>JAABKJ010075445.1:209829648-209942537 GCA_011634705.1 Andricus grossulariae | reverse complement strand
GTTTAAAAATCATCTATTTCAATTAAAGAATTATTATTTTAGTGGAAAATTGATCTTTTTGAGTTAAAATGGATCTATTCCAGTAGAAAAATTATTATTTTAGTTGAAAATTCATCACTTTGGTTGCAAATTAATTTTTTTTAACTGTAAATTTTACCATCTTTTAAGAAAAATAATCTTTTTGATTTGAAAATTCAACAATTTTGTTATAAATACAACTTTTTGGTCGAAAATACGTTTTTTGCTAGAAGATTAATCTTCTTGGTTGAAAATTCATCTATTCCAATTTAAGAATCATTATTTTATTTGAAAGATTTTATCTTTTTGGTTTAAAGTTCAACTATTCCAGTATTGAATTTCCATGTTGAAAAAACGAATTTTTTAGAAAACAGATAAATTTTCAACAGAAAAATTAATTTTTAAGCAAAAACGACGACTTATCTATCATAAAACATGAATTTTCAATTAAAAAGCATGAGTTTTCAATCCAAAAGCATGAATTGTCAACAAATTAGTTGAATTTTCAGCTAAAAAATATGACTTTGATAAAACTATTAAATTTTCAACAAAACAATAAAAATGTTAACAAAATAGTTGAATTTTAAACCAAATAGCTGATTTTTTTATGAAATTTGAATCAAGAAGATTAATTTTCCATCAAAAAACGAATTTTCAGCAAGATACGTGAATTTCATGTTGCGCATGCAGCAGTTGGCGCCTCATTGAGCTCTTGTCGATGAGGGGCGGTTGAGGCCAGCTTCGCGATTATCTGGAGCGAGCCTCACCTGGTAGTGATCAGATAGTTGAGAGAGGTCGAGCGACCAGCTGTACGCGGAGCGGATCTCGTGGATCGCGAAGGCTCGCTTGACCAGCTGTAGGGCTTGGCCGGGGCTGATGGAGTTCACATGGCACAGCCACTCGATGGCTTTGTGGGTTTCGCTGCGCTCGATGGCGAGACCGATATGCTTTACCTGGTGGCACCTCGGGCAGAGCGCTATCAATCGATCCAGGCGCTGGATGAGCCGGTGGTCATCGTAGTGCCAGATTTCATGGCACTCGACAGGATGGTGCGGGCCTCGGTTAGAGCAGATCTCGCAACGGTAGTTGGCAGCCTTGAAGCAGATGCTTTTCAGCCGACTCCAAGTGGCTTCGCTGACGTTTGAACGGACGTTGCTGTACCAGCAGGATCTAGGAACAAGCTCGATGGTTAGATTCATGGTGAGGGAAAAACCTGCCGCGTATGATTGCGTCTGATTGGTTATTTTTTTACTATCAACGACATATTGACATGGTAATATAGATCAATGAAAGTCACCGATAAGGAACGAGAAGTCAGCGCCGAAATGGCGGCATGGCTGGGTTTTCTGAGGAAGGCCAAGCGGGTGACTCTGCAGAGCATCGCAGAAACTCACGCTACCCATCGGGGGAATCTGTCGGCGTTCATTTCGAGCAAGGGGACGACGCGGAATGTTTCGATGGAGAAGCTGCGGATGGTCCTGTTTGACCTCGGGCTTCTGGATGGCGGGATGTTAGCTCCAGGCCTCCACCGTTGGGAGGTCGATGAAGAAATGGTCGATTCCCTGTGTGAGCTGCTGAATAAAAGCGAGTTCGAGCGAGGGTATGTGTTCCGCTTGGGGAATGGCCTACGGGCATTCGCAGTGGTTCAGGTGTGCGAGGCCAACGCGGTGTTCGCGAGTTTGCCTGTTGAGATTGCTGAGCGGGTGGCTTCTGGATTGAAACCAACTGAAGGCGGGCAGCGCATCAGCTTGGTGGATCTCGACCGGGCTGGCGATGCGCAGATTCAGGCGCTGTGGCAAACCCCGTTTAAATTATCCCATGAATTATGAGAAATGTTTTTTATTATCGTGAAACCTTTTAAAATTTTTTATAAAATTTTCCAATCTTTAAAAATCTTTGTCAATTTTTCCTTAAAAATTATTTTCAAGATAAGAAATTATTTTAAATTTTTCCAGGAATTGTGAGAAAGTTTTTTTATTTTCTTAAAGTCTTGAAACTTCATAAAAAGCTTCAAAATTGTTTTCGAAATCATCAAAAGTTTACATTTTGTTAAAAATTTTTTGAAATATTTTCAAATTTCAAATTATTTTTTTGACTATTTCCAAAACTTTTAAACTTTTTAAATATCTTTCAAAATTATTCGAATTTTCAAAAAATTTTCTTGAAATTCTGAAAAATTACAAAAACTGCCTTAAAATCTTCCAGAATCTGGTATGAAGATTTTAGAAAACCTTTGTAATCTTTTAAAATCTTTGTCACCTCTTAAAATTTTTTCAAATAGTCTCTTGAAAATAATTTTTCAAAATAAAAAATCGGTCCGAAATTTCCATGAATTCTACGAAACTTTTTTTATTATCGTGAATCTTTTCAAAATTCTCAAGAAGCTTCAAAATTTTGTTTTTCAAATATTCAAAAATTTACATTTCTCAAAACTTTTGAAATATTATCAACTTTTAAGTTGATTTTGAATCTTTTTAAAATTTCGAAATGTCTTCGAATCAATCGCATTTTTCATAAATGTTTGTAATCTTGCTAATTAAAAGATTTTGTTTGAAAATGTTTCCCATTCTATTTTGAAATTTTAAAAAATAATTTAAAATCTTTTGAATCATAGTCAATTTTCTCTTAAAATTAATTACAAAAAAAATCAGTCCGCATTTTCCCAGGAATTTTAAGAAATTTTTTATTATCTTGAAACCTTTTACAATTCATAAAAAGCCTGTTCATTTTTGAAGTTTTTAAAAACCTTAAAAAGTTTCAAAGAAAATTCTTACATTATTTTCAGATTTTTCAATTGAATTAGTAAAGAAAAATAGTGTTTTTCAGATAATTAAAACTTAAAATAATCTTTCTGTTATCAGCATTTGAAAAAATCGTACGTTTATATTTTTTAAAGAAAATGATGTTCCATCTTTTTCTAAAGATTGCAGTTGATATTATTACTTGGTAATTTTCAAATTTAGGAATTTTATTATTCAAGAATATTATTATTCGAGAATTTCATTATTCGGGAATTTTTCTATTCGAGAATTTTATTATTCGGGAATTTTATAATTCAGGAAATTCATTATTCGGGAATTTTCCAATTCCAGAATTTTTTTATTTAAAAATTTTACAAATCAAGAATTTTATTTTTCGGGATTTTTATTATTGCCGAATTTTAATATTCGGGAATTTTATTATTCGAGAATTTTATTATTCGGGATTTTTATTATTCTGGAATTTTAATATCAGGAAATTTTATTATTTGGGAATTTTATTATTCGGAAAATTTATTATTCGTGAATTTCATAATCCAGGAATCTTATTATTCGGGAATTTTCCAATTCGAGAATTTTATTTTTCGGGAATTTTATTATTTGGGAATTTTGTAATTCAGGAAATTTATTATTCGGGAATTCTATTATTCGAGAATTTTATTATTCGGGAATTTCATTATTAGGAAAATGTATTATTCGGAAATTTTATTATTCAGCAATTTTATTAATCGGGAATTTTCCAATTCGAAAATATTATTTTTCGGAATTTTTATTATTTGGTAATTTTCAAATTCCGGAATTTTATTATTCGAGAATTGTATTATTGGGAAATTTTATTGTTCGAGAATTTCATTATTTGGGAATTTTCCAATTCGGGAATTTTATTATTCAGGAATTTTCTAATTCGAGAATTTTTTTTATTCGGAAATTTTCCAATTCCAGAATTTTATTGTTCGGGATTTTTATTATTCGAGATTTTTATTATTCGGGAATTTTAATATCAGGAAATTTTATTATTTGGGAATTTTACTATTCGGAAAATTTATTATTCGGGAATTTCATAATTCAGGAATTTTATTTTTCGGGAATATTTCAATTCGGGAATTTTATTATTTGGGAATTTTATAATCCAGAAAATTAATTATTCGGGAATTTTCCAATTCGGGAATTTTATTATTCGGAAATTTTCCAATTCGAGAATTTTATTATTCGGGATTTTTATTATTCGGGAATTTTAACATCAGGAAATTTTATTATTTGGGAATTTTATTATCAGGAGAATTTATTATTCGGGAATTTCATAATATTATATTTTTTGTTCAAAATTCCTCTTTTTGGCTTAAACATTCAACTATTTGGTTAAAATTTTTTTTTTTTTTTCAAATAAATATTTTCATTTGAAAATTCAACTTGAAAATTTCACAATTTGGTTCACATTTTTTTTCTTCTTGACCCAAAAATATTTTTATGGCCAAAATTCAACTGTCTTATTAAAAATTCGTCTTTTTGATTTGAAAAATCATTTCTTTTGGTTGAAATTTTATCTTTCTTCTTCAAAAACTCCAATTGCTTTTTATTTTAAATCAAACATTGTTATTTCACCTAAAATAACAACTATTACATTATTTGTTCGAAATTCATCTTTTAAGCTGAAGAATTCAACTATTTGGTTGAAAATTAAGTTTTTTGTTAAAAATTAAATTTTTGGCATGAAAATTCAACTATTTTGTAGAAAATTTATATTTTCTGCTTGCAAATTTAACTTGGTTGACATGTTTTTTTTATTGAATGGAAAATATATGTTGAATATTCAACTCTGTTGTTGAAATTTTTTTTTCATTCTGAAAAATCATCTCTTTTGGTAGTAATTTCAACTTTTTTGGTAAAAAATTCAACTGTTTTGTTCAAAAGATTATTCTCTCATGGTTAAGGATCAACTATTTATCTAAAAGTCCGAATTTTTCGATGAATTCAACTGTTTTTGATTGGAAATTAAAATCGTTTTTTGTAAAAATAATAAATTTTCTATTCTTCTTTGTTGTGTTGTCAAAAAATGATTTTCTTGGCTAAAGATTACTTATTTTATTTAAAAATACATATCTTTATTTGGAAACTTGACTAATTTTCTGATAATTTGTTAGTCTTTTTTGTTACTAATTCGTTTTATTGGGTCGAGAAATAATTTTTTAACTGAAACAATGTCTATTCCATTTTTGATTTTAATGTTACGCACACTAATTTTATTTAGAAGAATTTATTGCCCTATTATCGTAAAAAACTCATTATTTCGTCTGTTTTTAGAGCATTTTCGCCATAATTAAGTTGAAAAAAATATTTCCTTGGCTCTTTCTTGTAAGCTTTGGAGGGATAGGAAGGGGTGTGTATGTGGGGGGGCGGTAGACGAAATTTGTAAGAAATTCGAAACATTTTAGGCCCAGACTTCCTCAGGGTTGCTACAGGTCAGGGAATTCTGGAAAGTCAGGGGAAGTATTAATTTGTTGAAAATTCAGCAGTTTTTGTAAAAAGTCATTCTTTTTTATTGAAAGTTCAGCTGTTTTGTTGAAAATTAATTTTTTAAAGTTGAAAATGCAACTATTTTGATAAAAAATGTAATGCTTTTGGTTGAAAATTAACTTTTTTGTTGAAATGTCATGTTTTAGGTTTGAAAATTTAACTGCTTTATAGAAACATCGTCTTTTTGGCATGAAAATTAAACATTTTTGATAACATTTTTCCTTATTAACTGAAAAATTTGTATTGGTTGAAAATTTAACACTTTTGTTGAAAAATTTTTTTTTTATTCTACTGTTTTTTGTTTAAAGTTAAAATATTTTTTGGTTGAAATATCAACTATCACATTTTTCGTTGATAATTCATATTTTTGGGCTGAAAATTCATCATCCTTAGTTGAAAATTGAATTATATATTTCGTTGAAAATTCGTGTATTTTGTTGAACACTCATTTTTTTAGGTGAAAATTAATTTTTTTTTTGCTGAAAACGTAACTATTCCCTTTTTGGTTGAATATTGATTTTTTTTGTGTTGAAAATAACTAATTTCTTTGGTTGATCTTTGAAGTACTCTATTGTTGGTTGCAAATCAATCTTTTTTGTTAAAAATTCAAATTCAAATATAGAAAATTTAACTATTTTTTTGATAATTTATTTTTTTAACTGAAAATTTAACTACTATGGTTATTGGAATTTTCACTATTTGTTTAAAAATTCGTTTTTATTCGTAGAAATTTAATCTTCTTGGTGGAGAATTCATCTTTTTGATTGGAAATTTCACTATTTTGTTGATTCATTTTATTTGGTTGAAAATTCATTTTTTTAGCTTAAATTAAACTATTCTATTTTAAGTTGAAGATGTATCTTTTTTAGTCGAAAATTGAACTGTTTGGTTGAAAATGCATGTACATTGTTGAAAACTCATTTTTTTATTGAAAATTAATTTTTGTAATGAAAATGTAATTATTATATTTTTTGTTGAATATCGGTTTTTTGTTTAGTTTAAAATAATTCATTTCTTTCTTTAAAAATGTATCTATTACATTTTTTGTGGAGCAAGTAGGAGATGGCGTTGCAGCTAGCGAGCAGTATCAGAACTACCACCAACAGCAGAAGCAGAACCAGCAAGATGAAGAACATCAAAATAAACAACAAGGACAACAACAACAGCAACAAGAAAAGCAAGAGAAGCAACAACAACAGTAGGAAATACCTGGTGAGGGGGAGAATTCTTTCCAAATAGGACGAGGCTAGTACTCTAGCGTATCTAAATGAACACTCGGCAATCGACTGTTTATACCACGCTCCTGATTGGTCCAGCCTAGATATTTTATAACTCAAAAACTAAAGCTTCAACTGATTTTTGGAAAAGGAATTTTCGATTTATTTATTTTTTATTTTTATACAGCTATATAAGTCCGGACACTTGAGTCTGGGAAACCCGGTATAGTCATTAAAGTATGTGCACGGGTGCGCGCGCGTGTGTGTGTGTGTGTGTGTCAATTAAAAATAATTTTATTTCATTTTTTGTTTTTTTGTTTTTTGTTACAGAAGCCGCATTAACAACAACAACAAGGACAGAAATATTCCAGGTGGTAGAAGAGGTCGTCATCATGAACATATCTATCCCTATAAATGTTTACATTCTTCTTAGTGAGTATCAATTGTTTCCACATGTTTCCAAAAAAGAATAAACTCTGTTCAAACAAATATTTGATACTTCCCTTATTTATTTTTTTCCAGATTACACAGTATATGACGGAGACGGCCTCATTTTTAAGGCTGGAACTAGGCGAGATCCCTAGAAATCAGAGCTACGTGCGGATCTCCGAGGCAGCTCTATGACATCTAAACGTGTCGAGAGAGGAAGCTGCTGCTGCTGCTGCTACCACAACTGCCTGTGCGACAAAACGCACAGTCGTAATAGATCTTACGAGCGAAGTCGATGCTGATGATGATGGCGATATTATAATAATCGAAGAAGTCTCAGATAACCCAGCGTGCAAGAAGAGTAAGACTCGTTTTTTTCAAACATATTTTTTAAGAAATTAAATGAAAATAAATATCCCTCATGCACTTAAATATATCTGAATTATAAAATTATACTGTTTTATGGCAAAGATCGTAGATTGAGCACTAAGTTTATAGCAATATCTTTTTGAACAATTTTTAAACTCTAAACCATATTCAAAGTGGTTTAATTTTTAACGAAAATAAAAATTTAATATATGAAAAATAGTTTTTTTATACAGATTATTATTTATAAATTAATAATAATAACTATATTTATAAATAAATTATGCTTTCTTTTGCTTAGTTCTGAATTTTACATTATTAACATTATTGTCCACTGAAAAAATGCAAAGTAGGTGTTTTGATAACATTCTCTAATTTTTTTTTAACAAATTGTAGAATTTTCATCTAATGAAGATACATTTTGAACCAAAAATGAAATTGTTCAATTCTCAACTAAAAATGGAATATTTCAATTTTCAACACAAAGTTTTTTCAAAACTTCTAAATATCTTTTTAAATGATTCGAATTTTTCCTAAATTTTTAAATAAATCCTGCAAAATTTAAAAGCTTGTTTTAAAATTTTCCATTTTTTTTACAATTTTCAGAACACTTTAAAATCTTCATATTCTTTCAAAACTAATGTTTCTAAATGAAAAAATCATTTTGATTTTCCTAGAAATCTTAATAAATATTTTGTATTTTTTAAAAATTTTCTTAAAATATTTAAAAAGGTTCTGAATTTTTCGTTCAAAATCTTCTAAAATCTACACTTTTGTTTTACATTTTTTGAAACCTTTTGAAGTTTTCAATTATTTTTTAATCTTTTCAAAACTTTTAAATATCTCCTAAACCTAACTAACTTTTTTCTAATGTAATAATTGTTTATTTTAACTGAAGAATACAATTATTTTCATACGATACGAGGGGGTATAGATTTTTAGATTGATCTAGAATTCTGATGTTGTTTATTTTGATAACACGTTCGTTCCACAATACTGCTAACCCACGTACCTTCACTGTCCCGATATCCACACCTTCTTCTTTGAAGAGGGCTTTGAAATCGTCATATTCGTTTGAAACTGATTTTTCTAAATAAAAAATCATTTTGATTTTCCTAGAAATCTTAATACATTTTTTGTATTTTAAACATTTTTTTAAAATGTTTAAAAAGGTTCTGAATTTTTTGTTCAAAATCTTCTAAAATCTACATTTTTGTTTTAAATTTTCTGAAATCTTTCAAAGTTTTTAATTATTTTTTAATCTTTTCAAAACTTTTAAATATCTCTTAAACTTGCCTAATTATATTTTTACTAAGTTTAAATTTTAAATAAACTCTTGAATTTTCAACCAAAAGCATTAATTTTCAACTAAAACTTGAATTGTTAAATTTTCACTTTAAAAAACTAATTTTCAATTTAAAAAAAAAATTAAATTTCAACCAGTTGAATTTAAATAAAGAAGATGAATTTTATACAAATTAGTTGAATTCTCAACAAAAATGAAGAATTTTGAACAAAAAAAAATTAAATATCTAACGAATTAGACGAATTATCAACAAAATAATTAAATTTTCATCGAAAAAGTTCATTTTTTACAACATCAACAAAAATGTTAACAAAATAGTTGAATTCTAAGTAAAAATGAAGAATTTTCAACAACAAAAAATTGATTTTTTCCAGTTAGACGATTTGTCAACAAAATAGTTGAATTTTCTTTAAAAAAATTTATTTTTAACCAAAAAAGACGAATTTTTACTTGAAATTATTTATCTTCAACAAAAAATGACTTTTTTACAAAGTTTAAATTTTAACCAAGTAGTTGAATTTTCAACTAAAAATGGAATCGTTAAATTTGCAGTTAAAAAAAAATTTTCAACAATAAACAAATTTTCAACCAGTTGAATTTACCTAAAAAAGGCACATTTCCAACACAATTGTTGAATTTTCTTCAAGAAAGTTCATTTTCTACCAAAAAAGACGACTTTTTAACCAAAATGATGAATCTTTAACAAAAAAATGATATTTTAACAAAATTTCAACCAAGTAGTTGAATTTTCAACAAAAAAAATATGAATTTTCAACCAAAAGTGAAATCATTAAATTTTCAATTAAAAAAACTAATTTTCAATAAAAAACAAATATTTAACTAGTTGAATTTAACTAAAAAAGACGAATTTTCAAGAAAATAGTTGAACTTTCGTCAAAAAAGTTTATTTGTTACCACAAAAGACGAATTTTTATCTAAAATGATGAATCTTCAAGAAAAAATGACTTTTACAAAGTTTAAATTTTAACCAAGTAGTTGAATTTTCAACAAAAAATATGAACCTTTCACCAAAAATGGAATCGCTCAATTTTCAGTTTAAAAAACAAATATCCAACAAAAAACAATTTTTCAACCAGTTGAATTCAACTAAAAAAGATTAATTGATTAATTTTCAACAAACAAGATTAATTTTCTAACCCAAAAGTCGAACTTTCATTAAAATACATTAATTTTCCACAAAATAGTTGTATTTTCAACTTATAAAGTATAAATTTCCACCCAAAAATGTAATATTTAAATTTTCAGGTTAAAAAATTAATTTTTAATAAACAAAACAAATTTTCAATAAAAAAGTAAAATTTTCAACCGAAGAGGTTATTATACCATAAGCCATTTCCTTTTCAGGGGAAATGGCTCCGACCCAGTTCGCTGATCAATCTCTCTAGCAATCACCCGAGGCAAAGAGCTTCACAAATTTAGTTGAATATTTTACTATTTGAGCTGGAAATTCAAATATTTGTCTGAAAATTAACTTCTTTGTTAAAAATTATTATTTTCAGGTTAAAAATTCAACTGTTTTTAATAAATCTCTTCTATCTTGCTTGAAAGTTCAACTGATTGGTATTATTTAAAATTAAAATCTTTTTTAGTAGAAATACCTACTACTACAATATTTGTTGAAAATTCATCTTTTATGGTTAACAATTAAACTACTTGGTAAAAGGTTGAACTGCTGTGTTAAAAAATCATTTTTTTTGTTGTTAAAGATACATAATTTTAGTTCAAATTAACCCTTCGATTGAAGATTCTTTTTTGTGTAGAAAATTAATTTTTTTGACTAAACATTTAACTATATAATTTGAAGATTAGTCATTTTAGTTGAAAATTTATCTCTTTAGTTGAAAGCTTGACGATTTTGTTAAAAAGTTATCTTTTTTATTGAACATTCAAATACTCAATTAAAGGTTGAACTACTTTGTTATAAATTATCTTTTTTTACTTGAAAATTTATCTTTTTTAGTTGAAAATTTGTCATTTTAGTTGGGAAAATCATCATTTTAGTTTAAAATTTAACGATTTTCTTGACAATTCTTTTTTTGTGTGTAGAAATTAATCTTTTTTTACTGAAAATTTAATTTGTATATTTCTGGTTGACAATTGATCTTTTTTAGTTGAAAATTTGTCTTTTTAGTTATAAAATTCATTATTTTAGTTGAAAATTCATCTCTTTGGTTTTGAAAATTTAACTATTTTGTTAAAGATTCTTTCTTTCTGTAGAAATTATTATTTTTCGAGGGTGAGTAGGAGATGGGAAATAGAAATGACAAGGAGCGAATGAGTAGGAGCAAGGAATTAGGAGAATCACGGAAAGTGAGAGAAGGATTTGTAGGAAAGCAAAGGTGAGTAGAGGAAGTAGGAGAAAGCAGGAGTAAGAGAAGTAGTGAAGAGTGGTGAACTGAAGGGAAGAGTGAGGGGGTCTAAAGGGAGGGACATCACGGGAAGAGAAGAATAGAGAAAAAGAAAGGGCGGAGAGTAGAAGTGGAGAATAAGAGAAGTTAGGGGAATTAAGTGAGGAAAGTTAAGGAAGAAGTATCAGGAAAGTGAGGGTCAATATAGGGAGTGAGTGAAGTAGGAAGTATAGGTAGGATGATAAAGTGAAGAGGGAAGTACGGAGTAGGCAGTAAAGGAAATACAGGAAATGAGGGAGAAAAATTGTGGGTGACTTTAGGGGATTAGAGGATGAAGAAGTAGGTTTAAGGAGGTAAAGTGAAGGAGCAAGTATGGGTTAGGTAGTAGGAGAAGTAAAGGAAATGAGGGAGAAAAATGGTGGGTGAGTTGAGGAGAAGAGAGATGGGAGAAGTAGGTTTAGGGAGGTGAAGTAAAGGAAAAAGTGAGAAGAGGGACATGAGAGCAGTAATAGTAGAGAAATAGAAAGAAATTAGGAGATATGAAGTAGAAGAGGGTAAGTAGAACAGGAGAATTAGGGCAAGAGAAGTACAGAAATTATGGTAAGTGGGGGAAGAAGTAGAAAAGAAGCGAAGAGGTGAGTAAGTGGGATTAGAGGAGGTGGAAGAGGTGGAAGGAGGGAAATAGTCGCGAACAGAAGGGCAAAGTGATGATAGGGACATGACGGAAACGGGATAGTAGGGGAAAATAAGAGACGAAAAGTAGGAGAGAGTAATAAGCAGAAGTAAGGGCAGATGAAGTAAAGGAATGATGGGAAATGAGAAGAGAAGTATTAGAGAAGTGCAAGTAACTATGGGGAGGAGTAGATGAGGGAGAAGTAGGATTAGGTAGGTAAAGTAAATGAGGAAGTGAGGGGATATAAAGTTGTATAAGAGAGAGGAAGTAGGGAGAATATGGCATAGGAAGTAGGGATTAGGATTAGAAAGTAAGAGGGAGATGTAGAGGTAGTGAGCTAATTCGTCTTTTTGGTTTGAAAATGGTAAAAATTTGATTAATTGGTTGAAAATTAATATTGTCGGTATGAAAATTCAACCAGTTGGTTGAAATATCATATATTTTGTTAAAAATTTAATTATTTTGGTAGAAAGTCCAACTATTTGTGTTCCTTTTAGTTTAAAAATTAATTTCTTCCGGCAGAAAAAAATCATATTTTTTGGTTAAAAGTACAACTATTTGGTTCAAAAAAATGCCTGAAAAATCTTTCTTGATTAGAAAATCAACTCTTCTGTTAAAAATTCATCTTTTTGATTCAAAATTCAACAAGTTTGTTAAAAAATCGTCTATTTTGTTGAAAATGCAATATTTTTTTGAAAAACTAACTATTTGGTAGAAGATTAACTTTCTTCTTGAAAATTCAATTGCCACGTAGAAAATTTGTCTTTTTGGATTGAGAATTCAACAATTTTGTAGGAAATTAAACTATTTGGTTGAAAATAAACTTTTCTGGTTGAAAATTCAACTATTTTGGTAGAAAATTAATTTAATTGGTGGAAAATTCATGTATTTTTTAGAAATTTTTCTTTTTGGGTAAACAGTTAATCTTTTTTGTTGGAAATTCGTCTGTTTGGTTGAAAACTCAGGTATTTCGGCCAAAGTTCAATTGTTTTGTTTAAAATTCTTCTTTTTTGACAGAAAAGTAATTATTGTTCATTGAAAATTGATATTTTTTGAATAAAAATAATTTTTTTTTGTTAAAAATTCAACATTTCGGGTTGTTTCATAGGATTTTAAAAGAAATTAAAACGTTCCATGAGATTAGAATCAATTTCCGTAGATTTCAAGGGTTTTCAAAAACTGGAAACTTTTTTAACCAATTTTTAATCAAATTGTTAAATTTCCTACTGAATTGTTAAATTTTCGAGGCAAAAATACGAATTTTGTAGAAAACATTGTATTTTCAATAAAATTGTTGTCGAAAATTCGTCTTTTTGGCTTGAAAATTCCAAAAATTGGTAGAAAATTAAACTATTTGATTAAAAATTAATTTTTTGTCGGAAAATCATATATTGGGGTTGAAAATTCAATTGTATTGCAGAAAAATCGTCTACTTGGCTTGAAAATTCCACAATTTGGTAGAAAATCAAACGGGACTGTTGCATCGAAAATGTCAACGAAATCTATATTTATTAAACCGAGTGTGGTATCCTCGTTCGAACGTAATAGACCTTCCGTATCCGTTTGAAAATATTATCAAATTCACGATTTTGGTCGTGGCAATCAATAAGAGTTTTTAGAAAAAAAATTCAAAATTTTTTGAACATGCTTGAAACTGGTTTTCAAAATATTGTAAACAGGTTTTTGACATGGTTTCGAAAAAAGTTAACCTGGTTTCAAAATGCCATCGCGAGGGTTTGAATTGGTTCTTTCAGTGGAAAATTGTACACAAAAAAATCTTTTAAATAATTGGAATTTGAATTATGAGAAACAATTAATAACCAAAATGTCCTCCCTTTCAACTAAATATAAGTATTAAGAATAACACATTTCTTTTTTCTAATTGAAATTAAAATAAAAAATAAAAAATTGTTTCCTTAAACTCAATGAAAATGTTAAAAAATAAATAAGTAAATAGACTTCCAATTCAGAAAAAAAGAATAAAAATTTCATCCCTTTCAAATCAATACAATTGATTAATACAAAAAGAGGTGTCTGCGATTCAAAAAAAAATTTTTAACAAAATTTTCTTCCGCCAAACTCAATAAAAATGTTGTAAAGAAAATATTTCCCACTTAGAATTCAGAAAAAATTGAAAATAAAAAATTCTCTCTTTGAACACAATAAAAATGATGAAAATAAAAAAGGGCCTTTTCCAAATTAGAAAAAGATTAAGAACTGAAATTTCATCCCTTCCAACTCAATAAAAACGATGAAAACAAAAAAGGGCTTCTTCCAATTCAGAACAAATTGAAATAAAAAATGTTGTCTCTTTCAGCTCAATAAAAAGTTGAAAATAAAAAATTACCCTCCTTCAATTCGGGAAAAAATTAAAAATAAAAGGTTCTCCCCTTCAACTCAATAAAAATACCAAAAATGAAAACAAAATTTTTTTTTCAATTCAGAACAAAAAATAACCAAAAATTCGTCTTTTTAGATCTTATAAAAATCTTTAAAATGAACAAATACGCTCTTCAAATTCAGATAAAATTAAAAACCAAAATTTTCTCCATTCCAAATAAATATAAATAATAAGAATAAAACATTTTCTTCTTTTAATCCGATGTATTCTTATTTGTTCTTAAAAGTGTTTTTAGCAAATAAATTGATCTGTGAGGCTCATTATGAAACTTCACGATAGCTATACATAAACAATTTAACGAACGCGCACCTGTAACATTTGCGTATATCATAAGCTGTTCTTTAGTAACTAAAAGGAGAAAACAAATTGTTTATACCAAACTGTTAAATTTGGTATATCAATGCAAAAGAGAAATGTGGCCTAGAGATAAAACCAAAGTTGAAGTTTTGATCAAATTTTGTACAACAGCAATTGTTGTCGTATGGTGAGACGACATTGTTCTATATCAATCTAGTATTCAATCTACTATAACATAATTTTGAATAAAAATAACGTTTTTAGAGTTAACCCCTAGAGTCAAGAATTTTATTATAATATTACTTATGTGCTATGAGAGCAGATGTAATGACATTGACCAGGTGTTATTTGCTAATCGAAATTCAATAAGCAATATTGCTGATAATAATTTTCAACTAAAGTGACAAATATTTATTTTTGAAGTCATAAATTTTCAATCAAATTATCAGTACAAACAATTAATTTTCAACAAAATATTTAAATTTTTAACCCAGAAAATGAATTTTTAACTGAAATAACGAACTGACTTAGAAGAGGGAATTTCCGTAAAAAATCCTAGTTTGACTTAGAAATGGAAATTTCTTACATATAACGGGAATTTCGGAAAGTAACTTTAAATCGTAATTTGAAAAAAAAGTAAATTGGAAACGTTTCTGTTCAAATTAGGAATTATAATTTGAAAAATTAACAATTTATCAACAGAAAACCAGACAATAACCCGGAAGTTAAAATCATTCGGCGGGTAACTGTATATAAATTTTTCATTTGAACGATAGAGTACGCCTAAAAGTAAAAGATCAGATTCTACGAAACAAATTTTTTTTTCTTGAAAATAACTCTAATGAAATGTAGATATCTGAGCAGGAAAACCTCAACGCCTACGATCTCTCCGATAACAAATATGAGATATATCATATAATCTGATGTAACACTAGAATAATAATTAGTTAAATATTCAATCCAAGTATACATTGATACATTATTTAGCTTTTTCTATAAATAGAAAAGACGAAGATTGTTCTTACTCTAGTCTGTCCAATATCATTCTATGGATTTTATCGACGATTTCTGGCGTGATGACCTCTTTTGGGCGACCCTAACGTTCGGCGTCACTTTTTCTGGTACGACCACAACGGAACTCAGTAAACCACTTCTTAACCATTCAAACTGATCGTGCAGAATTCCCATAGTATTTATCAAGCCTTTCTTTGGTTTCAGTGATGTTTTTTACGTAAAATATAATGCCTAATCAGTACACGAAATTCACTTTTTTTATTTTCATTAACATTCACGAGGTTCTCTTCTTTCTATGGCTATCAAACACAAAATAAATGGCCCCGCTTGTTCGCAATTTAACAGTAGTCTATTCATGGATGGCGTTGACAAAATCAGTGGTGCGTTCGAAGTTACTGCTCAAAAAAGTTCAAAAAGTCACTGGCTTATCAAACAGCCCTCGTACTAAATGCTATACCATATTTTTAAGGAGCAAGACCCTTTCTTGAGTTACCGGTGAGTCTGATGATCAGTGTTGTATATGAATCGTCTGCAAAGAGTAAAGTTCACGATTTAAACTCAATTTGTTGAAGGCGATCATTAAAAAATTCTTTTTGAATATAAATCCTACAGCGATGGTACCGTTTACGAAATCTGTTTTCGAGTTATGTTCGAACCTCCCACACGCGTCCCCGTGGGAGTAACGAGGACCACGAATAATCAGAATAACGCGTTAGACTCAAAGGGAAAACCACGACCGGATGCAGAGCCGATGGCTCTGCAAAAAAAACTTATAACGAATAATGGAGTTAAAACTAAACCAAACGCAGGAAGTAAATTATTTAAAGAATTAAAAACATCGCGTATGCCTGTTCATAACGTAGAAAATGAATATTTCACTTAGCATTATTGATGAAATAGTTTAGAAACGAAGGATAACAATAGTAATATTAATTTTTAGAGATGCGATTTTTTTTCCTTTAGAAAAAGAAACTCTTATAGAGATATTACAATACCTGTATGATTATTACCCCAAAATAGCATTTCATTATTGATTCAATCAAACCAGTGAACGCACTAAAGAACAAAGGAGAACCATTATTGAAGAAGCTCAGGCAAACCACCTTGGTGAAAAAAATACAATTGAAAAAGCCAGAGAAATTGGCGAATTGGCTTTAACCGGCGACCTACACAAACCGTTCAAACCTTATAATCCAAGGCATCCACTTTTCGGGCTGCTGGAAATCAAGCGGACCAGGCGGTTTTACGTGCAATGATGCAATGTTTTGAGTGCAAAATTTTCCAGTCAACTGACCGTCCGTGGAGGCTTGCACGACAGTTACGTATTAGAACATTTTTTTTTATCTTCTTTATTATTTATTACTTTTTGATCGTTTTTAGACGTTTTGAATGTTTGAAGAACAAAAGTATTGGGCGTTTTATGAAATAAGTGGAATTTGGTGATTTGTTTCATATAATTTGAATTATTATTTACGAGCTCTTATTTCGCAATAAAAATTAATCCAGAATGTATTATAAAATGATTGCATAAATTGAACACTGCTCGTTTTATGAAGGTTTTTGTTTATAGGAAATCACTTTTTGTCACCAACGTTATAAATAATTTTTGCACTTGACTTTTCTTCATTGCTTACCTTCAGATAGTTAATAAACTTTTCACATATTTGAATAAAAAAGAATATCGAGCGTTATTTGAAATAAGTAAAATTTACTTCCAGGTCAATTCCAAATAACTTCTTCTTATTAAAGTCTCGAAGATTTTCAATTTGCCTTAGAACTACGAACTAATCGTCAGAAATACGTGTTCATTAAAGACACGTTAAGCTGAAAAATGACTGGACGAGACTATGTAATCAAAATCCAAGTACATCGACAAGGCCGTAGCCAGACAAATTTTTCAGGGGGGGGAGGGGGTATAAGCAGGAAAAAATTTCGAGGGTGTGAGGATATGCGGCAGACAAAATTTCGGGAGGGGGTTATTCGGCGGAACATAGGAGGTTATATGTATATTATGTACACGTTTTCTAAATTTTGGGAGGCGGGAAGGAGTAAAACCGCATCATACCCCCATCTGGCTACGGCCTTGTGCATCGATAGCGAAATGAGTTGGAGCGCTCGGTAGAAGAAACATTTTTAGGTAGGGTTCGAATCATCGGCGAGTTCAATTTTCCAAACTTTTCAAACATGCAATTATATATGTAAGTTAGGATATTACTTTTTTTCGGTTCAGAAATTGTACCTAATAAAATCCAATTAGAAAGTTCACAATTAGCTAATAGCTTTCAATACAGCGAATTTCCTAAATTCAGTGAATTATTAGAATTCAATGACTTCTCTGAATACAGCGAATTCGTTAGTTCTGTGAATTTAATGAATTCCCTAAATTCCGCGCATTCGGTGAATTTTTTTAATTTAGTGAATGATTTTAATTCATTGAATTCCCTATATTTCACGAATGCCCTGAATTCCGTGCAGTCAGCGAATTCTGTGAATTCAGAGAAACCCTTAAATTCCTTGAATTCCCTGAATTCCATGAAATCAGCCAATTTGGTGAATTCAGTGAATTTCCTGAATTACGTAAATTTAATGAGTTCTTTGAACGCCGTGAATTCGTTCAATTCAGTATATTCTTGGAATTCAGTGAATTCTTTGAATTCAGTGAATTCTTCGAATTCCGTGAATTCTTTGAATTCAGTGAGTACTTTAAATTGAGTCAATTCTTTGAATTTAATAAATCCTTTTGAAATCATTGAATTCTTTGAATAGAGTAGATTCCCTAAACTTTGTTAATTTACTGAATTCCCTGAATTCCATTGAATCAGACAATTTTGTAAATTCAGAGAATCCTCTCAATTCCTTCAATTCCCTAAATTTCGTGAAATCAATGAATTCTGTGAACTCAGAGAATCCCCTAAATTCCTTGAATTCCCTGAATTCCGTGAAATAAGTGAATTTTTTGAATCCAGAGAATCCCCTAAATTCCTTGAATTCCGTAAGTTCTTTGAATTTCCTGAATTCTGTATATTCAGTGCATTCTTTCAACTCAATAAATTCTTTGAATTCAGTAAATTCTTTGAATGCATTGAATTCTTTGAATTTAGTCAATTCTTTAAATTCATGGAATTCTTTGAATAGAGTGAATGCCCTAAACTTTGTTAATTTACTGAATTCCCTGAATTCCAATGAATCAGTGAATTTTGTAAATTTAGAGAATCCCCTAAATTCCTTGAATTCCTTGAATTGCTTGAATTCCTTGAATTTCTTGAATTCCGTGAAATCAGTGAATTTGGTGAATTCAGAGAATCCCCTAAATTCCAGGAATTCCGTAAATTTTGTGAATTTCCTGAATTCTGTATATTCAGTGCATTCTTTCAACTCAGTGAATTCTTAGAATTCAGGTAATTCTTTTATTTTCAACCCAGAAAGATAAATTCTCAACAAAACATGTAATAGTTGATATTTCAACCAAAAAAGATTTTAATTTTGAATAAAAAACAGTTGAATTTAAACAAAAAAGGCGAATTTTCAACTAAAGAGTTGCATTTTTAACCAAAAAAGATGAAATTTCAAACTAGAAGATTAATTTTTTACTAAAAAAGACGAATTTTCAACAAAAACCATAAATTTTAAACCAATTATTTAAATTTTGAACTAAAAAAGAACAATTTTCAACCAAATAGTTGAATTTAAAAAAAAATGAAATAGTTCAATTTTCAGTAAAAAAAAACAGAAATTTCAAAAACAAAAAATTATCAAAATAAAAAAAAACATTTTCAACTAAAGTTGCGAATTTCCAACTAAAATTATGAATCTTCAACTGGAATAGTTAATTTTTGAACCAAAAATTTGCAATGAAAAAAATAATAAATTTTCAACCACGAAGATTGATTTGCTGCCAAAAAAGACGATTTTTCCATATAAAAGTTAATTGTTAACCAAAAAAATTAATTTTTCACCATGAAGATGAATTTTTTACCAAAATATATAAATTTGTAACAAAATACATTAATTTTCAACCACATAGTTGAATTTTCAACTAGAAAACAATAATTTTCAATAAAAAATGGATTAGTTAACATTTTCAATAAATTAATTAATTTTCCACCAAGAAAAAAAAAACAATTTTCTACAAAATAGTTCAATTTTTCACCAAAATAGTTGACTATTCAACCAAATTGATGAATTTTCAACAAAATACATGAATTTTAAACTAATAAAAATGGAATATTCAACTGGATTAGTTAAATGTTCAGTTGAAAAAATTAATTCTCAGCCGAAAAAGCGAATTTTTAACGAGAGTAATGAATTTTCAACTGAAATGATGAATCTTGAACTGGAGTTAATTTTTAAACCAAAAATATTAATTTGCAACAATTAAGAATAATTTTGTACCCAAAAAGGCGAATTTTCCACTAATAAGGATCAATTTTCAACAAAAATTTAATAGTTACATTTTCAGCGGAAAAAATTAATTTTCAACCATGAGTTTTTCACTAAAGAGGATCAATTTGCAACTAAAAATTAAATAGTTCAATGTTCATCCTGAAGAAAATGAATTTTTAACAAAGTAGTTCCACTTTTCACCAAGTAGTGGAATTTTCAAACAAAAAAGATTGATTTTTAACCAAATAATTACATTTTCTACAAAAATGATAAATTTTCCAACAATACAATTAATGTTCTGTCAAAAAAGACGAATTTTCTACCAAAAAATATCGATTTTGAACCAAATAGTTAAATTTCCAACAAAAACAGATTAATTTCAGAAGCGATGAATTTTCAATCCAGAAGATTCATTTTCTACCCCAATTTTCTTCAAAATACTTGCATTTTACATCTGAGAAAAATCAATTTCTGATTAAATAATTTAAATTTAAAAAATTAAATTTAACCAAAAGTGGAATAGTTACATTTTGACTTTCAAAAGTTATTTCTCAACCAAAACAAAATGAATTTTCAATAGAATAGTTAAATTTTCGACCAAATAAGAGATGAATCTTAAAGAAAATTAGGTTTTAACATAGTAGTTCGACTTTCAACCAAGTAGTTGGATTTTTAACCAAAAAGATGGATTTTTAACCAAATGGTTAAATTTTCAACCAAAAAGATATTTCAATCAAAAAATCAATATTCTACCAAAAACAGACAAATTTTCTACCTAAAGAGTAGTATTTAGAACCGAATAGTTCAATTTTCAACTGAAAATATAAATTATCCGACAAGAAAATGAATGTTCTACCAAAAAAGACGAATTTTCAACAAAATAGATAAATTTTCGACAAAACTGTCTAATTTTGAAGCCAAAAAGACAACTTATCTACAAAAAAGTTGAATTCTCAAGCAGAAAATATTATTTTTCAACAAAAAAGTTGAATCCTTAACCAAAACAAATTAATTTAGGACCAAACAGCTGAATTTTTATCCAAAAAGGGTGAATATTCAATAGGGTGGTCCAAAAATTTTTTTTTAAATTTTGATGGGGACACCCCCCAAATTTGTTCGAATCCACCCAAAAATGTTTGAAAGACCCAGTCTTTTCACAAATTTTCCATTTGTTGTCCAATTTTCATTTACATGGAAGTGACAGTTCATCAATGTTGATAATAGCGATTCTCTAAACAATGTATTATAATTAGTAATAATAGTATGTTTGAATAATACTAGAAAGATTCAAGTTGATTTTGTGAATTAGTGAAAGTGAGGAGTGTGTTGCCAAATTAGCCTGGTCTACCGCTGACTTGGAAGCGTTTTCGAATGTCGCGTTAGATATGGATTCCCTCCGGCGTCCACTATCTTCTGACCTCTTTGTACTGTCATAATAGAAGCACTCCTGATTCCTTCGGATTTAAGAAAATGTTCGAAGTCCACTAGTAGCAACGCAAACAAGCAAGGTCTGCTAACTTCACCCTGCAACACTCCCTTCGTCAGCCTGATGGGTATTGTAAATACAGAACTATTTACGATTGCAGCTTTCGCAAAAAAATCCACCAGCATCTTAGTAATTTTGTAACCAAAATTGTAAATTTTTTTCTATAGGGGATTATATGAAATAGAAGGGAAGACGTTGCGGAAGTCGACGAACAGGACAAAGATTTATTTTATTTGTCCAATCCGTCATTCTATGTGTAGTAATTTGGGTAAACGTTTTTGTTGTACAGTTCACTTGTGCTATAAGATGGTAAATTTTTTAAAAATTTGTATAACAACCCATCAGTGCCCGGGGCTTTCTTATTTTTACATTTTTCAAGAGCTTCGATGATTTCCTTGTTAGTAATCGGAGCTTCTGAGGCTTGACTTGCGTCTCGAAATGCTAATTCAAAGAAATTCATTCAGCTGTTGGAGGTATTAGCTTTGGGAAAAATTTAATGGAAGTATTCATACCATCTATTTAAAATGATAGGATCCTCTGATTTAGTTTTAAATCTAAAATTATTATTGATTATTTTCCAGATAGTTTTGAAGTCTATAGTTCTTGCTAGGAGATTCAGGGTTGCTATTCTATGAGCCTCCTTTTTTGTCAAACTTGTTGTGATTAACACAGTTTTTCATTTGCATTTTGTTGAATTGGTAATTTTTTGGGAGCAAAATGTCCGAATTACATTTTTTGAACAAAAGTATCCTGCAAGCACTTTTGAGTTAAACATTAATTATTACTTGAAATAAATGACAAATTAGTTGATATTTAACATAATTTCAGTTTCAGCAAAATCAGATTGTAATTTGCTAATGTTCTGTTAGAGCTATGATTTGAATATTGACCGAGTCTAAACATCCCGACAAAAACGACGACAACGACGACTTTTTTTGGTTTTAAAATTCATTCTACTCAATTAAAATTGTACTACTTCGTTTTCTGGTAGAAAATGAATCTTTTTAGATGAAAATTGAACTACATATGTGGTTGAAAATTCAACTGTTTTGTAGAAAGCTAATAATAATAATATTATAATAATATCTTCGATTAAAAATGCAACTGCTTGGTTGAAAATTACCTTTTTCAATGAAAATTCTTATTTTCGAGTAGAAAATTCAACTTATTGGTTGAAAGTTTAAACTACTTTTTTTTAATTTTCATATTTGCTTGGTTAAAAGTGCATAATTTTAGTTGAAAATTCGTTTATTTTTGGGTTTAATTTTTTTTTTAATTCAAAATTTAACTGTTTTGTTAAGAATTCAACTTATTGCTTGAAAATTACCTTTTTTAATGAAAAATCATATTTTCAAGTAGAAAATTGAACTATTTTGTAGAAAACTCGTTTTTTCCTTGAAAATTGAACAATTTAATGGAAAATTCAAATATTACATTTTTAGGTTCAAAAATTCAACTTATTGGTTGAAAGTTAAACTACTTTCTTAAAATTACATTTTTTTGTTAAAGATGCCAAATTTTAGTTGAAAATTCGTTTTTTTTGGGGGGTTTAAAATTTATATTTTTCTTAACTGAAAATTTAATTATTTTGTCAAGAATTTCACTGATTGGTTGTAAATTACCTTTTTTAATAAAAGTTTGTATTTTTGAGTAAAAAATTCAACTATTTTGTAGAAAATTCGTTTTTTTTTTTGAAAATTGAACAATTTGGTAGAAAATTCAACTATTACATTTTTCATTGATAATTCACCTATTTACGTTGAAAAATTCAATTTATTGGTTGAAAGTTAAACTACTGTCTTAAAATTTCATTTTTTTGTTAAAGATGCAAAATTTTAGTTGAAAATTCGTTTTTTGGGGGGAGGGGGTCAACAAATTTTTTTTTCAACTGATAAAATTAATTTCTGTGTTGAAAATTCGTCTTTTGGACTTGAAAATTCAACAATGTCATAGAAAGTTCCACTTTTTTGTAAGAAAATTCCTTTTTTTTGGTTTTAAAATTCATTCTACTCAATTAAAATTGTACTACTTCGTTTTCTGGTAGAAAATGAATCTTTTTAATCCCCCACTCAAACTTTATCTTAGACAATTCAATAATTATGTACTATTTTCATTGCTATTAACAAAGTAATAAAGAAATTTTTCTCATGTAATCCATTTGTAAACTAAAAATTGCGTTTTCCATGTGGAGTATACTGAATATTACTTAGAAAAAATTGCTTTCTATCAGTTGATAACAATTAATGATGTTGACAGTAATGATTATTCATTATCATCTGAATGTCCCTAATATTTGAAAAGTTATTACATACCATTTTGGTTCACTTATTTGTTCATAAAAATTTGAATAATCTTTCTAATTCAAGTTTTGGCAGAGTCAATTTCAAAGAAAAGCGTATTGTATATGATTTAATATTTTATGATTTTTCTGAAGAAACAGTAGAAAGAAGAAAGATTTATTTTACTATAGTCAATAGCAGCAAAAGCTGACTAATTTTTTCGTAATTTCGGTTACTAAGCTTGAATGTTTTATTATGTGCTCAAATTTCGTGCTAAAGTAAGACAAAATGGATTAAGTACCACTGTTTCAATAACTTCAACAATATTACACAATCGCGTTCTTTTATTTAGTTTTGCCGACTTTGGTTGTTTAACCTACTTCTCATTTAATTATATATAGCCCAAAATAAATTCGTACACTCGATTAAACAGATTCAGATTTACAGAAAAGTGGTCTAAGACTGCTAAAAAAATAAAAATAAATATTTATTTTGTATTTGAAATCCAAGTGGCACATTATGAAGGTTTCATCATGAAAAAGGTCTTATATAACCTGTAAAATTGGATGAATTTTAATCAAGTATAAATCTTTCCTGAAAAGTATTTGTCAAAGAGAAATCTTAATCTCTGAGCTTCTCAAGGTAGAATATTGTAAATACATTTGCTTCAAAAGTGACGTATCTTTAAAACTCAAGAAACTTATACATCAACATTCCTATTGTGTAACATTACACAATTTTATTTTTGAAAAACGTGAAAAAAATTAAATACATGTAAAAGCTTGATGCATTTCAGGGTAATATGGGTAATACCGGTAATTCGAAAAAGTTTACTTGCACATATTACACAATGGTCGAACGAATGATTTTTTGCAAACTTCAACACAAATGTTAATTTTTAAACAAAACCACCAAGGAGAAAGAAAAGGAGGAAAGGTATGAAGACCTTAAAAGGGAGCTGCAACGACTGTACCCAAAATATTCGGTAGAAGTAATTTTCCTTGTGATAGGTCCTCTAGGAGGTGCGAAACTATCACTGGTTCGTAACCTTAAAGTCATACCCGCGGGCCAAAAATACGCCACGGCACTTGCGAGATGGATGGAGAAAGCTGTCATCCTTGGGTCGCTTCGTGTCCTCAGAACACACGTGGGTTTCGCCGGCCCACAGTAGTGCCTGTCAATGCAAAAATGGGACATGAAGGGAAAAAAAGTTACTAGATCGGTCTTCCATTAGCATCTTTTGATAAATAGAGAATTGAAGTTACAAAATTCAAAGTTCCCGTTTCGTTATCATGTATCTGCTGTGGTGGAGAAGTGATAAGAGAACACACAGGTAAAATATGCACTTCATTCATATTCGAGTATCAAACGTGCATGACCTTTGAAACAGCATACATGCGAGCCTATTCCATCTATCGTTATTCAAAAAAATGGATTCGACTTAGGAAAGTAAGTATTTTACACATACTATAAGAAAAATTCTCGACAAAGTTTTCATTTTTTATTAAATCAGTAGGAAAATCATGAAAATTGCATAAGTTTTCTTTAAAAAATAAAAGTACATTTATAGCAAAGTTATAATATACCGCAATATTTCGTCAATATTTTTATTAAAAGTGGTGAATAATATCAATAGGTGCCTAAAAAACTTGAAAACGTCCCGATATTTGGCTAAATATAATTTATTTATTAAAATCTCGTTAAATTATAAATTGAACACACAAAATCATTGTTTTATATAGATATTTTTAGCTGTTTACTTTACATTAAAATATTATTTCATAGAATATTATGTAAAAATATCTGCTGAAGATGTTTTAATAATATATTATGGTGAAAATGGTTACTAGCAATTTTGTTTAAACAATTTATTTGCAATTTTTTTTTGATTTACAAACAATTTTTTCTGAAAATATGGGGCAAAATAAGGAAAAAATACTATGTACGTTATGTACACAAAACTTATAGATTAAAAGCTATTGACGATTGAAAATTGAAAAAATTCATTTTCGGCTGTTTTGAAAAATGCATAACTCTGGTTGTGAGCAACTGTTGTCGATCAATTTTTTTCATAGCTTGTGTCGTTTGTCCAAAGATTATTTTTTTTAATTTTAATTGATATTTTTTGCGATTAAAACAAAAACTACGCGTTGTCTAAAAAAATGATAGATAAAAAATTCATAGATCTTTTTTGGGTGTCCAACTTTTGTCTATTAATTTTGTTCCGTACCTTTCGTTGTTTTTCCAAAAAAAAAATTTTATTCTAAATGTTATTTTTCGCGATTAAAACAAAAAGCACGCATGTTATCAAAAATCAATTGATATCAAATTTGTAGCTCTTTTTTGGGTGAACAACTTTCATCTATTTATTTTTTTTGTGGCTTGTGTCATTTGTCCACAAATTATATTTTTTGTTTTTAATATAGTTTTTTACGCATAAAACAAAAATTATGCGTCCTATCAAAAAGTGATTCATAATAAATTTATAGATCTTTTCTGGGTGCATAATTTTTATCTTCAAATATGTTTTAGTATCTTGCATAGTTTGAGCGCAAACTAGAATTTTTGATCTTTCATTATTTTCTGTGGGGTCAAAATGTGAATATTCGAGTTTTCAACGAAATTACAAAAATTTGTTATGATAACCTTGTAGGGCTTTCAAAAAGCAACGTTTTTCTGTTCTTAACTGTTTTCATATTATGTGTTGTTTGGCTTAAAATTTTTCATTTTCGTTTGTTTTTCAATTTTGCAAATGCTATAACTGTGATAATTTTCTTTTTATCGAAAACAGTAACGATGATAAAATGTTAGAATTATCAAGCACTATGAATAGCCGTACATAGAATTTTTAAATCTTGAAAAAACACAGTCTCAAACATTTTCAACATGCTCTCATTTTTTAAATTTCCATCCAAAAAAGCTGGCTAACCAGCTTATCCTTTATTTTCACACCCTTTAAAATTGTGCCGAAGCCCAATCCAACCCGATAATACTGTCGAAAGTTATTGTGTTCACAGACGACAACGACAACGACAACACAGATACTGAGATTGAGAATTCATTTTTTTAGTTAAAATTTGTATTTTTTGGTTGGAAATTATAATTTTTTTGTTGAAAGTTCAACTATTTTTTCAAAATGGTCATTCTATTTGGTTAAAAATTCACTATTTTTTGATCATTCAAGGACTAAATAAAAACGATTCACAATAAAAATTTGGTTTATCAGTAACGCTTTGAAAACATCAGGTCAGATAACTGAAATTTTGTTTAAAAGTTTGAGTTTGTATTAAAGATCATATAAAAAATTCAAAAAAATCAGTCATGTTTATGGACGTTTTTTAGTTATAGCAATTGTTATGAAAATGAAGGGAGAGATTTTATGGAGAATAAATCATGTTATCAATGATAGGTATAGGTTTTGGAACAGTTTCAGGGAAAATTGTCTGACTGGTTGATCGGAAGATTTAGTTTTGCTTTGAAGAGATCTAGTCTTGATATTCAGAAAAAAACTGCAACTTTCTAACATTGTTTGAGGATAATATTATTAAAAATAATAACTTAATGCTCAAACAATAATGTTCGTAAAATAGAGTTTATCCAATATGAATAAAAAAATTAGGAGGGGGTAAACCACCGCCCAATTATGTGGAAAATTGCAAAATAAGTCTAACATCGAGGAAAAAAATCCGAAGAAAATACGTATTGTATACAAGAAAGAGGAGGAATGTATTTACGTATTTTCAAGAAAAAAAGAGCATTGAGGAGGGTAACTACCCCTAAACTATATTTATACAAAAATTATCACTGAAATCATTGAAAAGTATACATATTTTACGGATAAAAATAGTACGTTCAAGTCAAATATACAATCTTTTAAGTTCTATACAATATATCGAAGATTTATTCTTCAAACTTTGAAAGATAATGACATTCTTGAAAAAAGTGTTAAAAACATAATGATTTCTCATACCACAAACAACGAATTACAGCGATATACGTACACCCTAATATATCACAATGTATTTTACAAGAATCACCTAGCAAAAGTCCAACGGATTTTCGAATTTAGATGCGAAAGATTGAGGATTATTATTCATAATAAAATCAATTTTAAGGAATTCGACGAAACTTATTTTTTATAGAGGCAAGTTATCCAGTTAAACTATCCTAATGATACCCGAAATATGATATTTGTCCAATATTATTCTTTGAATCTTAAAAAAGAAGGAAAATTATTCCCATAAGCTAGTTTTCGTGCCAAAAATCGTGCCTCTAGCGAAACAAATTTTTCGTTATGTTGACAGTTTGTCAAAGCGCTTGACAAAGATGGCGATTGCTTTGCGTATTTGGAAGATCAATTTCCACAACTTTCCGAAGCGAAATTAAAAGAGGGGATCTTCGATGGACCGCACATAAGAAAAATGTTGCAGGATCCAGACTTCATTACGAAAATGTCTGATCCTGAAAAAGATGCCTGCCTAAGTTTTAAAAATGTTGTAAAAAGCTTTTTCGCTAATAAGAAAAGTCCAGGCTATCACAATGTGGTTTCAGAAATGGTGAGAAACTTTGGTAAACTAGGCTGCCTCATGAATTTCAAACTACATTTTCTTCATTCGCATATGACTGAGTTCCCAGACAACCTGCGAGACTTTAGTGGAAAGCAAGGCAAACGTTTCCACCAGAATATAAAAGAGATGGAGAGGCGATATCAGGTATGTCGGGATGTCAACGTGATGGCTGACTACTGTTGAAGTTTAAAACGAGATCAACTTAATCAACGTACAAAACGAAAGCGAAACCCACTACGTAGGTCTTTTGAGGACAAAATAGTTCGATACGAGCGAAATAAAGAAAAGTAAGAAATAAAAGAACCCTATAAGCGTGTGAGGCAAGGGGACTCATGGTAATAAAGCACCCCAAGGAAACAGAATTTACTACGTCCACGTCGTTGTTCCTGGGTATAGCTAAAAGTGAGTAGAACTTATTTAGAAAAAATCCTACTAATGCCATGCAAGGGAACTAACGCAAATTGAACACGCCGAAACGTGAGAGGCAAAGGAAATCTACAGTAAACAACAATCATATAGATATCGTGATTTAGTCCACTAGACGTAAATTTTTTTTCCACATGGAAAATAAAGGAAAAATCACCATTTTTGGTATTTTCCCGGCTAATTCAGAGTTTTAAAGACAAACTACAATCTAATTGGGTTACTTTTACAGCGAAATTAGATTGAGCAACCAAAAAATTATAAAGGTATGGTAATTAAGTTCACTAGACATAAAAAGTTCCAT
Source organism: Andricus grossulariae (assembly GCA_011634705.1). NCBI lineage: Eukaryota > Metazoa > Arthropoda > Insecta > Hymenoptera > Cynipidae > Andricus > Andricus grossulariae. The sequence continues at coordinate 209,913,731 of JAABKJ010075445.1, read as the reverse complement.
TTTTAGACAAGAAATACAGCAAAAATCGCTGTTTTTGTAATTTTTACGTCCATTTTTGCGTTCCTTGGGAAAGTATAAGCCAACTGGGTTATTTAGAGCCCGTATTTGGATTTAGTGACCCCAGAAACACATAGATTTTTGAGGAAAATTCGTCTTTTGGTTGAATGTAACTTTTTTGGATTTGAAATTAAAATATTTTTTAGTTGAAATATCTACTATTACATTATTCGTAGCAAATTTTGTTGTGAAAAATTCGTTTTTTTTTTTTGCTTGAAAACTCAACAATTTGGTTGAATTGTTTGTTTACTCTTGACTGAAGAATCTAACTAGTGTGACATATAAAAACTATTATATTTTTGTTTGAGAATTTATCTTTTTTGGTTGAAAATTCAAATACTAGATTGAAAGTGGAAATCCTTTGTTAAAAATTCATTTTATTTTTGTTGAAGATTCATCATTTTGGCTCGAAAATATATTTTTTTTAGTTTAAACTTTAATTGCTTGATTGAATGTTGAACTCTTTTGTTAAGAATTCATTTTTTTTGTTGAAAATGAAATTACTTTGTTAGAAATTAATTTTTTTATTAAAGATTCATAATTTTTATTCGAAAATGTATTTATTTTAGTTGGAAATTTATTTTTCTTAATTTTAAATTCAAGGGTTATACTTCCGAAAAGGTCACCCGAGAATGGCCCAGATAAATATAAATCAAATTATTAATAATTTTGACGTTTTTTGAACATTATTTTTTTTTCAAAATCTCGAAAAATATTGATTTTGGGAAAAAAATTTGTTTACGAAAGTTGTAGATCACGTCGAAACACATATATTTTATATTTATATTTTTTCTAAAATGAATATTTTTCGAAAAAAATGATAAAAATAAATTTTCAGATTTTTTTTTTTGTTACCCCTAGGCCAAGTATGAAGTCAATATTCTTGGGTGACCTTTTCGGAAGTATAGCCAATTCAAGTACTTTGTTGAACTGCTTTATTAAAAATTAATTTTTTGTTGTTAAAAATTGAACAATTTCGTTGATTTTTGTTTTGTTTTTGAAAATTCGTTTCCTAATTGAAAATTCAACCATTCCATTTTTGGTTCAAAATTTATCTTCTAGTTGAAAATTCAACTATTTTGCAGAAAATTCATGTTTTTTCTTAAAAATTCATGTTTTATTATGGTAGAAAATTAATCTTCTTTGTTTGAGTATTCAACTATTTTGTTGAAAATTCGCCTTTTTTGGTTGAAATATCTAGTATTACATGAAATACGCAAAAACTAGACTTTATTTCGAACAAGGTATATGGTTAGTTAATCATAGGTTAAAAATTCATGGTGGAATGTTTCGCAAGTTAATCATGATTAAACCGATGATTAAAAAATAATCATGATTAGTTTACCATGGATTTAATCAGAGATGGTGGAATCGGCCCTTAGTGAAGTAAAAGAAACTATAATCAAAACGACTATAACATGGTGAATATTCATCAGCCCCGTGACACACTGAAATGAAAGTGACGGAAATGTTGAGTACAGCTGAGGGTGGCGTTGGCTGTACTTTTAGGCCGAAAATTATTCAAATGCATGGGAAAAGTGTCAAAAATGTGAACTTTTGTGCTTTTTCTATTATAAAAACGGACTTTTAATTTTTTTTTTGCTTTAGAATTAAGTTGTAAGGCTTTCAGACTGAAATTTTATCAAGTTTTTTTTGTGATGAACGAGAATAATGGAGAGAATTGGGCCGAACATTTTGCCCTGGGAAATTTGAAGATTTCAAGCGAATAAAAAGGTTTTCTTAAAATTCCTGGTAAAATTTAAGTAACGTTTTATTTGATAAATTAATTTTAAGAGAATATTAAAAAATGATTGTCTAAAATTTGGACAAATAATGTATGAAATTTTAAAGAAAAATTTTTCAATCCTGCACGTTTACAACATTTTACAAAAAATTCGTTTAGTTTAAGAAATTTCATAAAAGTTGAAACAAAATGTCGTTTTCATGAAATTTAAAAAAAAATCGATTTTTAAAGATTTTTAAGAAAAAATTAAGAATCTTTTTAAGAATGAAAGGTTTCAAGAGAATGAAAAACTTTTCTAGATAAAATCAAACAAGATTTCAAAACATTTTGAAAGATTTCCAAAGTTGACAGAAAAGTATGTGGAAGCTTTTAAGGCAATTTTTTCATTTTTCAGAATAAAAATTTTTGTTTAGAAAAGATGCTACTCATTTTAAAAGATATTAACAAGTTTTGAAAAAATTTCAAAAATTATTTAAACCTTGAAACGATTTCAAGAAATTTAAAACAAAATGTAGATTTTTGACGACTTCGAAAAAAGATGCTTTTTTAGTAATTCTGAAAGGTTTCAAGAGAATAAAAGTTTTCTCTTGAAGATTGGAAGGAAAGGACAGAGAAAAGGCTTGTAAAGGTGGAGGGCAGGGCGGAAATGAAAGTAGTTGAAGGGGGTGGGTGAGGCAAGATTTAAGGTATTCGGAAGAGGGTAGAGAATATAATACAAAAGAAAATAGGAGAGCGTAGGAATTAAAAGGTGGAGAGGACGGATGGGAAAAGGATAAGGGCAATGAAGATAAGATTGGAGAGAAGAGATAAGGCAGACAGGAGACATAATATCGTAATAAGAGGGTTGTAGCTTAAGAGTGGTAAAGGAAGGGAGGGCGTGGAAGCGCTGCAACGGAGTATGGGGTGTGTTAAAGAGATGGTAGGGAAAGTTAAGTTGGAGGGGAGGAAGGAGAAGAAAGTGGCGGTTGTGGAGTTGAAGAGCTGGGAAAAAAGTTGGGGGTAATGTGAAATAAGAGTAGGACAAAGGACACGGGAGTTTTCATTGATCACAATTTGACGAGAAGGAAAGGGATGTGCAGAGAATTCTTTACGACAGGGCTTAGAGAGACAGGAATGAAGGGAGATCGGCGAAGGGAGGATATCAGAAAATAACAATAGACAAGAAAATGTGGGAGTGGGACGATTAGAAAGAGGTGTTGAAGAAACTGCAGGGGAATTTGTTTTGTAGGAAGTAGGAGGGTAGGGGTAATGCAGGGTAGAGGAGTAGTGAAGGTGCTGTACTGGAACGTAGCAGGGATATAGAAGAAGGATGAGGAGTTCTGGAGGTATATCCAACAGTTTGATGTTGTGGGAATGGTAGAGACGTGGGTAGAAAGGAAGGACTGGGATAGAATGAAGCTAAAGCTGCTAAGGGGGCATAGGTGGAGACTACAGGAGGCGATCAGAATGAAGAAGCAAGAAAGAGCTCGTGGGGGAATTATAACGGGTGCTAGAAGAAGGACTAGATGAAGTAGTTCATGGAGACAAAAAGAGGGAGGGAGTGCCAATGTGAGAAGTGAAGATAGGAGGGGTGAAGTGAAAGTTTGTGACAGTGTACAATAAACATGAGATGAAAAAAATTAGAGAAAGGGAGGAAGACTTGCTAGGTGAAAGAAAGGAGGGTATGGTGGTACTGGGTGGGGACATTGATGCGAGGATGGGGAGGGAAGGGGGTCTCTACAGGGAGAGAAACCGAATGAGGTATGGCAAGAGAAAGAGTCAAGTCCAGAGAAGAAGAAGGTCCGCCACGAGGAACACCAGGTGCAGGGTCGTTATTAGGTGATCGCTCTAACTGTAAACTCAACTCTGCAAGAAGGAACAGCAAATTCAATTTTAAGTAAATCTTTAGAAACATAATCTGAAAAAAGTCAACTTGTTTAACGGAATTGCCCAAAAATACTTCTAACCAGAGAAATATGTTACAAAAAAATGAGTACACAGGAAACAAAGAGAAAGAACAAATTTTCCTTGTATATTCTCTTTCATATATTTCATACTCTTTCCGCTTTTCCCCTTTTCCATATAATTCCTCTTGTTTCCCCGCGCAGCAGACAGATTTTTTCATATGGAAATTCTACTATTAAGTTAAAAAATTATCTTGCTTAGTTGTAAACGTAAATATTCACTTCATTTTTTTTGTAATTTAATGAATTCGTTATACCACGTTATATCACACGCTATATTTTGCAACGCCTGTCCGAAAAATTTGTGTCAGGGGGAGTTAATGGAAAATACTAATCTTGAAAGAAAATATTTTTGAATTTTTTAAACAAATTTGTTTGGAAAAAAATGTTTCAAAAAAAATTTTCTGGAAAAAGATGTTTGGAAGCAAATTGTGTGAACAAAATTAAAAAAAAAAAATTTGGTGAAAAAAATTTTTGGAAAAAATAGTTTGGAGCGAAAAAAATTTGTTGAAAAAAAATGTCTGAAAAAAAATTATGTGAAAAGAATGTCATGAAAAAAAATTTGGCGCTTGTACCCTTTTGATGTGCCAAATTTTGGCGCTGAGGGTCCGTCCCTATGATAGGTAATCATCATAGGGGAAGGTCATTAATATGAATACGAATGATTACATGGAGGAGGAGGTATTGTTTGAGTGATTACCTAATCATATGTTTTAATTCCTATTTTCGTAAATCTCTTCTTTCTTTAATCTTTTTTAAATATTCCACGCGCATGGAAAATTATTTTCCTAAAACGCTGATAGAGCGCGTAAAAGTATGAGCATGAAAAAATGCTTTCAGAGGTGCTTTTCTTGTGAATGCATCGTTTTGTGCGTTTTCAAAATTTGTCCACATTGACGTTACAAAAAAAATTCTTTTGTCAAAGTTCCTTCGGCTTCAACAAACACATTCTCGTCACGTGTCTCGTGCTCCGCACTCGATTTTGTCGACAATGCGAACTTTCCTACATTATTTTCAACATTATATCAAATTTATCTTATATTTATTTCTGTACCTCGGTCTGGGGCTTCTTGATCAGATATTGAAAAATAATGTACACATTTTATTCTCCATGATTACTTTAATATTCATTTTTTATTTTGCATTAAATTTCATTCTCAGCTACCCTGAAAAATGTATCATTTCAATAAATTTATCTTATTATAATTCATAACATTTTTTAGCATTGAAACATACGTATTTTCATTGGCTCATGCTTATAATTTGAAAAAATCATATGCTATTTCAAAAAAATGTTACTAAACATTGCATTGGAACTTGTGACGTCTTTCCAAAATTTAAATTTATTTTTGATTTGATTTTTCACGATTCAAAATAAAAATACGTACCATAGTGTAAGGTGGTTCTACGCAAATTTGTAGATATAATTCAGGCGAAAAATTTTGTTCAATAAAATGTTATTGTAGCTTGTGTCCTTCTTTCCAAAATGCTAATTTTTTTATTCTTAATATATTTTTCTAAGAAGGGTTTATAACATATTTGAAGATATTTTCTGGTGGACCAACTTTTTTTGTCCTTTTTTTCGTCTCTTGGTCGTTTTTCCAAAAATTTTATTTCTTAATTTTTTCACTTATTTTTTGCGACTAAAAGAGAGTCTACACGTCATATCTAAAGATTATCTATAACAAATTTGTAGATCCTTTTTGGGTGAAAAATGTTGTGGATTAATTTTTTTTCGTACCTTGTGTCGCTTTTAAAAAAATTTAATTTTTTGCTTTGAATGTTATCTTTTACGATTAAAACTAAAACCACGCGTCATATCCAAATGTTATTCATGACAAATTTGGATGAGGTTTTGATCTTTTTGCAAGAGCAACTTTTTTTTATTCAAATTTTTCATAGCATGCCTGACTGACACCGACGTAAAAACTATTTTTTCTGAATCAGGGGGCCTCAAAACGTCGACATTTGATGGAATCCACGAAAGTCATTTTTTACATAAAATCAATATCTTCTCATTATGATGAGAATGTAAAAACAATTGTAGATTTTTAGATTGCTAGAACGATAACTTTCGAAAGAATTGATAGATTGGATTGGCCTTTGGTATTCTGTTTTACTGCCCTAAAATAAAGGTCAATTTCATTAACCCCCCATTTTGGATGAAACTTCAAAAAGGTAGAGCATTTTCAAAATTGTTGAGACCACTTCTTTCAGAATTTGAAAATCCTATGGACGGTTGTTCACAGTATTTAATTATACGAACAATTAATCTTAATGACCTTTTCTGTTCCAGAACAAATGACCAGAGTTACAGCATTTACAATATTCAAAAGAACAAACTAAAATAAAAATTTAATGCCAAAGAACGCACCATATGAAAGAAACGCAGAAGAGTAAAACGTTGCTTTTTGAACACACTATAAGATTGTTATCACAACTTTTTGAATTTTCTAGAAAAACCAAAAATCAAATTTTGATCGCACAAAAAAAAACAATGAAAAATAACAAAGTCCATTTTGCAGTCAAACTGTACGAGATATGGAAAAAGATGAGGAAACAAAAATTGTGCATTTAAAAACGATCTACAAATATTTTAATAATCACTTTTTGATAGGAGGCGTATTTTTTTTGAATTCGTAAAAAAACAGCATTGAAAATAAAAATAATTAAATTTTTGGACACACGACGCAAGCAACGAAAAAAAATAAGACAAAAGTTCTTCACCCCCCCCCCACCCCCTCAAAAAAAAGCGAATTAGTTGTCAGTTATTTTTTTATAGGATGCGTGGTTTTTGCTCTATTCGTAAAAAAAACATTAAAAAATAAAAAATTTAATTTTTGGATGAATGACACAAGTAATGAGAAAAATGAAAAGAAAAATGTTGTTCGACCAAAGAAAGTCTACAAGCTTGTTACGGACCCTTGTTATAAAAATAAAAAAATTTATGTTTCTGGAAAAAGGACAACAGACAGACATACATGCTCGCAAAAAATATTTTTTCTGACTCCGGTGTCTCAAAACGTCGGGAATTGAAGAAAACTGGATAGGTCCAAAATCACATGAATCTAAGATATTCTACCTAAATTATGAGAATGTAAAAATATTATATTACTCAGTTTTTTATAGTTATTACATCCTCATCCTAATGAGAAGGTTTTATGGGAAAAATGCGGAAAATCTTGCTTTAGCCTCTCTAAATTGTGCATAATGGTGTCATATACTTAAAGTATTTTTACGATTTCAGTTTGGAAATAACAGACTTACGAAAGACAAATAATTTAGAAGGACAAGTGAATCGTATTAGATACACTAAAACAATGCAAGGAATATTTATTAGTTAAACTCTTAAAAAACTCTTGATAAGTTGGGTTCCTGTATTTCAAGAAAATGGAGACTCTAACTTTTATTCTGTTTTTCGCCGTGGTGATTTTCAGTGACTCTTTTGGTAAATACAATCAATTTTCTAATTTTTTTATGTTTCATTAATTGCAGTAATGTATACTGGCTAATGAAAACTGAGATGCTGAAGTTTATTTAATAAAAGATTATTAATTACTCGACGTCTGCATTCCATATGGCACCACGTCGCACATCCGATTTAAACTTTTTTTTTCAATAAAATCTTTCTAAATTTTGAAAACATTTTTATAGGAAATTTTAATAATAAATTTAATTTTTAACCAAACAATTTAATTTTCTACCCAATTCTTGAATCGCCACCAAACAGGTTAATTTAAATTGAACCAGTTGCGCTTTTCACCAAAAAGGATGAATGAAAAATATCAATTTTTAACAAAAAATTAAATAGTTACATTGTTATTAAGAAATTAATTCTAAACGAAGAGATAAATTCTTAGCAAACTAGTTTAACTTTCAATGAAATATTTGGATTTTTAGCTAAAAAATATTAATTTATAACCAAAAATTTAAACTTTTTCAAAAATAGTTTAATTATCAGCAAAAAGGTTCAACCCAAAAGGTTGAGATGAATTCTGAACCAAAGATATAATAGTAGACTTTTCAACCAAAAGTAGTAGATTGTTCTTGTTAATTTCTATTAACTTAGTTCGCATATAATCGATAAACCAAAAAAGGGGAGAAAGGATGTGCTTCTTCAAGACAAAGAAAAATGAAGAATTATGAACAAATTCCCATCTAAAAGAATACTAAGTATTATCTATGTTCGTAACGTTACTTCAATTGACAAAAAATTAATTTTTTTAATTAATTTTCTAATACCGCAATAAATAGTATATTTCGATACGAGAGGCCAAATAGGCGGTTTGCTCACTGCGAGTGAGAGTATATGATCAAAATTGTTATCTTCTCAAACAATAGAATACAAAATTACAAATAAATATAAAAGAAATATTGATCAGTTATCGCTAAAACTTTTATTTTATTAAGGTGGTTACTTGTGAAAATGATAGGTATAAGAATTCGGAGCATATTCATTCAAGATTCAAAAAATCTCTTTGGTTTGTAGACATACATACATTTTTTCGAATTGCAAAAGTTATTCAATTAAAGAGAAATTATGGTTTATATCTTTAATCTATTTTCACATTTTGATTTTTGATTAATTTATTTACGGGAACTACCCTGGCCAAAGTATCGGATAGGAATTCATTCCGAACCAATCCGAATCTGTATCCGAATCAATCCGAGATAATTCAAACCAATCCGAAATTTTTTTTACATTTCGTTCGATCCAAATCGGTCAAAAATTAATCCGACTCATTCCGGTTCAATCCGAATAAATCCTAAACAAATTTTCAACTTTAATGAATCCAAACTCGGATTGACCTAAAACGATTTTTAATGTGAATGAATTCAATTCAATCCGAACTCGGGTTCATTCGAATTCATTCGGATTGAAAATTCAGTGTATATCAATCCAAATTTGGATTAATTCGGATTCATTTGGATTGAAATTTTGGCTCGGATTGGTCCGTTTTGGAGTTCGGATTGAACAGGATTGAGTCGGAATAATTTTTAAACGATTTGGGTCAAACGAAATGTAGAACGTTTTCGGATTGGTTCGACTGGACTCAGATACAGATTCCGGAATGATTGGGATTGATTCGGAAGGAAAACCTATCCGATACTTTCGCCAGGGCAACAACTTGATCGATGGACTATGGTCAGATCCGACAAAATGGACACATCTATTCTTAATGGAACTGTTTAGTTGAATTTTTTTTAATTCTTCTTTTTGTCTTAAAAATTCAACTCTTTGGGTAAAAAATCTTTTTTTGTTGAAAATTTAACTATTTTGTTGAAAATGCGATATATTTCGGCTTGAACCGATTTTTTCGATATTGTCATCCGTTTTTGACGTGGAAGGGCGATCCGGGCTTGAATCTTCTTCAACGTCTTCTCGGCCATCTTGAAAATGCTTAAACCACTCAAAAGATGTGCACGAGATATGTTCATAAGGAGAAGGAATTAGCAAGGAATTTGTAAAAGATAAATTCCAAAAATCTGCGTCCCAGTCCAAGGCCTCTAAAATTCTAATAGGAAAAAGTTTCATATCCTTATCCTCTACAATTCTGCATTTGCAAAAAATCGATTTTTCGATTTTGAAAACTTTCGTTTTCGAGACGATCGGACAATAGTTTTACGCGTTTTCGAGCGTCGGGCTAGTTCTTGCATCCGGCGGGTCAATTACTGCTGAAGAAGTGAAGAAAGTTATCGCTAGAACTAAGAACTTTTCAGCGTCATGACCAGATAAAATCAACAACTTTTGGTGAAAGAAGTTCACTTTTACGCACCAGCGTCTGGCTCGTATATTCACTACTTTCTTAAACAGAGAAGAATCCATCCCGCAGTGGCTAGTGAAACGACGCACGGTATTGATCTCTAAAACCGGAGATTTGTAAAGTCTAAAGAACTACAGGCCCATAGGTTGTTCAAACACCAGCTACAAGCTATTCACTGGCATCCTCAAAAGAGAATATTAACATCTATCGAGCCGGTATGAAGTGCAATAGTTGAACAATGTGGATGCAAGAGAGGGCTGGCAAGTTGTAAGGTGAACCTGTTAATAGACAGCTGCATTACCCAGGACTAGATCAGGTATCGAGGCAATCTGTCCAAGGCTTGAATTGACTACCATACAGCATTATGCAACACGAACCATGATCTACTCATTAAGCTCATTGAGTGCCTGGAGGTGCATCCAAAAATAGTGAGATGCATAGAAGAGCTGATGCTCTTGTGGCGGACAAGACTTGTCATAACATCTGACAAAAGACAAGCGACTACGGGCTATATCACGTATAAGAGGGGTTCTTTTTAGGGAACTCTCTAAGACCTATACTTTTCTACATCTTCCTCTTGCCTTTATCTATTGTGCTCCGAGGCAAAACCTCTGGACACATATGTGGCCCGCCAAACAGAAGAGATTGTAAGGTCAACCACCTCTTATACATGGACAATCTTAATTTTTGTGCTTTCTGTAGCATCCTTGTGAAGGGGTGAATAGGTACTCTTGAGCGATTGGCATGAGCCTTGGACTGGACAAGTGTGCTTGCGTTCACCTACACCAAGGAAGACTGTGTAGTTTGTAGGTATTCTTCATTACTAAACAACCGATTTTTCTTCATAATATGTACTAAGTCTTGAATATTAATCAATAAAAAAAAATTACTCAACAACCAATAAAGGCTTCTAGTAAACAGACTAATCTTAAATTGTGTATCCATTAGTTGAATGCTATATTCTGTAGATGTTTTTACTAACTAAACAATCGATTTTTCCTTATAGAAAATGCTAAGTCCTAAAAACTAATGAATAATGAATTCCTCAAAACAGACGCAGAAATCTCTTAAACTGACATACCCAACATTGTGTACTAATCAGTTCAATGTGTAGTCTGTAGGTGCTTTCAATTACTGAACAATTGATTTTCCTTTATAAACAATAATAAATCTCAAAAACTAATAAACGAATACAAATTTATGATAAACAGATGAAGAAGTCCATTAAACAGACTTATTTCTAATTCTGTATCAATCAGTGGAATAGTGTAGTTTGTAGGTATTCCTAATTACTAAACAACCGATTTTTTTCCTAATATGTGCTAAATCTTGAATATCAATCAATAAAAAAATTACTTAACAACCAATGAAGAATTCTATCAAACAGACTCATCTAAAATTGTGTATCGATCAGTTGAATGTTGCATTCTGCAGATGTCTTTACTAACTAAACAATCGACTTTACCTTATGAAATATACTAAATCTTAAAAACTAATGAATAAAAAATTCCTTGAAATAGATGATTCTTTTAAACTGACATACTTCAGATTGTGTATCAATCAATTGAATACTGTAGTATATAGCTACTTCTAATTAATAAACAATCGATTTTCCTTCATAGAAAGTACTAAATCTCAAAAATTGATCAATAAACACAAATTCTTTGAAAAAGGATAAAGGATTCCATAATTTAGACTTATCCCAAATTGTGTACCAATCATGTGAATGGTGCAGTCTGCTGGTACTTCAAATTACTAAACAATTGATTTTTCTTCATGATAAGTACGAAATCGCGAAAACCAATCAATGAAGAAAATTTCTTGAAACCGGATAAATGATTCTAATCAACAGACTTATCTTAAATTGTGTATCAATCTGCTGAATAGTGCAGTCTGTAGGTCTTTTCCCTTACTGAACAATTGATTTAAGTAGCATTCCTCTTTCCGAAGAGGTTTCCTCCATATCGTAGGTTCTTGAATCTGAAGAGTTTTCTTATTTCCTTCCCTGCCTTTCAATCGATTGAATGCACTAAAACAAGCACTACAAACTTTGTGAGGAACCCAATTTCCACTTCGGTTTTGAACTTCCATACCAAAATAGCTCTTATAAAGTGTTTTTATGTCATCGCTAATTAATCTACGATTTTCTAAACATTCAAATTTACCACAGATGTAGCAAAATGCATCAGGATCGCCCACGCAATCATGCGCTATGGTGGAAGTGGATGAATTGAAATTATAACAGCGCTGAGAAGACATGATGTGTTTTAATTTTAGAGTTTATAGTTTATTAGAGTTTATAGAAAAATGAAAATAAGAAAGTCACTGACTACAGTCACCTTAAAAAGCCCGCTTAAAGAGATTGTCAAAAACGTTTATGACGCTAACTTGGCAACATTGTCCTATTTACTGACGTGAAGATTGAGTGCGGTCTGTCATCTGTTTTGTTCACAGTCATTTGTTTTGACGTGAAGTTCGAGCGCGATCTGTGATTTGTTTTGTTCACAGTCATTTGGTTTGTCCGATTTTACGTCTATTTTTGCGATTTTCTGAAAAATAAGAGCTAACTGGGTTATTTGGATTTCGGATTTGGATTCAGCGCCCCCAAAAACATATAGATATGCTCGTTAAGTCCACCGGGCCTGAAAATACTCTGTTTTTTGTAAAAATATACAAGAAAAATCGCTGTTTTTGTCGATTTTACATCTATTTTTGGATTTTTTGGAAAAATACTAGCTAACTTGGGTATTTCGACCCCGGATTCGGATGCAGTGACCTCAAAAACATATAGATATACCGGTGTAGTCCGCCAGACAGACCGTTTTCTTTGTGTGTGCTGGTGTATTTTCAACTGCAGATTTTCTCTGATGCTCCTTTATCTGGTTCAGAGATTTTATGTGATTAGGGTAAATCACATGCATGGTGGAATCATCAAGAGAAAACTAAGTATATCAATTCGTTGGAACTGAGAGCTGCATTTTATGGCCAAAACTGTTTCGCAACGAATCTACAATCATGGAAACAATTTGTGTAGAGAATTATGGTATTGGTGTGCGGACTATTTTGTTCAAAATTTATGTATTTTTTGTTAATTTACCTTTTTGGTAGAAATTTAATATTGTTGGTTGAAAATTAAACAATTTGATATAAAATTAATCTTGTTGGTTGAAAATGTATCTTTTTGATTGAATATTAATTTCTTTGGTTGAAGATTCATTTTTTTGTTTAAAAATTCCTCATTTTAGTTGAAAATTAATTTCTTTGATTGAAAGTTAACTATTTTGTTCAAAATTTATGTATTTTTGTTTAATTTATCTTTTTGGTAGAAAATTAATCTTGCTGGTCGAAAATTCAATAATTTGGTAGAAAATTTAGCTTGTTGGTTGAAAATGTATCTTTTTGGTTAAACATTAATTTCTTTGGTTCAAAATTCATTTTTTTGTTTAAAAATTCCTCATTTTAGTTGAAAATTAATTTTTTTGGTTAAAAGTTTTACCCTTTTTTTCAAAATTTATGTATTTTTTTAAATTAAACTTTTTGGTACAAAGTTCATCTTGTTGGTTGAAAATGTATCTTTTTGGTTGAACATCAATTTCTTTGGTTAAAAGTTTAACTATTTTGTTCAAAATTTATGTATTTTTTTTAAATTAATTTTTTTGGTAGAAAATTAATCTTGCTGGTCGAAAATTCAATAATTTGGTAGAAAATTAATCTTGTTGTTTGAAAATGTATCTTTTTGGTTAAACATTAATTTATTTGGTTCAAAATTCATTTTTTTTGTTTAAAAATTCCTCATTTTAGTTGAAAATTAATTTCTTTGGTTAAAAGTCCAACTATTTTGTTCAAAATTTATGTATTTCTTTCAATTCATCTTGTCGGTAGAAAATTAATCTTGCTGGTTGAAAATTCAACAATTTGGTAGAAAATTAATCTTGTTGGTTGAAAATGTATCTTTTTTGTTGAATATTAATTTCTTTGGTTGAAAATTCATTTTTTTGTTTAAAAAATCCTCATTTTAGTTGAAAATTGATTTCTTTGGTTAAAAGTCCAACTATTTTGTTCAAAATTTATGTATTTTTTTAAATAAATCTTTTTGGTGGAAAATTAATATTGTTGGTTGAAAATTCAACAATTTGATAGAAAATTAATCTTGGTGGTTGAAAATGTATCTTTTTGGTTGAACATTAGAATAGGGAACAGTGCCAAGCAGGCAAAACAGTTAGAAGCCGAATCCCGGTTTACTGGCCTTACCCTATGAGCTTGAAGTAATGCGATAAGCAGTTTCGTGGACATGGGTTGGCAGGAAGAGGAGGTGAGTTTAGGGGGTATTACCGTTTTTTAAGGTTGAGTCCCACTTACTGAATTAATAATGATTCGAAACTGGTCATAACCTAATTTTGGTAAATCCGTCATAACCGAAAGTTCTATTTAGCTTGCCTAACTAAACTGACACTGAATCCAGTTTCAAAATTATTGATGATAACCTCACAATTGCCTCAATACAATTATCAAGATATCCCAAAATATTCCTAAACAGAATCAGAAAAAATTTACACACATTTATGAAATTTCATCAAAAAAGGGTTCGAAAAAATGTCTTAAATAAATTCAGCAAATGATTACAAAATAAATAGCTTTCAATTTGAATGATTACACAAAATTCGGGATGATGTTCGACTGGGACTCAGATTAGAAGAATATATAAGTTGTCTACCGATAACAGCAGACTACTTTATTCATTAGGAAAACATGACTAAAATTAGGAATTGTATTTTTATTAGAGAATTCTGAATTCTGTTAATTCTGTTAGAATTCTGTTCATGGAAGCTTCAAACTTCAATACATGGTTAATCTGTTTGCTTCAATTTATGAAGATTTTGTTCCTAGAGATCCAGAAACCATTAATGTCAAACTTCAGAAAATCGTGATAAATATATATTCAAACCTACCTTAATAGTGCTGCAATTTTATTCATGTTGCTCAGGAAGAGAAAGGATTTTCAGAAAATATAACCACATCGTCCAGGATGAATTCTGTAAGAGACTTAAATTTTTGTCGTGGTTTAAGAAAGGTATGGAGAAAGGAAAATTATGTAATCATTTTAAAAAATTGTTCGTGTACATTTCATAGGGTAATGAAAATAAAAGAATGATAAACACATTTATTCATAATAATAGAGTTCAACATAATAATACGAGCTCTGAAACTTTTTATATTGAAGCTTACCAAATTTTATTTTCACAAATTTTTTACTTTTCAACTGAACAATTTTAATTTAATGCAATGGTCCTGCAAAAAACAAGGTTTCTGAAAAAAAGAGTTATGGGTTAGCAGTAAGGAGTTGGGAGTTATGAGTTATGAGTTATGAGTTGGGAGTTATGAGTTGAAATTTCGAGTTGGAACTTATGAGTTCGGAGTTATTAGTTGAGAGTTATGAGTTTGAAGTTAGCTTTCTGAGTTGGGAGTTATAAGTTGGGAATTGGGAGTTATGAGTTGGAAGTTATAAGTTGGGAGTTACGATTTGGGAGTTATGGGATTGGAGTTATGAGTTGGGAGGCATGAATTGGAAGTTATGAGTTGAGAGTTATAAGTTAGGAGTTATGAGTTAGGAGTTATGAGTGAGGAGTTATGAGTTAGCAGTAAGGCGTGGAGAGTTGGCACTCATGAGTTATCAGTAAGCAGTTATGAGTTGGAAGTTCCGAGTTAGGAGTTATGCGTTGGGAGTTATGAGTTGATAGTTATGAATTGGCAGTTATGAGTTTGGAGTTAGGAGTTCCGACTTGAGACTTATGCGTTATAAGTTGGGAATTGGGAGTTATGAGTTGGGAGTTATAAGTTGAGACTTCTGAGTGAGGAGTTATGAGTTAGTGGTAAGGAGTTATGAGTGAGGAGATATAAGTTAGGAGTAAGGAATTATGAGTTGAGAGTTATAAGTTAGGAGTTATGAGCTAGCAGTAAGTAGTAAGGAGTTAGGAGTTAAGAGTTGGGAGTTATGAGTTGGGAGTTATGAGTTGGTAGGTATCAGTTGGGAGTTATGCGTGAAGAGTTAGGCGTAAGGAGTTATGAGTTAGAAGCAAGGAGTTAGGAGTTATGAGTAAGGAATTAGGAGTTGGGAGTTTTGAGCTGGGAGCTATGAGTTAGTTATCAGTCGGGAGTTATGAGTTGGGAGTTAAGAGTTATGATTTGGGAGTTTTTAGGTAGGAGTTAAATGCTAAATTACTGTAGATTCTTAATTAAAAATTTGTAATGTTTCTGGACGGTTTTCAAGGCTCATTTTCGATATAAATGGTGTTTTACTGCCCTAAGGGTACTTTATAAAAAGGTGGTCAATTTTCCAGCAATATCTCGCAGTTAATCGGCAATCGTTTGAAATTCTGTGCTTTGTAATCGTGGTTATCGATAGAGTTCTTTTTAAATTCGTTTCCCCACAAAGCTATTGTGCTCACTAAAATTCAATAATTTTGTTAGAAAGTCATATTTTTGTAAAAATTCACACTATTTCGTTGAAAATTCAACTATTTTGATAAAAAATTCAATTATTTGGTTAAAAATTAACTTTATGGTCAAAAATGCAAATATTTTCTTAAAAAGTCATATTTTTTGTAGAAATTTAAACTATTTCATTGAAAATTCAATTATTTGGTTGAATATTAACTTTGTGGTTGAAAATTCAATAATTTTGTTGAAAATTCATATTTTTTGTAGAAATTCAAACTATTTCATTGACGATTCAACTATTTTGATAAAAAATTCAATTATTTGGTTGAAAATTAACTTTATGGTCAAAAGTTCAAAAATTTTCTTAAAAAGCCATATTTTTGTAGAAGTTCAAACTATTTCATTGAAAATTCAACTATTTTGATAGAGAATTCAATTATTTGGTTGAAAATTAAATTTATGCTTGAAAATTCAATATTTTTGTTGAAAAGTCATATTTTTGTAAAAATTCACACTATTTCCTTGGAAATTCAACTATTTAATTGAAAATTCAATTATTTGGTTGAAAATTAACTTAAAAATTAAAAATTCAATGATTTTGTTAGAAAGTCATATTTTTGTAAAAATTCACACTATTTCGTTGAAAATTCAACTATTTTGATAGAAAATTCAATTATTTGGTTGAAAATTAACTTTATATTTAAAAATTCGATAATTTTATGGAAAATTGATATTTTTCGTAGAAATTCAAACTATTTAAATGAAAATTGAACTTTTTTGATAGCAAATTCAATTATTTGGTTGAAAATTAACTTCAAGGTTGAAAATTCAATAATTTTGTTAGAAAGTCATATTTTTGTAAAAATTCACACTATTTCGTTGAAAATTCAACAATTTTGATAGAAAATTCAATTATTTGGTTGAAAATTAACTTTACGTTTAAAAATTCGATAATTTTATGGAAAATTGATATTTTTCGTAGAAATTCAAACTATTCAATTGAAAATTGAACTTTTTTGATAGCAAATTCAATTATTTGGTTGAAAATTAACTTCAAGATTAAAAATTCAATAATTTTGTTAGAAAGTCATATTTTTGTAAAAATTCACACTATTTCGTTGAAAATTCAACTATTTTGATCAACATAACGAAAAATTTGTTTCGCTAGAGGCACGATTTTTGGCACGAAAACTAGCTTATGGGAATAATTTTCCTTGTGTTTTAAGATTCAAAGAATGATATTGGACAAATATCATATTTCGGGTGTCATTAGGATAGTTTAACTGAATAACTTGCCTCTAAAAAAATATGTTTCCTCGAATTCCTTAACATTGATTTTATTTTGAATAATAATCCTCACTCTTTCGCATCTGAATTCGAAAATCCGTTGGACTTTAGCTAGGTGATTCTTGTAAAATATATTGTGATATATTAGGGTGTACGTATATCGCTGTAATTCGTTGTTTGTGGTATGAGAAATCATTATGTTTTCAACACTTTTTTTTAAGAATGTCATTATTTTTCAAATTTTGAAGAATAAATCTTCGATATATTGTATAGAACTTAAAAGATTGTATATTTGACTTCAACATACTATTTTTGTCTGTAAAATATGTATACTTTTTAATCATTTTAGTGATAATTTTTGTATAGATATAGTTTAGGTGTAGTTACCCTCGTCAATGCTCTTTTTTCCTTGAAAATACATAAATACCTTATTCCTCATTCTTGTGTGCAACACGTATTTTCTTCGGATTTTTTTGCTCGATATTGAACATATTTTGCAATTTTCCACATAATTTGGAAGTGGTTTACCCCTGCCTGATTTTTTCATTCATTTTGGATGAACTCTATTTCACGAACATTATTGTTTAAGCATTTAGTTATTATTTTTAATAATATTATCCTCAAACAATGTTAGAAAGTTGCAGTTTTTTCTGAATATCGAGACTAGATCTCTTCAAAGCAAAACTAAATCTTCCGATCAACCAGTCAGACAATTTTCCCTAAAACTGTTCCAAAACCTATACCTATCATTGATAACATCATTTATCTTTCATAAAATCTCTCCCTTCATTTTCATAACAATTGCTATAACTACAAAACCGTCCATAAACATGACTGCTTTTTTTGAATTTTTTATATTATCTTTAATACAAACTCAAACTTTTAAACAAAATTTCAGTTATCTAACCTGATGTTTTCAAAGCGTTACTGATAAACCAAATTTTTATTGTGAATCGTTTTTATTTAGTCCTTGAATGATCAAAATTCCCTGAAAACTTTGATACTCCATAAAAACGGTTAAGATTCCTGTAAGTCTTTATAAATCCTTTTGAATCGCTTAAAATGCCTTAAAATCTTTGTGAATTTCAAGAAATTAATTGAAAGCTATTGAATTTTCTTAAATCAGTGAAATCCTTAGAAGTCTTCATGGATCCCTGGAAATGTTTTGCAACCACGTAAAATACCTTAACATTCCCATAAAAAGATGGAAATTCAATAAATTATCTTTAATCAGTAAAATTCTTTAAAATTATTTGAAAATTTTTAGGTTCTTCTGAAAATTCGAAAAATCTTAAAAGCTCCGTTAAATCCCCGAAAATAATAAAAAACGTTTGAAATCGCTTGCAATCAGGTGAAATCCTTCTAAAGCTCTAGGAAATCTTCTAAAGCTTGAAAATCGCTTGAAATCTTTTGAAAACCCAAAAAATCTTAGAAATTCTGCCAATCTCTAAAATGTTTAAAAATCTTCTGTAATTCCATAAAAACATTGCAACCCCATATAATCCCATGAAGTTCATTAAAATTGCTCGATTTTTTCATGAATCTTTTGAAATCGATTAAAATTCGTCGAAATCCTTCTAAATTCCTTGAAATGATTGAAAATCTATGGAATTATCTTGAATCAGTGAAATCCTTTGAAATTACGTCTAATATTGTCAGATCTTCTAAAACCACGGGCATCCTAGGAAATCCTTTAACTTTACAATCCTTTGAAATTTTATTAAATATCTTAAAAGCCCACAAAGTCTGAGTAATTCTGCTAAATCCCTGTAAATCTTTGAAAATCTATTGAAATTTCATTAAATGCCATTATAGCTTTGAAATCATTAAAATGCCCACGTAACCCGAGAATTGATTAATTCTTCTGAATTCTCTTAGAAACGTTTTTAATCGTTGAAATGTTATATATCATGAAATAAGGAGTGCGCTCAAAAGTCGAATGGTTAGTCCCTTAAAGTCATTTTTCCTGAAAAGTAACATTTAAAGCGTGCTTTAGAATTAAGAATTATAGTATTTCAGTTATAAAGTAAATTTGAAAAAATTTTAATAACAATTTTAAGACTTTATGAATGCTTGCACGAATGTGCGCGCGCAAAAGTGGAAGGTTTTTTATTCAGAATTGAATGGAGTTGGAACAGGTTAATTGCAGAAATAGATTGCGTTGGAACAGATTAATTTCAGAATTGGCTTGAGTTGGAACAGATCAATTTCAGAATTGATTTGAGTTGGAACAAGTTAATTTCAGAATTGGATTAAGTTCAAACAGGTTTATTTCAGAATTAGATAGAGTTGGAACAAGTTAATTTCAGAATTGTATTGAGTTGGAGCTGGTTAATTTCAGAATTGGATTTAGATGGAACAGGTTAATTTCAGAATTGGATTGAGTTGGAATAGGTGTCACTCTGGGTTCAGGTTGAGTTCGAAAACAGTTAACATTGGGCTAGGTTTGGATTATTTTGAGTTGGAACTGGTTAACGTTGGTTTCGGGCTGAGTTGGAACAGGTTACTTTTGAGATTGGGTTTGAAATAGAAGGGGTTAATTTCAGTCTTCGATTGATTAAATTTGTGGTAGTTTTGACTAACTTTGTCCTAGGGTTTGAATTGGAATTGGGTTACTTCGAGCATGGGTTGAGTTGGAACACATTAATTTCGTAATTAGGTTGCTCGAGTTACCTTCGAACTAGGGTTGGGTTGGGTTGAGTTGAGTTTGGTTTAAACAGACTCATTTCAGAATTGGATTGAGTTTAAACAGGTTAATTCCGAAATTAGATTGAGTTGGAACAGGTTAATTGCAGAAATGTATTGAGTTGGAACAGGTTAATTGCAGAAATATATTGAGTTGAAATAGATTAATTGCAGAAATAGATTGAGTTGGAACAGGTTAATTTCATAATAGAATCGAGTTGGAACAGGTTAATTGCAGAAATAGATTGAGTTGGAACAGGTTAATTGCAGAAACATATTGAGTTGGAATAGATAAATTGCAGAAATAGATTGAGTTGTAGCAGGTTAATTTCAGAATTGGCTTGAGTTGGAACAGGTTAATTTCATAATAGAATCGAGTTGGAACAGGTTAATTGCAGAAATATATTGAGTTGGAATAGATAAATTGCAGAAATAGATTGAGTTGGAACAGGTTAATTGCAGAAATAGATTGAGTTGGAACAGGTTAATTTCAGAATTGGCTTGAGTTGGAACAGGTTAATTTCATAATAGAATCGAGTTGGAACAGGTTAATTGCAGACCACATATGACAAAAAGTGGTACAGAGCCTTCAGAAAAGAAGCCATATGGTGCTTGGGAGGTTTTGATAACAAAACATATTTGACCTGCTTCTAATTTAAATTTGGCTACTTTATAGTTTTCATATGGCTTTTATTTGTAGTGTTATGACATTTCATTAAAAAATATGTTTACTCTCTATGAACGGTCCCGTATGGACATATCGTGGTATTAAAAACATGGGGTTCAATCTCACTTTTTCGACGAAAATGAGTTAATGACACCAGAAGATATACTGGTAATCTATTTCCGTAACATAAATCTACTGATGAGCCACAAGGGCACGAAGATCTAGCTTCGATTCATTACACTGAAGGTTCAAAATTCCTAGAGTTAAATACTGAATTAGTGTTCTAATCATAATAATAGGGTGCTTCAAAAATGTATTAAACATTTTTTTTCATGCTGGAGAATGATACTGTTAATTAGGTTCTAAATCCGAAAATATAAATTGCATATTTTTGTTTTTTGTATTGGTTGTGTCTACAAAGCCGGTACCACTAAAAAAATATCGATACCGGCAAAAATGTATTGCCGCTACCGACAATATTTATTACCCTTTTTCTTCAACCATATGTTGAGGATAGATCCTAGAATGCCGGCAAAAATATAAAAAATTAATTTTCCTCCTATGTGTTTAATGCTACTGTTTGTTTCCCATTATTGGCCATCTTGTTAGTTGAAAACCCAGAATAAAAAACTTTCGAAAATGTAAGGGGTAGAACTAAAATTATTTCTGTGAGTAATCACAGAAGACGAATAAGAGAGATGCAGCAATAGGGGTTTGACCAACATTGTTTGTGTGACCAGTCACAGGGGTGCCTTTCCTCGAATTTGTGCAAATTCCCAGAGTTCCTTGAATTATTTCGATGTACTTCAAATTCCCTTCATTTTTGGAATTCCCTGAATTATCTGAATTTTTTTAATTCGTGGAACTCCCTACATTCATGATATTCTGTCAATTATCTAAATTTCCAATCATTGTGGCTTTTCCTTAATTCCAAGGAATTCAAAACAATTCACGGAATGGAAAAGAAATTAGGGAATTCACGGAATTCTACCAATTCAAGGGATCCAAGGAATTCTATTAGGAGTTTTGCGACAACCTCATAACATCTGAGCAGATATGTCCATTAATCACTGACGAAGAGGTGAAAAAAGCACTGAAAGGCAAAAAGAAATTTTCCGCTGCAGGACCAGATGGTATCAAGAAGTTCTGGTGAAAGAAGTTAGGACGCACTATAATCCTATCGAAAAAGGCAACTTGTCCAGCCCAGAGCAGTGGAGGCCAATAACTTGTTTGAACACAATGTATAAGATATTTACAGTTGTCCTGAATAACACGATTGTCCGAAGAATGGAGCCTGTGTGGCGAGAGATGTACGAAGAACGTGGCTCGAAAAAAGGTGTAGCCGAATGTCGAGAGAACCTGCTAATCAACAGGTGCGTCTGTGAAGACGCTGCAGCCCATCAGCGCGTCCTGTCAATGGCCTACATTGACTACAAAAAAGCTTTCGATTCAACTTCTCAAAGACTTATCATTTGTCTGTTAGGAAGCTTGGAAATGCATCCACACATAGTGAGATGTATAGAGAGATTGATGCCCCTTTGGAAAACTGGATTACCTATCTTATCTGGAAATTATCGTGTGACAGCGAATAACGTCACCTTCCAGAGGGGCGTCTTTCACACGGAAAAAATTTATCGGTTGAAAAGTCGCGAACTTGTAGCTTCGTCTCGGATATGAGATAAAAAAATGAAACATTACATCCTTATTGCTATGAGAAATGTATTGATAAATTTCGAAGTTTTCTACGAACAGTTTGAATTTCCTACGAACAGTCACTGAAAATTTCAGACTGAAATATAAAGAGGAAACATTTTATTTGTGCAATTTAATTTATGCTAATTTATGAATTAGTGTATGCTTATAGAACTTATAGAAGACTCTTATACGAATAAATTTTTACCCTGCAGGGCGATACCATGAGCCCTTTGCTTTTTTGCATCACACTTCTGCCTCTATCTCTCGCACTAAAAAATTTTTCTGGATACCTCTGTGGCGACCCTAGCTATCGCGAGCATGAAGTCACTCATGTATTTCATATGGATGACCTGAAGATCTATTCCTGTGGTGAAGGCGAACTTCAAACTGCCATAAATATCGTCAAGAAGTACACAGAAGAGATTGGGATGGACTTTGGATTGGATAAATGTGCCCTTATCTTGCAAAGTTTGACGGTGAAATAGAATGTTTGATTTGTCATTATTTTTTGTGCGATCAAAATTTGAATTTTTGATTTTCCGGAACAATCCAAAAAGTTGTTATGATAATATTGCAGGTCTTTCAAAATACGGCGTTTTTCTTATTTTGACATTTTTCATATCGTGTTTTCAAATATTATCATTGCATTATTTGAATTGGAATGATTCTTTTTTTTTTAAGCAAAACCCTCTCTTTTACTTTTTCCTCCTGTGATATGGCGAATTTCACTTTGCAATCAAAACTCGATACGCTTTCTATATTTTCGGAGGTGAAAGTCTCTGCAAGGGATAAAAATGCTCAAAAATTGCTGTTTTGAGGTTTGGCGTTTGGTTATGACTAAGTTGAAGTTGGGGTTTTTTCATTCAAAAGCACTCAAAAGTTACAAGTACTTAGTTAATTTAATTTTCTTCACAAAAAATTTCATTAATTTGTATACGCTAGTTATTTTGACATTTTGAGGCTTAAAAATGATAAACTCATCAAATAATTTATTTACCACTTGATCAGTAAGTTCATAATTATTATAATTTTTTTGGTAAAAATATAAAAGTAATAAAATATTTGAAAACTCAAACTTAACGCTATCGAGTAATCAAATTTGCAATTTTGTATTAAGAAAATCCGAATTTTCGACAAATTATTTGAACCTTAACCAGAAACGACTTTTTTATCTTGTGTCAATGAAGAATGAGAGTTTATGAAGAATAAGCAATGCCTGGATGATTTTCTATTGAAGAATGGAATGTCTGGGCAATTTTTTCTTCTAAGAATAGCAATTTTTCAACGAAAGTTCACAGACTGAAGTTTTTATTTGATCGAAATATTTGTTTTCACCTTCAAGAGATTAAATTTCTATGTAGATAATAATGTACAAGTTGAAAAATTTTCTGAGCAATAGATTCTGTGGTACAGCTGTGCAAATATTTGTCAATTTTGTTAAAATATCATTTGCTTGTAACGCTGTAAATTACAACTGTTTTATTCAACAGAAGTGTTAATGACCACTCGATTATTTAAAGAAATATTTATTTAGCATTTATGGGCTTGGGTTGAATAGAGCTTTACGACAGCGTCTTGGTGTCGCAGGCCGCCGCTTTACGCAAAATGGCGCTGCTGTCGCGTTAAAATCGTGGTTGTGTTGCCATACTACATCAAACGCAATAGCTGTCCTAAATTTCTTCCTGTGTAGAAGTCATAGTATTCAGAATTTGAGGGGTCTCCGTTAAAATTTGGATAAATAAATCAGTTCATTGAAAATTATCGAATTAAATTATTAAACTTGCTTATCTTTCCAAGTTTAGGAGGATTTCTTTCAAAAATTAAGAAATTAATCATTTTTGTATAATCTAAAGAGCTGTCATTTTGAATAAATTAAATATTTGGAATTATTGATATCAGCACCTGCTTGACAGCCAGTGGAAACATTTTTTTAAACAAAATTCAGAATCTTTTTATTGATAACTAGGGAAAATTGTTCAGTCGAGATAATTGAAACTTTCATAATCCGATGAGCCTTTTGTTTCACAGCAAAACAGAAAAACCATCAGACACATGTTGAACTTTACCTTCATGATTTTTGAGTTCAGTCATTTTGCGCTTTTTGGACGATTTTACCATTAAAGTGTGCCCTGTTTATTTGAGTAATCTGCAAGATTCTAAATTAAGTGTTTTCAGAACATTTTAGATTTTGAATAAGTATTTCGAGACATATGTGAATAAGGTCTTCAAAAACTTTTAATGAAACACGTGGTCATGGACTTTTTCCTGTGATTGACTTATGACATTCACTAGAGAAAGTAGGTTGAACTGAGAAAGTTCAAATTTTGCATGTACTAATTTTGAGTGTCTTTGTTCTACACTGAACGCCAGAAATACTTAATTTAATTGTCAGCCATTTCCGCTAGTTCCACGATCACTCCAATTCTTCATTAGACGTCTGAAAGTTACGGGGGCGGTATTAGGTTGATGAATATCAGAACTAGAACTGCCCGATATTTCGCGGGTTTGTATAGTAAGACGAGTCACTCGACGTCGGGGATTGTTCTGTCGCTCATTTTCATTAAAATAAACTACTGATCTCGGTGGTTCATAGCGATTTAACTCTGGAAGATGTTGACCGATATGAAGGCCGGGAATTTTCTCTCGCTGATTGTCAACAACATGAAATCCTGATCTGTGGCGTTCGTACGGATTTAGTTGTTGATGATCTTGAGTAGGAAATAAAGGAATGTCCAGTTGACCAGATGATGACGCCAGATAATTTCAGAATAGGATACTCTTGAACCCTGATTTTTCAAGTATACGTCCAATGCAATAATTAAATTTGTAAAAATATAAAACAAAAATATAATATTGTTTGTAACTGGTGATTACTGGTAATTTATTTATTTCGTAATAATAACAGAAAAATGATGAAAGAAATATCAATAAAGGGTGAAACTAATAGAAATGTTTATATATAATTAAAAAATAAGGTTGAAAAATCACCGCAGGGTCCCACTGGAAGCAACTTCTTTCTGGGCAGTGATGATGTATTCGGATAGAGCCGAGAATTCGGTCACGAATATAATTCGTTTCTCGAAGTCTTCAAGAACAATTTCAGGCCTTCGGTGTGCAACGTAGACTGCTGTCTAAAAATCGTTTTTCCAGAAAATTTGGCACTTCTCGTTTTGGACAATTGACTCTATCTCCCTTGAAGCGTTTGACAGAACAGGGTCGCGGCCAACACCGTAATAGCGACAAAGATGGTAATGAAGGACTCTTAAGGCTGCATTATGTCTGTAGATATACGTCGTTTCTGCGTGGGTGGGACACTCTGATAGTATGTATTCTAGGTACTCTGCGTGTGCATGACACGCTCTGTACCTATCTCTAGGAACTTCTCGACATAATATGTGGTCACGGTATGCTAAGATGAATATGACACTATCCTGTCATGTGAAAATAAAACCCTCTATACCTTAATTAAGCCCTAATAATCTAACGAAAGCAAAAGTTTGCTCCTTCGACAAGGACTGTTTTTCTACATTCCTGTGAAAATGTACGTGCTTCTACTGTTAAAATTCAGGCTAATGGTCTCGGCTGCTTGCTCCACGGCTTTGTAAAGGAACGCTCCTTCACCAATTATCTTGTGGTTTCTGACCATTTTAAGGAGAGAATCTCTGCCATTGGAAACGATATAGGCTGCAATTAGAAGAATTCGGTTATGAAGACATTAAAGATTCAGGCATCCGCGTCCGCTTTGACAGCGTGAAATGTATAATCGCAGAACTGACGAATTGATATGCAAGCTTTCATGCATATGCATGATCTTACGTGTGGTGACATCAAGGGCCTTAAGTTCGCAAGCACTTCTTTTCGAGCTAAGCAGGCTATACCAAGGCTACAAAGTCCATCTTGTAGTTCTCATAATAGGCTGTCTCGGAGGTATGAAAGCTTCATTTCTTAGTCAACTCAACAAGATTCCGGCTTGCCAGCGTCAGGCTCACTCCATGGCGAACCGGATGCAAAAGGCTGTTTTTCTGGGATCACTTCATCTGCTCCGACAACACTGTTCCTCATAACATTCTACAAAGATTGGTAGCTCTAGAAAAGTATCCAGAGGTAAAATTTTCATCTCCAACTGTCCCGTCTGGCGCGTGAGGTCATCCGCAGCTAGAGACCGGACTTCAAGGAACAGGGTTGAACGATCTTTTCTCGCGTAAAGTTCCCGCTCTTGCTCAGCTTCTAGAACAGAAGGAGCAGAAGTGGATGACGTAAACGTTCGAGTTGGGTTAGGATTGGTTGCTTTAAGGAACCATGATCGTAGCTTTCGGAGCCTAAAACTTCTCTCATAATAATCATCATCATCGCCCGATAGCTCTGTCTCTTGCAGTTGGGTCAATATGCAAACGGAATATGCCCATAAAACGCCTCAGTATTTCAGAGATCAGGTATCCTTTTTGCGCAAAAACAGATATGCAGCTCTTCATCTAGAAGAGCAACATCCTATAGCGAACATACCACCAGTTCCAGCAAGATCACCTTTGCAGATAGCCAATAATGCCAACATGAGAAGTAGGAGAACGAAAATCCACCAAAAAGTCTTCCTCAGGATGGACAAATTAGCTGAGACTAGTACTGTTCTCGCTGATATGCTCCCGGAAGATGTTAATCTCTGGAATCTGAACTGTGTAGTTTATAAGAAGGCTTAGCGACAATTGAAGTAATGATACTTCAATACGCCAGAGTAAGACTCGCGAGCGTATTGCACAGCTTCAGTTTAAAATTAAAGCAGAGAGACGGCATGCATAAAATGTGCAGTGCCTGATTACAGTGGTTTACAAAAAAAAAAGGTGCGGTCTATTTGAGAAGACTACTTTATCCTTATGTATTTTGACGCGCTGAATACGAATCCAAGGTTTATTTACCTCCATCACGTCAGGTTCAAGGTCATTTCAAGGTCAAATACAGGAAAAGCCGTGCAATAAACTTCTCAAATTGATTTTAACTGTTTTTAATTAAAAATTAGAATATTTTCATTGAAATAGCAATTATTACATTTTTCGTTGATAATTCAGCTTTTTTCGTTGAAATATCATCTTTTCTTCGTTGAAAATACTACAAAGAATTACCTTTAAAATTTTTTTGTCGTTTAAAATTCATGGGACACTTCAAATAAAATTATAAAAATAAATATAAATATAAGTTTTCTAAGATTTCAGATATTTCATATCAAAATTTGAACAAGAAAACATTTTCAACCTAATAGTTTAATTTCCAGACAAAAAAGTTTAATTGTCAACAAAAAGGTTAATTCTCAACGAAAAATGTGATAATTGCTATTTCAATAAAAAAAAATTTATTGAAATTAAAAAAAATCTCAAATCAAAAAATTTTTTAGGGAAGAAAAAAGGAAAATTTCAACAAAATTATAATTTGAGGCGAAAAAAATTTTTGTATGAAAAATAAAAATTTGGAATAACTATTTATTTTTTAAGTTTTTTTTGTTTGCTTATTTTAAGGTTATATAAATATAATTTTCACATGATTCTTGAGAAAATTTAACAAATTTTTTCAATATTTCAGATATTTCAAATAAAAATGTAAAAAAAAAATAATTTTCAATTAAACACTAATTAATAGAGATATGTTTATAATTTAAATCTTCAAATTTACTCCATAAGGTCAAACATGGTACAAATGTGGCGTACAATTTATAAAATGACAAACTGTTTACAAGAATTTTTAAAATAAAAATCAATGCGTAACATATTCAAATATCATTTAGGAATATTTCTAAAAAGTATTAATATTTTTCATTTTTAAAATTAGTGTATACAGAGTACAGATTTTATTTGAAATTTCACAACATTTTTTTGTACCATGTTTGACCCTAGGGCAGAATCAAGGAAAAACATTCTGGAAATATGTTCATTAGTTATTAAAATAATACAAAGAATTACCTTGAAACATTGTATTATCCTTTTAAAATCATGAGGTATGTCTTTATAAAATAAATTTTGTTAAATTTATTTTACAATTATTCACAATTAATTTCCAATTACAATTATTTTACAATTAAAATAAAATTGTAAGAAGTAAATTTTGTAATATTGATATAAGGAGAGTTTGGCATCCATTTCCGCGATGTCCATCTTATTGACGGACACTTCCACCTCCTCCGTCACGTCCAAAGGACCTCCCAACTCCACGCAAACACTCCTGTCCAAGTATGTTTGGTCCCCCACAAAATCCATGGGACTGGCACTGACCACCGGGGCTGGAACCCGATCGGAATCAGTGGGGAGATTGCTACTCCCTTGGGGTATATTTTTTTCAACATACCTACTCATCATTGGGTTAAATTCGGGTTTCCGCCCCCTAGCTGGTTTTTGTCCGCCCCGGGTATTTGATTTCCCCGGTGTTCCCTATCCGCAACCTGGGGAGGCGCCCGATGGGGGACCAGCAACCCCACACGGGTCTTAGCCATGATGGAGAGATTGAGAGTTCAAATGATGGAGACGCTAATATGGAAATGGATGATAATGTTTTTGTGGAGGATACAGACGAAGAAAATGATGAAATTCATGAGAACGAGAATCTGGATGCTGATGTTCCAGAAGATCCTGTATCTCTAATCAAGAGAGCATTAAAAAATGTATTTTTAGCGGCTCATATTAAACACAAGCAAGGGAATATGTTATTGAAAAAGTTGCGCGAATATCCTTTCAATTTGACACATCTACCAAAAGACACGACAACTTTGTTGAACACTCCAACTGTGGTTGCAAGTAGACAAGTTCAAGCGATTGCAGGTGGAGAATATTTGCATATTGGATTTAAGCGTACACTTTTCAACAAATTGGAAAGTATTCCTGCTAATGTGTTACCTGAAACCATTGAAATTGATTTTAGTACGGACGGCGGGACCACTTCCAGAAAATCTTCCTGCAAATAATTGCCAGCAGTTTCACAAGGTAGTAGTAGGTAAAGTCACATTTGCAACGAACCTACGCGACAGCTGCTGCATTCTTCAAAACTCTCGAGTTTGCCTGATTAGGAATATAGTGAATGTTGAAAGAACTACTTTCTTAATTGTTCAGGAGTTTCAAAGGGTATATGCAATATATGACGTTGGATTAACGTCAGATGTGGTAGGAATCTATCACTGCTCCAATTTATCAGATGTAGTCCAAGCAGTGAATTTTAATCAGGTGAAGAACAAGATCTACAGGATGCCTGTGTGGAGTAATGGTGCCAAAAACACCCGGAGCTTCAGCACGTTTCGATTCAATCCTTGCGAAATCAACGTACCTACCTCTCGAAAAATAGATATGTACGCGGAGCGCTTCCTAAAACGCTGCTTGATCAAGCTGCAGCCGAAGATGAGGAAGTGACATTAAGACCAACCGCGGAAAGCAGGCACCTTCTAAAAGATGATCACGATTTCAGGACAAGAAGGAACAATAACATGCAACATCATCCTGAGCCCAAAATCTGGCTGAAATGGATGCCTCCTTTCGTGGAGGAATCTCGCAAGAATCCGACCTCTGTACCATTGATTGCGCAGTTTATGGTGCTGCGAGAGCTTTGGCTGATTCAAACCGAAGATTGATCAAAAGGCCAAAAGACGCTTGCATCAATTGAACAAGAAGATTGGATGGGCAAGGCAGAATGCGTCCCGTGTTCAATGTGTGATTGACTACATAACATCTGCTTGACTGTTCAGGGAAAGGGTTCGAAAGTTCCCCCAAGGACTGAGGATCTTGAATCACACACTGAACAAGTCAAAGCTGCTGACAATCAAGAAGCATATTGTTAAAAAAATACGGCAGTTATCTGACGCAAGGAGGAGGATATAGTAGAAAGAGAGAGATGAATCAGGGAGAATCAAAAGTTTCTCGCTGACCCGTCTCCCCTCTTCAGTGATCACCCTGCTTTTGTCCAAAGTCAACCCAAGCCCAACGTGGTAGAGACTTTTTGGAGAGAGGTATACAAGGTCCCGAAAACACTAAAGTTCAAAGAAGATACCGACAATATCATCCGCTTCAAAGAATTTTGCAACAAACTCATCAAATCTGAGGAGGAATGTCTGTCAATCACTGCTGAAGAGGTGAAAAATCACTTAGAGGCACAAAGAACATTTCCGGTAATGGACCAGATTGTATCAGGAACTTCTGTTGGAAGAAGTTTACATCTACACGCCAACATCTGGCCCGCATATTCACCTAATATTTAGAATCAGAGACGCCCATTCCGCAGTGGCTGGGGTTAGGACGCACTATACTCCTATCGAAAAAGGCAATTTGTTCAACCCAGAGAATCACAGGCCAATAACTTGTTTGAACACACTGTATAAGATCTTTACAGCTGTCCTAAACAAAAGAGATTTGGGTCGAATGAAGAGGTCATCACCGAAACAAACGCCTATTTTGAGGGCCTTGAGAAAACCTATTATTTTGAAGGAATCTAAAGGTTGGAAAAACGCTGGACTGAATGTATCAAGCTAAAAGGAGATTATGTTGAGAAGAAAAATGCTCATTTGCCGAAAAAAAATCTTTTAGTCAAAAAGTCACTGACTTATCAAACAGCCCTCGTAAATGTTTTTCTCATAAAGGCAATTTAAAGAAAGTTAAATTAAGTGTTTTCAGATAGGAATTGCACTTTGTCCACAAAAATAACACTTTACAATTATCGGGCCCGGAGAGTATTATGGATGCTCACTACTTATTACTTATGCAAGCAGAATTGAGAGAACTCTCTATGTTGATTAGATTCCGATTAATATCGGATAGATTCCACTTAAGACCTTTTTTGTCTTTGGACACCTGGTTCACGATGTTCTGAAAAATCTACACTCTTATGCTTCACAAACTTTCGTCCCTTTCAACATTAAAACATGGTTGCTTCTACTTCAGTCGTTTATCAACTATAAACACAATCCGGATTTGAAATATTACCCATCCTCAATTTATCGATTAGCAACTACCTTAAACTTCTTGTTCGATTATAATGTGGAGAAAAAAACACATAGAACCATCGACTTATCCTCAAATTTAGAGATGTCTGTAAAGAAGGAGTACCTATTCTTGATTTTTTTGGAAAACATTGGCTGAAAGTCCTCGTTAGGAAAATGATTGGCATGCAGAATTCTGCCTGATTATAAGTCTATGGAGTGGCATGAAAATTGTATATTATAATTGAACAAGAAGTTCAAGGTTGTTGCTGATCGATAAATTGAGGATGGGTAATATTTCAAATCTGGATTGTGTTTATAGTTGATAAACGACTGAAGTAGAAGCAAACTTGTTTTAATGTTGAAAGGGATCAAGATAGAGAGTTCTCTCAATTCTCGTTCTGTGACATTTTTACTGGTTTTTTGAAAAATGTCGGATATAATTGACCCAATTATTTAAATTATTATGATGAATTTTTGTATCGGCATTAGGGTCTTATGAATATATTTAATTAAAAATTAAAACGTGCATTTCATAAAAGTTCAAATTGGCAAACTAAAAACTTAGAAATTGAACATTAAAAACATTAGAGACGTAGTCCACTTTTTTCAATTTTTAAAATTTGTCAAAGTTGACTTCATGTTAACTGTTTTGAACTTTTTATTAAAAAAATAAAGAAAGAACAAACTCTCGAAAGATACAAAGTTCAGTTTTCAATGTCACGTGATTTTATGTTATAAGTAAAGCATCATAATACAGACTTCATATTCCTTCCCCTATTCCCCTCATTACAACTTTTTTAGAGAATTCTTCTTTTTCCCCTGTTTTCAAGAAATTTCCCCTTTTCTCGTTTTTTCACTCAAATGCGAACTAAATTAACAGAACACAATAAGAAAATAAAAATATTTTTTGTTGAAAGTTCATTTTTTTAAATTGAAAAGTCTATTATATTTTTGGTTCAGAAGTCACCTCTTATGGTTAGAAATTCTACTATTTCGCTATTGAACTATTTTTTTGTAAATTCGATTTTTTTAGGTTAAAAATTAATTTTTTAACTGTAAATTTATCTATTCTATTTTTAGTTGAAAACTAACCGCTTTTAGTTGAAAATTTGACTATTAAAATTACATTGAGAATTCATCTTTTTGGTTGAAAATTCAACTATTTAGTTGAACATTGAACTAATTTGTTAAACATTCATTTTATTGCTTGAAGATTCAACTATATTATTGAAAATAATTCTTTTAACTGAAAATTTATCTTTTTTAGTTACAAATGTAACCATTTGGTTGGAAATTCATGAACACCAAAATAATTTTCTTAAGATGTATGGGAAAATTAAAAATGATTTTTTTGCTGTGAAATTTATTTTAAGAGAATATTTAAAAAGATTCCAAAACATTTCTAAATTCTCAAAAAAAAATTCTGAAGATTGCAAGATAACTATTTTAATTATGTAGGTTAAAAAAAAGGCAGGAAAAATTTGAATAATCTAAAAAGATATTTACCTAGAAGGTTTTAAGGTTTTGAAAAGATTTAAAACTAGTTAAAAGTCTGAGAGCATTTCAACAATATTTTAAGAAAACGTAAATTTTTGAAGATTTAAAAGAAAATTGCAAGCTTTTTTAGAATTTTGAAGGGTTTTAAGATTTGTTCTTACGACTCATGGGGAAATTTGAAATTATTGACGCATCTTATTTTGACTCTAATCTTAACTATACATAGTAATATATTTTGAATAGGATTTACTAAATAGGTATCTTTTACAAAAGGTACTATATTGAAATGAATAAAAGTAAGATCTATATCATTTATAGATATAGGAATAATGTGATTTAGTAATCACAACTAAACAGTTTCGAAAGGGTACCTGTATTCGAGCAATAATCACTAGTACCATAAGAATCTCTAATGTAATACAGCACTCTACATAACAATTATTTATCCATTTTTCTCCGTGTAATGTAAGTTCCGACATATTTCCAGATAGGGCCACATAAGATTCCGTCGGGAAAATAATTTCATTTTCTGTTTACGATATCCGCTTGAAAGCCGGATAGAGCCTGATAGGAAACCATTTTCGGGCTTAGACAAAAACAGTCTCCTAACATAAGTTCCGATAGAGTTCCGAATAGGTCCGAATAAGATTCCGTCGGGCAAATAATTCAGTTTTCTCTTTCCGATATTCGCTTCAAAGCCGGATAGATCCAGATAGAAAACCGTTCTTAAACGTAAGCGAAAACAGTCTTCTAATGTGAGTTCCGACATAATTCCTGATAGGGCCGCATAAGATACCGTTGGGCAAATAATTCAGTTTTCTGTTTCCGATGTTCGCCTCAAAGCCGGATAGATCCAGATAGAAAACCGTTTTGAGACAAACGGAAACAGTATTCTAATGTATTTTCCGACATATTTCCAGATAGGTCTGTATAAGATTCCGTCGGGGAAAAAATTCAGTTTTCTCTTTCCGATTTTCGTTTCAAAGAGATAGATCCAGATAGAAAACCGTTTTTAGACTCAAAGGAAAACTGTCTTCTAATGAGTGTACGCGACATGTCCGTGAGCTACACTGGCTCGTGCCTAAAAGTGGATTGGTAAGTGGAGGAGATGCTATTCGTAGACGCATCCCCACTACTCAAATGCTGGCTTGCGGGCTCTGCCACGACGCCCACGATCGCCCGTCCTCATGATCAAACAAACTATGGTCCCGTCACTTGGGTTTACGAAATACGTTCAAGACGCGTCTCGTACGACGACCTCCATATTGGTTACCATAACAACGCAGAGACGCTTTCCTAACTACGATTGAAATCATTAATAAAATTTTAGCCTGAAGAGGTCAGCAAACCAAGCTGACGAAACGTCGCAAAATAATTGTGGATTTATTATTAACCCAAGTGATCGACAAAAAAACCCAATCTTCAAACTAAACATGGAGGGTGATAGATATTTCAATACCAATAATTAATTTTAATTATTTATTTAAAAAATAAAATTCGATCCTTCATATATTGAATAAAATCGTATTTGTTGTCTATCTTGTTATTTTTACAGAATAGAGTACTCGACATTTTTGGTTAAAATTGTTTTTTCAAATTTACGAACTGTAACTTGATAATGTTTCAAATTGAACACTTCAAACTCAAAATGACATTTGAAGTTTTTAGGGGGAGTTTTCTATTGAAAAATTGTTACATGTCCTGTTAATAAGTAAAGTCATTGTAATTTCAAGATTTTTTCCAAAACTTGCAGTTAGTCATGTATAAATGAAAATTGTTGATTATATTTGTCAATTAAAAATTTACTTGATTAAAATTGTGGCAGCTTGCTTTAAGTGAATTAGGCTGCTCAGAAGCAAGGATTTAAAACAGTTGATAGCTCGACAATCGACAGCCGACGAACGCCGTGGCTAGCTGAGACCGAGTGGAGAAGCTAAGAGAAAAGTGGAACCAGCAAGCAAGGCGAGTGCTGCCAACTTCAAACTCCAGCACGCACAAACTCTCGGGCATGCTGTTGTACATGTTACACACGCGCGTGCGAGCGCATCTATGCTATGTATACAATTTGGATATAAATCTTTTTAACTGTTTCTTACAGGCACAAGCTTTTTCGCCGTGCCAGTTACTTTGATTCTTCAAATTATTTTTCGAAAATACTTGAATATCCAGTGTCAGGTTTTTTTCGGTGGATGATTTTTATGAATTTTCTAGCCAATGAAATAACTATAAAAATATTAACTTCCTACCGAACGGGTCGTTGTTTTTTTTGAGTTTTTGGAACTTACTAATTAGGGGTGGATTTTCGATATTCGAGCGAGATGTTTTGCTACCAGCATTATGCGGGGGAGCAAAAAGGACAATTTTTCACGATGTTAAATATCTAAGGTTGTATTAACTTCTGGCTGTTTTTCTCAATTTTCCGAGTTTGAAAAAGTCGGGTTTCGGGAGCGAATGTAGAAACATAGAAAATGGGGTACTGAAAGGCGGTTTTGAAATCTGGTCAGGAGTAGGTAGCGAATCACATAGTAGTCAAGGGGTCGGTTTAATTATGAATGAAGAAACAAGACAGCATCTCAAAGATCATGATTTTGTATCTGCCAGATTGTTGTGGGCTAGAATGAAAGGAGGAATCAGAAGATGATTCATCATAGCGTGCTACGCCCCACTTGATAGCGACCCGAGGGGAGTCAAAAATTCCGATATAGAGGGCGCGTGGAATATGTTACGAAATGTCATTATTAAAACTGCGATTTAAGTATGTGGTACGGCGGTTGTAGGAAGAAAATTTGGTGATTTATGGTGGAATGATGAAATTAAGGCAGCCCAAAAAGAAAAGAAAGAAACATATGAGAGAGCGTTAAACATCACAGGTCTTAGCGACGAGGAAAGAAATATACTTGAAAGTGATTACAGACACAAAAAGAGGAAAGTTAAGCGACTAGTCAAGGAAAGTAAAGATAAAATCAGAACAGAAAAATAGAAGAAATTACAAAACGACTTTCAAGGAACCATGACACTAATATTTAAAGAGATGAACAAAAGTAAAAGTAAAGAGTTTGTCAGCATGAGAAACAGCAAAGGTGAAAAGCTATATGATACAGACGGGATAGTAGACGCTTCAAAAGACACTTTTACAGAATTATTAGGAGGTGAAGACATAGGCCAGCAGAGCTGCGAGATAGAAAATAATGCATTAGAAAACCCAATCGATAAAGTCTGTGTCACTGAGGTTAGAGATATAATTAAGAGTTTAAAAAATATTAAGGCAGTATTAGCGATCGAGACGGGACAAGTCACAGACGATTGGTAAAACGCGATTATCGTACCAATATACAAAAAAATGGAGATAAAAATAACTGAAATAATTAACTATAATAATAATTAATTGATTAAAATAATTAATTATAATAAAATAATTACTAAGTACCATAAGTGAAATATACTCAAAAATACTTATTCGTAGGGTAATGGAAATTACAGAAGAAAAGATATGGGAAGTCCAAGTGGATTTATGCCAGGAAGATCATGTACAGATCAGATATTCAGCTTAAGACAGATCACAGAAAAAAGCTTGAGAAACCTATACAGTGACCACACCTATACATTGCCTCAATCAATACATTGTCCCAACTTATACAGTGTCCCAACCTATACGTTGCTCCAATTAATACATTGTCCCAACCTATACAGTGTCCCAACATATACAGTGACCCAACCTGTACAGTGACCAAACTTATACAGTGTCCCAACCTATACAGTGACCCAATCCATACAGTGACCCAACTTATACAGTGTACAAATCTATACAATGTCCCAACCTATACAGTGACCACACCTATACATTGCCTCAATCAATACATTGTCCCAACTTATACAGTGTCCCAACCTATACAGTGACCCAACCTATACAGTGACCCATCCTATACAGTGACCGAACCTATAAATTGCCTCAACTTAGACAGTTTTCCAACCTATACAGTGTCCTAAACTATACAGTGACCCAGCCTAAACATTGCTCCAACCTATGCATTGCGCCAAATTATACAGTGACCCAACCTATACATTGTCCCAACTTATACAATGTCCCATCCTATACATCGTCCCAACTTATACAATGTCTCAACCTATACAGTATCACCTCTACATTGCCCAATCTATACATTGCCCAACTTGTATATTGTGCCAAATTATATAATGTCCCAACCTATACAATGTCCCAACCTATACAGTGTCCCGAAATATACAGTGTCTAACATATAAAGTGACCCAACCTACACATAGCCTCAACCTATACATTGCCCCAACTTATACAGTTTTCCGACATATAGAGTGTCCTGAACTTTACAGTGACTAAGCCTATACATTGCCCCAACCTATACAATGTCCCATCCTATACATTGTCCCAACTTATACAATGTCCCAATCTATACAGTGTCTTAACCTATACAGTGACCCAACCCACGAATTGCCTCAACCTATATATTGCCCCAACTTATACAGTTTTCAAACATACACAGTGTCCTGAACTTTACAGTGACCCAGCCTCTACATTTCCCCAACCTATACATTGGCCCAACTTATACAATGTCCCAACCTACACAGTATCTTAACCTGTACAGTGACTCAACCTATAAATTGCCTCAATCTATACATTGCCCCAACTTATACAGTTTTCCAACATATACAGTGTCCTGAACTTTACAGTGATTGGTTTGCGTAGCGCTTTACGGTCGATTATCAGCAAATGTCTCGTTTGTAGATTAGAAAGAGGCAAGCCGCGAAATCCGTTAATGGGAGACGTACCAACTGCTCGCGTAGCAGCAAACCAAAGACCGTTCAGCCATTGCGGGGTAGATTACTTCGGCCCAATGTTTGTAAAAATCGGTCGACGCAGGGAAAAACGCTGGGGCGTTCTGTCTACGTGTTTGACAACTCGAGCGATTCATATCAAACTCGCGTCGAGTCTGAGTACAATTTCAGGAGTTATGGCAATTCAAAGACTTGCTGGGAGGGGCGTGCCTTTGCATATGTACAGCGACAACGGCACGAATTTTCGAGGGGCAAGTGTTGAATTAAAATAAGCGATTTTAAGTTTAGACATCAACAAAATCGCTCAGTTTGCTTCTGACAAACAGATTGAATGGCACTTCAATCCTCCTGATGCTCCGCATATGGGTGGAGCGTGGGAAAGATTGATACGATCTGTAAAGACAGCCTTAAAAACAATCTTGTTCGGCCAACCGCCTAGTGAAGAGGTATCGTACACGAATTTATGCGAAATCGAACACTCAGTAAACTCGCAACCGCTCACACACGTTTCCCTCGACCCTCGTGACAACGAAGCTCTCACCCCAAACCATTTTTTGCTAGGCGAGTCATCAGGAGAAGTTAAACTTGGCAGGTACGACCCAGAATATCTCTGCCCACGTTAACAATATAGAATAGAGCAGTTTTACGCTGCTAATTTTTGGAAGCGTTGGTTGCGCGAATACTTGCCGAGTTTAATTCCTCGCAAAGTCTGGAAACAAAAGGAGAAACCTTTAGAAGTTGGGGATGTTGTTTTAATATTAGATTTGGATAGTCCCCGAAACGCTTGAAAAAAAGGAACAGTTACAAAGCTTTACCCAGGCAAGGATGGCGAGGTACGAGTAGCCAAAATTAAGTAAATTTGTACGAGGGGGAGAATTGTTCCGGACAGAACTATTTTTTTATAAAAAAACTGATAAATTCCTGTGTGAAAAGAAATATTGATAACCCATAAAATTAATATGAAGTTTTGTTTTGAAATGACATTTCTCATTCAAGAAAGGAAAAAGGTGTTTACTACCTTATTATATAAGGCACCCCTGTGACAGGTCACAGAAATAACTTAGGTCACACACGACCCCCTTTCCCAGGTGTTGTGGGGGCGGGAGAAGGCATCCCTGTGACAGGTCACATAAATAACTTAGGTCACAAATGACCCCCTTCCCCAGGTATTGTGGGGCGGGAAGGCACCCCTGTCACAGGTCACATAAATAACTTAGGTCACATACGACCCCCTTTCCCAGGTGTTGTGGGGGCGGGAAGGCACCCCTGTAAAGATCATAGAAATAACTTAGGTCACACACGACGTCCTTTTCAGCCTATCGTGGAAGAGGGGAAGGCACCCCTATGACAGGTCATAGAAATAAATTAGGTCACACACGACCCCCTTTCCCAGATGTTATGAGGGTGGGAAGGCATCCCCGTGACAAGTCACGTAAATAACTTAGGTCACACACGACCCACTTTCCCAGGTGTTGTGCGGGCGGGAAGGCACCCCTGTGACAGATTATAGAAATAACTTAGGTCACACAGGACCTCCTTTCCAGCCTGTCGTGGGAGCAGAAAGGCACCCCTGTGATAGGTCACAGACATAACTTAGGTCACACACGACCTCCTTTCCAGCCTATCGTGGGAGCGGGAAGGCATCCCTGTGAGAGGTCACAGAAATAACTTATGTCACACACGACCCCCTTTCCCAGGTGTTGTGGGGGTGGAAAGGCATCCCTGTGACAGATCACATGAATAACTTAGGTCACACACGACCCCCTTTTCCAGGTGTTTAGGGGGCGGGAAGGTACTCCTGTCATAGGTCACAAAAATAACTTAAGTCACACACGACCTCGTTTCCAGCCTATCGTGGGGGCGGGAAGGCACCCCTGGGACAGGTCACAGAAATAACTTAGGTGACACACGACCTCCTTTCCAGCCTATCGTGGGGCGGGAAGGCACCTCTGTGACAGGTCATAGAAATAACTTAGGTTACACAGGACCTCCTTCCCAGCCGATCATGGGGGCGGAAAGGCACCCCTGTGATTGATCACAGGCATAATGTTGTTTATCTACCTACCTGTACAATAGATCTGTGTTTTTGCATTGTATCTCCATTGGTTTCGGCTTGGTACCTACTCACGTTCTTCACCGCGGGAAGGTTGGAGTATTTGAACATAGGTTCAATTATATATGTTAAAATACAAATCGTAAACAAATGAAATAAGTAAATACAAAACTGTGGCCTTTATGACCTGCAAAATACTTTTTCTTGCACTAAAATTGCTTTCAATTTTTTTGAGATAGATTTTCTGTCACTAATTCTATGTAAAAATTAACATTACATCATTCTTATTGGCTATTCTTGTAATATTAAATGTCACGAATTTTTCATGTATTAAAAAAAGTCATTTAGTGATCTATTTTACCAGATCAATAAATCGGTCACCTATTACCAAAATACAGATACATGCTGCAATTTATATCCACCTGCCATGATAAAAAATCTTAATCTGAATTATCTTAAATCATTCGGAGGAGTCCAACTCTGATAAAATCGCTCATTAGCAGATGTCGCTACAAAACTTTTTTTATTGCAATTGTATATTGTTTATTTTTTATGAAAATAGACATAAAAATATATAATAAAATAATTTTATGTCTAATATATTATATTATTAATCCAAATTTTTTAATAGAAAACTGCTTGAAGGAAAAAATTGTTCAAACAATGACCCGATGCTTTTAACAGAATTTACTACACCTCGAAATCATTCAATATTATGTTTAATTCAAAAAATATGATTAAAAAAATATTGTTGATAAAATAATTTTTAAACAAGATATATTTTTTTAGACAATTACAAAAATGGTTGATATACTGTTTCTATATCAGGAAATCATATCTATGTCAGGAAAGTATGTATTTTATTCAATTTTTGTAAAGTTATCGAAAACAACTACTTGAGCAAATCAACATTATTTAAACAAATAGAAATTCATTAAACATTATAAGATAGGTATCAAAATTTAATAATTATTCAACAAAAAGTAGCATAGGATACCAATTTGAGACAAAACTGGACATCTCTGGTTAAATTTTTAGAAGTGTTGAGAATAAACAATAAGTAATTGTTTAAATAATTGCATAATGTTTTCAAACAAAATTGCTACTCCAAACAATGCCAAACTATTAAATTTCAATTAGAAAATGCGATTATTTTTAATATTTTTTGGGAATAAATAATTGTTTAAATAAGTTACATTTGCTTAAAAAATTAAACATTGTTTGAAAAAGTCATGTTTAAATATGGGTGAACAAATTTTGATCTCAGGACTGAGTTGATCAGCTGGTATACTCGTTACATGGCCTTAAAATACTTTTTTTTTTGTGTATAAGAAACAACATTCTTCCATCTAATAGTTGTTTCAGAGTAGAAAGAAGTAAAAAGAAGCAAAATTATAAAATCTAATTTTTACATTTTCATTATAATGAGAAGGCATTGGTTTTATGTGAAATTTGACTTAATCGCTCTTCAACAAATTTCCACGTTTTGAGACCCTCTGAGCTAGAAAAAACTTTTTTTTACCAAGGTGTCTGTCTGCCGGTAGCCTATCTGTCTGTAGGCACGATAACTTTCGAAAAAATGATCAGATTGCATTGAGCTTTTGCACATTTTTTCAAGCCTTAAAAGAAAAGGACAAGTTCGTTAGCCAGCTATTTTTGATAAAAATTCAAAAAGTTAGAGCATTTTCAAGATATTTAAAACCATTTTTTTCAAAATTTCGAAATTCCATATACGGCAATTTGTAGTAATCGAAAATCTGAACAAATTATCATAATAACCTGTTTCGATAAAAAGAAAATTATCAAAGTTATATCATTTTCAAAATTAAAAAAAAAACGAAAATGAACATTTTAAGTCAAACAACGAACGATATAAAAAAATGGCACGAGCAGAAAAACGTTACTTTTTGAATGCCCTATATGATTATCATAACAACTTTTCAAATTTTATGAAAAATTGAAATTTCAAATTTTGACCCCATAAAACATAATAAAAAAATAAAAAATTCCATTTTGCTGTCAAACTTTGCAAGACATGAAAATAGATGGTTGAAGAAAAATCATCCAGCCAGGAGTGACCTACAAATTTGTTGTTAATTATTTTTGTATAGGACGCGTATTTTTTGTTTTAATCGTGAAAAATGACATTACGAAATAAACAAAAATCAAATTTTTGCATTCTCATCCTAATGAAAAGGCATTAGTTTTATGTAAAATTTTTAGAATACAGTTTTCTATGAATAAAACAACCACTATTTGACCAGAAATGGAACTTTCGATTTTTGTAGTAGCATTTTCAGTAAGTTGAACCAAAACTGTTTCTTAAGCAATTAAGCGTTTTTCTTTGGACTTTAAAAAAGTGTGCTGTCACTGATGAGGGTGTGTGCGCAAAAGAGTAATTTTAAATTTGCAGGAGGTTGTGAATATCAATGGTGCAACTTCTCACGGCAACTGAGAGACGAGATTCTTAGAAAATACCTTTTCCTTCAGAATACACGTTGAATTATTTTAACTTCCTTTGATTAATTGTAATTCTTTTAACTCTTTCAAATTTTCTGAAATCTTTTGAGTTCTATGAATTCTTTTGTATTCTCTAAATTCTTTTGAAATTCTATATTTTTTTTGAATTCTGTGAATGCTTTTGAAGCTTGTGAATTCTTTTGCACTTTGTGAATTCCTCTGAATTCTCTAAATTCTTTCTAATTCTTTGAATTCTTCTTAATTCTCTGAATTCTTCCGCTATTCTCGGAATTCTTCCGCTATTCTCTGAATTCTTCCGAATTCCCTGAATTCTTCCGAATTCTCTGAATTCTTCTGAATTCTCTAAATTCTTCCGAATTCTCTGAATTCTTCCAAATTCTCTG
This sequence comes from Andricus grossulariae, assembly GCA_011634705.1. NCBI lineage: Eukaryota > Metazoa > Arthropoda > Insecta > Hymenoptera > Cynipidae > Andricus > Andricus grossulariae. Next base: position 209,871,286 of record JAABKJ010075445.1, on the reverse strand, counting down.
AATTCTTCCGAATTCTCTGAATTCTTCGGAATTCTCTGAATTCTTCCGAATTCTCTGAATTCTTCCGAATTCTCTAAATTCTTTCGAATTCTCTGAATTCTTCAGAATTCTCTGAATTCTTCACAATTCTCTGAATTCTTCAGAATTCTCTGAATTCTTCAGAATTCTCTGAATCCTTCCGAATTCTCTGAATTCTTCTAAATTCTTCCAAACTCTTTGGATTCTCTGAATTGTTTTACAATTTTCTGAACCCGCTAAACTGTTTTTAATTTTTTGAATTCTCGGTATCACTGAATTGTCCAATTTTTTTTTAATTATCTCAAAATCATTGGAATACACGTTGAATTATTTGAACTTTCATTGAATATTTTTCATTCTGTAGAATTCACACGAATTCTACAGAAATTTTATAGTTTTTTGTCTTCATTTTCTTTACATTTTTATAAAACACCATGAATTGATCTGAATTTCTGCAAGTCTTTTGTATTCTATGAAATCTCCTTAATTATTCTTAACTCTCTGATAATTTTTGAATTGTCTGAATTCCTTTGAATTCTGTGACATATTTTAAATTCTATGAATTCTTTTGAATTATCTAAATTTTTAAAAATTATTATCTAAATTTATTTTAAAAATCTGTTTCCTGGGATATACATAAAAATTGCACAAGCGGAAAAATTATATATAGTTTATACATAGTGTGAAATATCATATATATTTTATACATAGTGTGAAATATTATATATATATATATATTTCATTTGCTGCTTGCATTAAACAAATTTTTGTCGACTTGACAATATATTTGATTGACCCAACAAATTTCTTTGGTCGAATCGACCACATACTCCATCTACGAAAATATTTGGTGAAAACAACGAAAAAGTTAGTTGGGTCAACCAAATAGAAAAAATTTACACATATTGCTTGAACTAATATAATCGGACTATATATATAATACATTATATGTATATATATATATATGATACATTAAACTCAAATTTTAAAATTATGCTAAAAATTACAATAAAATGTATACTCAGATTATGTAAGGAAAAGGGACACGCCGTACGTGAAGCGTGTTCATTATTAATTTTACTATAATATTTATATGATCCGCTGTATTTCACTTACCAACAGAGTAAAGAAAAATTGCTGAGGTTATAAAGATGGTAACAATGGTGGCCCTCATTATCACAAATTAAAAAAACTTTTTTTTGGAAGAATTGACAGGAAGAGCCTAACTTATTTTTCATAAAATAAATCACTCGGTGTCTGGTATATATAGTGGTATCTATGTAGTTGTAGCTGTTATCTTTTTTATTCCAAATGAAGTTAATACGTAAAAGGGCGATAGTATAAGCTCTATAATCATACTCTCATTTGTGTAATTTGTATTGTATCTGGGTCGTGTTGCGCGATTTTAAAGCATTAGCTTATTTCCCAATAAAGTGTAAACGGAAAAAAACTAACGTTTAAATTTTAAGTCACTGTGCAATTACTACTAATTCTCATGAAAAAATATTTCAAAACCCATGCGATCCTTTCTGATAAATAATAAAAATTTCTCTAGAGTTTAAGAAACTGTTAAATAAATGTTAAGATACGAGATTCAAGCAAACGGTTCATAAATTATATGAAAAAGTCTTTTATAGGATTAAAAATATAATTTAGAAAAAGATTAATCGAGGAATTGAGAATACGTGCTCATAGAATTCAGTCGTTTATGAAAAACTGTAGATGCGCAGTGAACGTTTTCCGTCAAAATCCTTCGGAAATGTTTGGTCTGCTTTCTGGCTTTTGACTTTTGTCAAATTTTGTCGGCCTGTGTAATCAAAGCAATTATAGCACCTAAATAAATTATTTATGAATTTTTCCTATTGGCTCAAAAATTATGACGAATTTGTTATATTTACAGCTTTTACTAGTGAACAATAATAAAACATTACTAGATTTAAACATACATTTTTTGCTTAATAACAATGTCTTGAAAATGTGCACACAAAAAAATTTATTGAGTGATATTCACGCATTAAAAAAAAAAGTTGAATATGTCGAACCTTAAATTTATTCAGCTTGAACCAAAGAAACATTGTATCATTTTTCTTTTTCGGAAAAAACTTTTTTTCGTGATTTAGGATTTTTGGGATTTCATTTTTTTTTTTCGATTTTGGAACGTTATAAACGCCAAGAAAAAAATGTTTCCCGTGAATAAAAAATAATATTATGTTTCTTTGGTTTAAGCTGAAGAAATTTCAGGTTCGAATCAATCCAAAAGAAACTTTTTTTTTACATTTTCAAAAAATTCTAAATATGGCTAAATTTATTTTTGAATTACAAACATTTTTTATTGTAAATTCAAAAAAGAGAACATTGAAAGTATTAATTATAGTAAAAGGAAGAATTGACAAATCTTGGGAAGAAATATTTATGAGAACGATGTTGAACATATAAAAAATGTGTATCTAACTAATGTTATTTTTTTTCGGACTTTTTTATATCACTGTTAATGGATTTCCAACGAACTAATTACATCCAATTTTTTAAAATAAATTCTTGAATGGCAGGAATCATTGCAAAATCATTGAAAATTGTTTAAAAATATAACATTTCTTATAAAAAGATCGTTTGTTCTTTTCGATATGTAAAAATAAATGTTTAATCTTTTCCCTATTTTCCCCTTTTTCGTGAGAAAATTTCCCTTTTTTTGAGCTCATTTTGCACTGTGATCCCTGGGAGGTGCTAGCTTGATGGACCTGAAAATAACCTCGCTGAAGTTTGCAACGTTTACAAAAAACGAATTTACAAAAAAATTTTTTTGCTCGAGACCTAAAATTTAAAAATTCTAAATGGATCTAATTGATGACCAAAGATACCCAAAAAAGTTGCATATAATGGCATCAGGGAGAGCACATGTCAGAATCAAACTCCGTAATCCGCTCATGTCTATTATTTGCATCCCAAACATACAAATGTTTAGGATTTCAATACCGGCATTTTTTTAAAAGATAATTTCTAGAAAATAAAACGCGAGTGATAGTTTTTGAAAGTGAATGGATTTTTGTTTCCTGGGTTTGTACATGGAATATTTGGGTCGTCCAAGAATAACTTTATTTTTTTTTACAATGTGTTCTCTAAAAATTATTCCTTTTGATTTCAAAATATCTCTGCATTTTGACAGAATTAAAAAATATTTCTTTAGGGTCTCAGAGGCCCATGAATAAAAAAAAAAATTTGTTTTATTTTAATTTCCGCTGTTGATGGATTATTTTACGTTGGCATACCTGGGCAGAATTAATTTTAGTGAAATAAAACACCCAGATTTTTGACTGAATTTTAAAATATTTAGGGGCCGTACAAAAATGTGTTTGCGAGACCCCTAAGTATTTTGTCAAGATTCTGTCAAAGATTCAGGTGATATACTTCAATAAACATAATACAGTGCATTTATTAACAGCGGGAATTAAAATACGATAAGCATTTGCCGCAAAAAATGGCTTGGGCAACCCCTAAATATTTTCTTCAAATATAAAAAAAAATCAGAGGTGATTTGGATACCAAATATATACTTCATAGGGGGCCTATTTTAGAAAAAAGTAAAGCCTTTTTTGGAACACCCTGATATGATATATTACTATTCATTAATATTAATAATGTATATATTTTTATGTGCATTTTGTGATTTTACGTGCTTACTGCACATTATCGTCAAATAAACTGCTTCTTGTGAGAAATTAATTTGATTAGTTTTAATTTTTTAAAAGTTTTAATATTACATTTATTCTTGCAGTTATCTAAAAAATATTTAATTCTAGTATTCATTTAGTAGAATGAGGTGATTGACTTTTCAGCTTAAAGCTAGAGTCCAACAGCCTTGAGTCAATTTTTATGTAGGGTCAATATCTGTATGTGTGATAACAATATTAATGTGATAAACAGAAAAATTGGAATTGAGAGTAAACCAATTTTTATATTTTGTTGGTAATTAATTTAAAAGAAACTGAGATGCTCTTAGAAAACTAGATGGAGGCAATATAAATATGCAATAGGATAGGAAAGATAATTGGAAGGGCAAGCTTAATCATTTTGATTGATATTCCATCAGTCCTAATGGCATTTGATTTGATTTCAAGTGTTTTTTCCGAAAGTATTTCAGGTGTGATGTCATCGAAAAAGAAGTCAAAGTCAATAAATGTTGTGTTAAGAGAGATGGTGGAAGATGATGATGTTAAGTCTGAAACTGTGATTGTAAAAAAGTCTTTAAAAGTCATTAGGCGGGAAATTACTATTTATAGATTCGTGCTTGGGCGGGATTAAGTGTAAACGTCTAAGGAGATGCCAAATGTCCTCTTTTTTGTCTCTATGTGCAATCTTATTAAAATTGTATTGATTGAACGCATATCTTATCTTAGTATAAACTAGGTTCCTGAGTTTAAGAAATTGAGCTAGTATTATACTTTTTTTTTGTTTTTGTTTTTTTGCAAGTGGGCGCTTTCCATCACGTTCTCTTATCAGATTTTTAATTTCAGATGTGATCCAGAATTTTAGGAACATGCAGCGGAGAAATTTTGTTGAATGCGGTGACTAGATAATTAGTCAGAGCGTCGATTTGATTATTTATATCTGTATTTAGTAATATTTTTTCCCAATGATACGTCATCAGATGTTTGTGGAATGTATGTTCATCAATTTTATAAAGATTCCGCAGCAATATGTGGACTGGATTCGAATTTAAATTAAAGAAAGATTTGAAGGTAATTTTAATCAAGACGTGAATAGAGAGAAAAGGAATAGCATGTTTTTCGTAGGAGACAACCTTATCAATATCATCTACTATCATTAAGTCAATACGAGTACTGGGAGAATCAGTATGGTGAGTGGAATCGTGAGGTACAATCGAGAGTTCCGAAGAATATACCAAGGATGTTAGATATTCAGAATGATTGGAAGTAAGATTTTAGTTAGTGTTCAAATTTCCAAAAAGTATAATGTTATTAAAGTTAGGAATAAGTGACAAAATTTCGGTTCTAGCTCTGCGTCATAGGAGGCATTGGGTGGTTTCTAGACCACTCGTACTAAAGCACTATCAGAAGTTGATTTAACTTCAACAAAGACAAATTCGGTAGCGGGGTAAGTAGCTACTGAACTCACCATCACTACTTTTCAACCGAGCAATTCACGCCTACCCCGAAAGGGAAACGGCTTAATGATATAATAATAATAATAATGTTCATAACCAGCAACGAAACTAGAACGGGTTTAGCTGGAATGAAAAGACAAATTTTTCACGAAATCTTTTTGCGGGAAAGTTTCCTCTATTATTTTGCTTCGGTTTGAAAAATGTTATATACGTTTTTCTAGCAATCATTTATGCATTTACTATATTTCAACACAATGCACACATGCTATCTTATGTAAATTTCAAATTTCTATCCCTCAGGCATTTTAGGCTTTGGCCGCTGCGAGCGCTTCCTGTCATATCCGGTAAATATCAAGGTCATGTCCAGGGCCGATTTGCTACAAAATTCATAGAGAAAATGAGAAAAGTTATATTTTTTTAACTTTTCTACTATGCTTTTCTTTGTTTTTTTGCCGGAAGAATAAAGTTAAATAGTATTGGCATCTAATTGGGGGGAAAAAATGAAATAGTGTAAATATTTGAAAATAAATGCGATTGAAGAAATTGAAAAGGCCGGGAAATTAAAAAAAATTATTAAAATAAATTGTAAAAATGTAAATATTGTTGATGTTATTTGTTTCGCTATAAAATTTCAACGTTTTGTTTGTTTTTAACCAAAAAAATACTTTATATGCATATTAATGCGGAATTAATTACTTATTTTCTATGCAAAACCCTCAAAAGATAATTTTATTTCTATTTACTTGCATTACTTACTTGCAAACCTTACAGAATTTGTTAAAAATAATGAATATTTATTTTAATACTAGAATAAATAATACTAACAATATTTAAATTCTTACAATCTGTTTCATTAATTTTTTTTTTAAATTTCCTGCCATTTTAATTTTCTTTTATCTCATTTATTTTCAAAAATTTGCACTCTATTTTGTCACTTATTTATCCTCACTCGATGCTAAAACTGATTAACTTCATTCTTCCAGCAAAAAAGCGAAGAAAAGCATAGTAGAACTATTGAAAAATATCGCTTTTCTGATTTTCACTATGCGTTTCGTAGCAAGTCGTCAGGTCCGATCAGCTAGCACCTCCACAACGGAATATCAATATTTCTTTTATGCCAGAATTTCGGGCTAATTATGGGCGAAGACAATCGGAAGAAAATTCGGTTCGTTTCTGCCTAAAACTGTTCAAATCATGCATTTGTTTATAATAATTGTTGATAAATTTAAACGATTATATCAGATGATAAGAATACATCAATGTGCATCACAAGCGATGATATTCTAAGCAATTAGAAGAAAATGACAGATTTCTTGAAAATTTAATGCTGAATTTTTTTAAAAGAACATATTGAAAATCGACGCTGCAATGCATGCAACCGCAGCATGTATGTAAATTGCTTCGCGGCCACCTTCGTTTTTACTTCTCTTTCTTCATTCTTTCTCTTTTCTCATTTTTCTGTCATTTCTCAATTTTGTGTAGGCAGGCACGTAACACCCACCCCGAAATATTTGTTCATCGTCCCCGATGATTTTAGATAGTTTGAAGAATTTATCTTGATTTAAAACTTGAATTCGGCGTACAAAATTGTCTTTTTACTAATTATTGGTATGTCCTATTTCTGTGTTTTTATCATTTAAATTAGATCACGATTAGAACCAACTCGCTTTTCAGTGAGGGTATCTTGACTGTTTTTTTATTTTTTATTTTTTTATTCGGTCCGTAATCATCGTGGCTATACTAGTTTAATCTAAGTTGTGTTAATTCTAAGGCGATTGGAATTTGTAGCATCTAAATTGAGCTCTTTTAGTTTCCACTTCAGATACCTAGTTCAGTGTATTACGAATTCGCATCGCCTTCCTTTTGTGAAATTGTCGATTACAATTTTCTAGTTAGAATTTTCGAATTTTACTGAATATCAAATCATTCACCCTGAATTCTTGTTAATTTATCAATTCTTTGGAGTTCTCTAGAATTTTATGAATTCACTTGAATTCTTCTAATTTACTTGATTCTACTTAATTTAACATGTTTGAACTGTTTCAAAACATTAATTTCAAACTTCTTGGCATTTTTAAGAACTTAAAAAAAAAAAGAAAAAAAAATTTAATTAATTTCAAAAGATTTGAAATATTTTGGTGAATTTTACGAGATTCAAAGGAATTTTAAATTAATTTCATAAATTCGAAGGGGTTTCAAAGCGTTCGAAATATTTTAGGAAAGAAATATTATAGGATAAATATATATATATATATATATATATATATATATGGGGGGGGGGGAGGTCAAATTTTACACAAATCTAATACCTTCTCTAGATGAGAATGTAAAAATTATGGCTAGGGGGAAGGGGGAGGGAGAGGTTTGCTTAGCGATTTCTGTGTATTTTTCAATTGCCGCATGGGGTTGCATAACCTAAAAATACACCGGAATCACTACTGCGCATGCCAGAGATATCCGTGTTGTCCCAACACTGGCTAGAGTTCTGAAGGTGCCGTCCACGGAGTAATAATAAGGAGACCGATCTCCATATATGCGTTTTGACGGTGCAAACCATGATCCATTTATTGCCTTCCCTGAAGCGTCGAAAATATTGGCGCATGCGCACTACGTTTTAATATATCTTTTTCCTGTGAAAAGATCGTATATCGTAGTGCGCATGTGCCACTACTTCAATAGACCTTTTCATTTAAGACCGGAAGCTTAGGTGCCGCCATGATATTGAGCGGGCATTTAAAGGTTACGGACATATTTTCGTTAAAATGTGCACTGTGATACCAAATTTTAATGTAAAATATAATGAAAAAGATGTGCAGGTGCTGAATTACAGCATAAAAAGGCAGACGAAAACACCATTTGACAGTTGAAAATAAGGTGGTTGCAGTGCAGAGAACAATATACCAAAGACAAAAAGCAGGGACTTGTTGACCGGTATGTAGAATGCAGGTTATGTTTACATCTTTTAGATCTTGTATAGTCGTATATTTGGAATAGTAGAAAAATAGTGTTGTACATAAAAGTGTAATTATCTATAATGAAAAAATATATATAAAAAAAGGTTGATGAAGCATTTTCAAAGAAATGCAGTTGAAAATTAATTAATAGCTGACATCATAAGTGGGTTGTTAGTTTTAAAATTCATGTAGCTCCAAAAATATTAAATAGAAATACAAACACGGAACACAAAATTGTCTATCACAAAAAGTGGCATTTTTTCTGAAAACTAAAATACACTAGGCATGCTTTTGATATGCGGCATTCAAAATTCCTTCTTCCACAGTCCTTGAATAAATAATTAATTTTGTATGTTTACCCTAATAGCACGGAACGTTCCTGGAACGTTCCGCGGGCACCTTCGGAACGTTCCAGAAAAGTTCCCGGGAGGTGTAAAATGTCCGCCGGAAGAAGTGAACTGCAATGTTCACGAAACGTCGGCAAGTTTCGTAGTTTTTCACACGATTGAAACCCGAAAAAGCTTGACATTTTTAATTTAAATTTATCATGTATATTGTTGTTCTAAAAAATTTTTTGCGATAGCGCTTATGTAAAACGTGCCGAAAAACAAGATTTTGCAGGCACTTTTTTTAAGCCTCTATGTTCGAGGCTTCCCAAAACGAGCTGGATGTCTTTAAAAATCTGAAGAATTTCACAGACACTCCTTAAAGTGTCTACAATGCAACGCAGTTTCCCAAATTTCGAAAAATGAAATTGTTTAGATACTAATTACAGACCGTTTTCCACAAGCATATCATCTTCACTGAAAAAAATAAATAGTCGGGGCTACTACCTTTTTATTAGTAAAGAATTCATTGATTGCAACTCGCACGAAAAAATCTCTGAAATGTCTAATAAAAAGCATCTGAAAGCTTGAAGTCTTCCGAATGCAGCGATATGTTAATTTTTGTCCTGAAATTTTTTTGTCAATATTTAGAGGGCAAAACGTTTCAAAAAACAGGTTTTTTGGGCCTCCTTTTTCAAGAGTCCACTTTGACCTGTTCCCGGAAGAAGGGCGACGTTAGGAAAAATCTGAAAAAATTCACAGATACTCTTTGAACATTTCTGAATGCAATGCATTTTTCAAAATGCTGAAATATACAATACTTCAATTTTTGCGGTGATTTATTTATAAAAACTGTATCTTGCGAACGAATGAAGATAGGAAGCCGTTTAATAGCTCTAAATGTGCAGTTTTGTCATGCGATTGCAGTGCAATAACTAAATTGGAGATAAAATCATTCTTACGCAAGATATAGCATTTTGAATATTTCTGACTTTAATCAGTACGGGCGTGTGACCAGCACAGCGGGACAAGTGGCAGCATAAAAGTACCCTTTCTATGACAATAGTAATTCCAGAAACAAGCGAAATGGCCAAAACAGATGTGGCTGAACTACTGTCCGCACAAAAAGTTTAGGCAGCTCGATTTTTGTGCAGATTTTCATGAAAACCTCAGCAAAAAAATTCTAAAAATATGAGACAACATGCATGTTGCAGGTGAAGGTTTTGCCAATACTGATACCGAGTTTCAAAAACGTAGCCAAAAAATATGTATAAAAAGATAACTTTTGAAAATGTGGGTTTCGCCAAGTATGGACTTTGCGATATCGTCCATTAAAATTCGTTTCATTCGTTCATAGTTTTTAAGCTCAATATATTTTCAAAGTTTTAATTTAAAACATAAATGTTTTATTTTATTCTTTAGATGTTAAAGCTGTTCAAAAATTTTAATTTCGAAAACTTCTCTTTCACGATATAAAATTAAAGCTATTAGCATATGTTTTTAAATGTTTCAGTATTACACTTAACTTCCGATTGAAGACCGCCTTCAAAGATGGCTCGCACTGGAATTTTGGTCCTGATTCATAGGCCTTCAAACGTAAACAGTCAGGGCCGTTTGAACCATTTCTGTTGGATTTTTCTCCGTAGTGAAAAATATTTTTTCAATTTTGTACATTTTGTTGTCTAATACATATAATTGATACTTGAAGAAAAACGACAATGCCATTAATGCATATCAATTTAAGAGAAAACTCCAAGTTTGGTCTCGCAAATGAAATTTTATTCAAGTGATTTATATGTAATTGAATTTAAAGTTGATTGATTTCTAGTTAAAATGATTCAAAATTTAAAAATCTTAATTAAAAGTAAAGTAAAGAAGAATTTTTTGCAAAAGAGTTGATTTCTCACCTAAAAAAAAAACAACGAATTTTCAAAAAAATAGTCAAATTATTAAATTAACTGTCTGTACTTAAGTTTCTTCATCACTTATTTTAATGATTATAATACTGAAGCTATAAACCAAATATTAATGTTCTTGAAAGTCTTGAATTATTATTTTAAATTATTGTGATTTTCCTATAATATTTTAAACGTAAATAATGAACAAACTACTGTACTTGTACAAATATTGTCTTAAATCACGTTTATTTGTAAGCAGGGATCCGAACGAGACTTTCGTTCAATTTTGTAATTGTGTAATGTGAGATACATTTGTTCATTCTTAAAAAATTCAAATTTTATTTGAAAGTAAAAGTATATTTACGTAAAACGTATGCTTATGAATATGATACTATCAAAACAATTTTTTTGTTTGAAATAAATTTAGAAAATTAATTTTGTTATAGACTCATATTATTAAACAAACTTTATGTATTTATTATTTTATAATTAATCCTACAGTACAGTCGCTAATGACCCTGGCAGTCGATGCGACTATAAACATTCAACTAATAAAAAAATAAATAAAAAACTTTATTCTAAGTCTATAATTGATTTACTGCAGTTACGGTATAAATTATTAACTTCATTTACGGATTTTACTGTTAAAATTGGTAAAGTTCTGAAAATAACTGATTCATCAATTAAAATTAAGTGTACTGAATGAATTGGTAAACTTTCTGCTAATTCGAATTTAGAGAGGCAGAGTTTTTTTTAGTTTGAGTTTGGCTAGGAGGATAACTCATGTCTACGGACCTCATAAATTTTGAATAAAGTTAGAAAGTCTTGTCAATTTTCATTTATGAAATCTTTTACATTTTTTTGCAGATGCATTTACATTTTGAAAATGAAAAATTTAAAAATCGTTAAAAACATTTCTGCTCAGAGACGAAATATATGAGATTAAATATTCTTAAATTTAAAATCCAGAAAATTGAAAGTTACCGAACAAAGGAGGTATAAAAAATTTTTATAAAAGTACACTAATCATTCAAAATTGTCATGGAAAGATCCGAGGTAGATATAACAATTTTGTTTTGGATTCTTCGCAGACATTTTAAATTAATGCATCCAATAGCTTAGGAATGTTCAAAAATCAAAACTGTAAAGTATAAAAGTTTAAGCATTCAAAAGGTTCACAAATTATTATTTAAAGTTTCTAACCCGAAGCTTTTTATTTTTTAAAAAGCTATACCAATTGAGAAGATTTTATCATGAACATGATAAAATATTAAGCTTTTGAAAGTTTGTCTCATGCACTGTACTTTTTATTCCAACTGCAAGACATAAAAAATGTCTAATTGTTACGAAAAACAGATTGTAAATTAAATTTCTACATATAAACATCAAGTAAAGCGTAAAAGTATATTTTCTGAATTCCTAATATCTGTAAATGAGGGGAAAATAAATTTTTGTTAAAATCACAAATAACTTTTAGGTTACTTTATCTGAGGCTGAGGATTGTCTTGAAGCAAAGCTTCCATTTGTTAAATGTAAATTATATTTATTATTATTATTATTATATCATTAAGCCGTTTCCCTTTCGGGGTAGGCGTGAATTGCTCGGTTGGATATGCCTTCTCATTTTTCTTTCCTCTTTTTTATTTTTGTCCAAAGAAACAAAATTTTATTTTGTTTTCAGGAATTACAAAAGCAGCATTTTGTGGTTAACGTAAGATTCTTGGTTTATTTTCAAGCATTTATACATTGACTTGAGTGTTGGACGTTAAATGGGATCTTGAATTTGATTTCAATCTAATTTAAGATTCTTAAATTTCAGTATATTTAGTATTGTATTCTTCATATTTTTACTGTCTTTGCTATTATTATATCATACAAAAAGTACATTAACCGATAAAAATTATAGTTACACTTGCAACACTTTATGTGAACAACATTTTTAACAATAAATAATACTAATTATTATAATTGTTAACTTTTGATTACAATAATTATAATTTATTCATTATAATCAATTCTTGTATTTGTAATTAATGATTTTTAATTCATCATTTCGTTTATAATTATTAAAAAATTATTTTATTTGTAATTATTCATTATTTATTCGAATTTGTAATAATATAAATAATAAAACCGTTACTTCAGCCGACTGTGCACAACTAGTATAAATTATTTTTAATGATTTCTGTAATAAAAAGCACAATACAAGAAAATTTTTTAACTCTTCCTTCTTTCCAAACTCGATAGTGTGAATAGTATGGGATTATAATTCTTAAAATATGTTACAAAGAGCACTTTACATTTTTTAATAGCACGCTATTTTAGATTTTATAATCTTTATACATATAAGTCATATGTTCCTGATTTTTATTTTAGCTTCATACGATTATTTATAAGACTGTTTTCGAGTTTTTCTGCAATTAATACATGCAGCGTTGAACCTGCCTTAAACTTTCCGCTTGACGTCCTTTAAAAATGGAGGCCGCCGTAAGAATTCCTATGGGCCATTTGATTGGTTCACTTTTTTTTAGATGCGCGTGGCGAGACCATAGTTTGCTGGATCTCTGGTTGGATCATGCTGGTCAGCGATGAGGATGCCGAAGCACGGCGTAGTTGCCTATAAACCTTGGCCCTGAAGTAATGCGAAAGCGGTTCCGGGGTTATGTGTTGGCAGAGGGAGAAGGTAAGTATAGTGGGTAGTGGCTTCGATTAAGTCCCACACATCTGCCTTTGTTGCAATCTAGAGCTGCAACGACTGTACCCAAAATATTCGGTACGAGTAATTGTCCTTTTGATAGGTGCTCTCGGAGGTGCGAAACTATCACTGGTTCGTCACCTTAAAGCCATACCCTCGTGCCAAAAATATGCCACGGCACTTGCGAGATGGATGCAGAAAGCTGTTATCCTTGGGTCACTTCGTGTCCTTAAAACACACGAGAGTTTTGCCGGCCTGTCGTTGTGATTTCGTCGCGTCCTGTGACCACCGATCTCACGGTGGTGAGACGTGGCCATGAATGGGATTTACTGCGGTCCTACTGGGAGCCGATGTCATTTTTTTTTTTTTTTTTTTAGATGACAGTTGCTCCCAGTGGGACCCTGGGGTGGTTGTTAACCTTTAGATTTTAATTATATATATATCCATACACATGAATTTAAAGATTACAATATTTTTTTAATTCTTTGAATAGATAGAATTTTGAATACTTATGTATTCTTATTATAACGATCATTTTTTATATCTTTGTCGTTTTTCACTAATGAATGCAAAATTAGATAAAGTAACCTTTAAAGGGGGAAGTATATAAATATATGTTTTTTATGTATGTGTATGTCTCCTTTTAATTGCAGGTGTTATGTTTTGATTATTTACATAGCATAAGTATTGTTTAATTAGACCTTGTAATTTTCCTATAAATAATCCCTGATGAGGGGGGTCTAAATTGGCCCCGAAACATGTTGGTCCCCTGGTAGTATAAAAAGGACGGAGAAAGGAAAAAGTGAGAGGTTGGTTTTTGGTTTGCATAAAATTATTCATGATAAAATAGATTTCTTTTCGATCTTAATTTAAAAAAAAATTTAATCTCCATCCAGATACGGGAATTGTAGATCATTTAAAAATATGTAACCACTCCCCCATATTACTCCCTCTCTTACCGAGTGAGTCACGCTTACCCTGAAAGAGATGGATTCATGGTATTATTATTATTATTATTATATCATGAAGCCGTTTCCCTTTCGAGGTAGACGTGAATTGCTCGGTTGGAAAGTAGTGATGTGTGGATGGATATATAGGTGGAGGGTAGATAAGTATATAGGTTTAAGGTATAGATATTTTAGATTGATCTAGAATTCTCGTGTTACTTATTTAAATAAGCCCGCCATCCCTTCTTCATCCTCTGCCATCAACACTATATCGTCTGCGTATGCCAGTGTATATATCTTTTCACTCCTTATCTTAACTCCTCCCCACCCTTTTCTCTTCATTGATTCTTCCAAGTCTGATATTAATATATTAAATAAAAGTGGGCTCACAGGACATCCTTGCCTTACTCCTCTCATCAACCAGAAACTATCCCCTACTTTTTCGCCTACCTTTACGTTGCCTTTGGTCTCTCTAAAAATTTCCGATACTCTTTTTATTAATCCCTCTCGTATCCCCTTTTTCACCATAACTTTTTCTATCTCGCCTCGGTCTGATGAGTCAAATTCCGCCTTTAAGTCTACGAACATTACTATCATTGCCCCTTTCTCCCTTTTAATCCTCTTACTTACTAGATACTTCAGAACATATATATTGTCCATCACCCCCATCCCTTTTCTCAACCCTGTCTGATTTGGAGGCTCTATATTTTTTTTCACTACTTCTTCTTTTAACCTCTCTGATAAAACTGTCACATATACTTTATAGAGTGTTGGCGTTAGTGGCACTCCTCTATAATCCTTAACATCTTCCCATTTGCCTTTCTTCACTATTGGTATCCCTATTCCTTCTTTCCATAGCTCTGGTCACCCCTCACCTCTCCATACTCAATTGCACATTATCCATGCCCATTCCTTTAATTCTGCCCCCCCCATATTTCCAGACTACATTTGGAATCTTATCTATACCAGGAGCCTTTCCATCTTTCGTCGTCCCTAATACCTTGAAGATTTCCTCCCTTGTAATTTCCTCCTCCTCATCCGTTTCCCTGCTATCTTTTCCTTCTTTCCTAGCCTTCCTCTCTACTCCTTCTAGTAATTCCATAAAATATTTTTTCCATTCTACCATTTCAATATGCTGGTTTACCCTTTTCCTTCTTCTCTCTCTATTTACTACCTTCCAAACCTCTTCTTCCGTCCTAGCCTTCTCCGCTTCTCCTTCAAACCATTTATTTTCCTCCTCTTTTTTTTTGATCACACAACTCAGTATACTCCTTCTTTTTTCTTCTATATTCTTCTCCACTACTTGTCCCTTTTCTCCATTTTCTTAATTCCCTTCTCACTTCCTTCTTCTTCTGTTTACAAATATCTGCTACAGCCTCGGTGGCGTAATTGGTTAACGCTCCACTCATGGATAGTGGCGTTCCCGGTTCAAATCCGGCCTGAGGCAAATTTTTTTCTTGTTTCCTAAATTTAATTTGTCCGAAGTAATCGTTTTAACATCAAGATTTATATTAATTAAAACCTTATTAATAAAATATTTATAAATATTTAAGTACTGATCATTACATACAGAGATGTTCTTAGAAGTGGACGTAGTGTTCTTAGAAGCATTCTTTTCTGACTTGCTTGTAAGTGGTATAGCAGGTGAACTTTCACTTTGTATGTTTAGCGAATCATCTTTCAAAGTCTTTTTTCCATATGGAATGATTTTCTCGGAATTGGAGGTAGTGTTCTGAAATGCATTCTTTCCTGGCTTGTTTTAAGGCTGTTCAATAGGTGATGAATTTTCTCTATTTGCGACGAGAAGATTTGAATTTCTTTTGTTGAGGAGCTTCATCGGAAGAAGAAGGTAACACTTTTCTTGGTGGTTTTATTTCCCTACCGCTTCTTGAAATGTGTATTTTTCTCGCAGGTTTCCTTTTTATTTCGTTATTAAGTTCAATGGTACTAAAATTGAATGGAAAGGATAATCATTTGTAACACTCTTTAATAGGTACATTTTATTTATCTTATTAAGAAATCGTTATAAGAAAAATTGCAGAAGAATAATTCGAACGGAGTTGTTAAAAATCATTCTTAAATAAAAAAATCTGCACCAACTTTAAATGTAACTTATTAAATTTAAAAAATTAAAAATCTTCTCATCATAATATAGATTTTTCGGTTTTGCATTATTAGTAATTTCGAGGCTGTAAAATTTAATTCCTTTAATAATATATATCTACACTGTAAACAATCAAAAAATTGTACCAGTTAGAATGGTAAAATTACCAACAAAAAATTGGTGCAAACTTTACGACTTTTAGACTGACACTATAGCAAGGCGTTGTAGAAGTACTGTTTCTGTTTGTGAATCTGTGATTTTCAGAGTACACTAAAAAATTAAAAAATTTACCAGTTAGAATGGTAAAATGACCAACAAAAAATTGGTGCAATTTTACTACTCTGATTATGGGGTGAATACCACTTGCATGTTAGAAGTTCCAACCAATGGAACCGTTTCAACCCATACTTTGGGTTCATTTAGAAACCATTATCATTTTGGGTTCCTTTTCAACAAGAGAGGTTTCTTTTTGTTGCAGCTCCTTTGGAACCAAAAATTAGTTCCAATAGAAACCCCAGTTTTTTCTGTGTACTTAAATTTTTTGATTGATTATGATAAGCAATGAATTCTTCTTTGCGTAAAGGTACGTCGTATTCTTGAAAATTGTTCCAATTTGAAGCAATTTTGATAAATATTCTGAAACTTTTTCACTGATACTTTATTTTTAATACTTTTTAATAATTATTTATTATTAAGAAAGCATGTTATTCAGTGGGCCCATGCACTTTTTGAATGGATGCGATCCCGAAATTCTTGCACTAACACTCATGTACTTTGTATCGGCGAGGTGGTCACGTGGTGTAGATTACAAAGTGGGGTTACGCTAGTCAAGGCAGAAGGTTAAGAAATTGGTCAAACTTTATTAAAAAAAAGTCGCAAAATTTGAAATAATAATTTTTTAAATAATATTATTATAAATATTACTAAAATTTATTTAAGTAGGTTTTACGTCCTGAAGGGGCAAACTTACCTGGTTAAAAAAATCTATTTAAAAAGGCTCTCCCGTTTTTGAACGAAATCTAGGACTTCAAAAACAGGGAGGATAATACCTTCCGAAGATCAAGATAACCACACAAATATTCTACAAATAAATTGTAATACAATTGTATACAGAATATGAAAGTTTATTAAATTTAGAATATTACGAAATGGAAAGAGAGATAGCTGATATGAATTTAAAAAAAGGATCTCTACCTAGAAATAAATAAGCACCTCAATGACGAGTTTTAAAGACGTTTAATAATATGAGCCCTTAACACACAACTCGGTGATTTAAACTTGCCGGTTTTATATTTCAATTTGCGGCTGCTGTTGACTTGCGTTCTATGGTCTTTTTCTACGGAAGCCTAGCAAAGTAGTAATCCTCTCTCTCTCTCTATCTCTCTCTCTCTTCCCCCACTAGTCGAGTGGCGGACCTGACATCCCTTCTAGAAATAAATTATTGAAAACAATTCAGAACGATAGAAAGAAATTTGAATTGTTTCTAATCGTGTGTGCACGATTGGAAACGATTGAGTTCATTGTAACTTCGGGGGTAAGTCATTTTTAACATTCTCTAACTTCATCAATTACCGACGCGCAACGTCTGAGAAATACCGAAAACTGCGAAGTAACTCTCGGGACTAGGTCTACCGGCCAAGAGGGCGCTTTTAACAGCCCGATGTTGACGGATCCTCTTATTCCATTACATGAGCAATCTCCCACCTCATCTCTGCTTATACTGGCTGCTGTTTGAAAAGCATAATATTTTCATGGTAATAACTGTCAAAAACCCTTACCTTCTGTGCAAAATAAAATTATTATTTTATTAAAAAAGCGATACAAAATCAAGGAACATCCGAAACGTGTACACACAGAACTTGAAGAGAAATAATAATATGATTTGGCATGGGCTTGTTTCTTTTTATGAAAACATTGAAAAATGTATTTACTTCATCACCGTTATTCCTTCATAATTATCTTTAGCTCAATACACTTGCATATAATTTGAAAAAGACAGAATTTTCTATTGAAATAAAATCGAGCTTTCAAATTACCGCCATTCGGAGATTTTTCCTCTGACGGAAAAATTTCTATTTTCACAACTCATGACCAGGGATGGGTACGTATAATACATCAGGTATATTACATGATTTTCCACATGTATATTACTACAGAAACAACTAATATTAAGCAATTAATTGATTATTCGTAATTATTTATCACTTTCCTAAAAAAATTATTTAAAAAAATAATATACGTGTTAATTGTACTTCATAATCCGCAAAGTTTTCGAGCATGTGGAACATGAGTATAAGTACGGCAACATGGTATTCTAACCTATAAGTAATCCTTCGCGCGCTTATTAACTAATGTTATATATTTTTCGAATTGCCATCTCGAGTGTTATATCCTTTGCACACATTCCTGTAGAAATAGTCATCATAAACAGAAGTTAGTAAATCATCAGTGACATCAATAATATCAATATAATAATAATAATAATATCAGTTAGAATTTATAGGTCAAGAATTCAAAATATTTATATAATTTCAAATATTATTTGTATGAATAAATATTACATTTTTTTGTATAAATATAATACCTCCGACACAAGTTACATAAACATGCAATAAACATTAATTTATAAATAGTGGACTTTTCCGAGCGTAACGAAAAATGCCTTTGACATATTGGACTATAACCCTCTTGAGCCAGAGAGAAAAATCAGCTTCCTCTTTTATTATCATAAAATTTGTTTTATTATTTTCAGGTACTTGAAATTCACAGAATATTTAACATCTTAATATTTCCAATAATATATATTGAGAAATTCCGGTCGAACCTCCTGAAAACTGTGTAATTAGATCAGAAAAAAATTTCGAACATTTCACTTTAAAATTAAGATGTAAAAAAGTATTGATTAATTATTATTCATTATTTGAAGAAGTAAAATAAAATAATAATAATGGTCATGTGAAACTCCAAATTTTCAACACAATTTCAAATTTTCAATATTTTACTTACTCTTAGAGCAGATGTAGAACGTAATTTAATTGTATGTACTAAGTCCGAACTATTTTCTACTGCTGCACACTGTGATGGGGTACCATGTGTACAGGACTGGCCTGGGATGAAGGGACCTCGTCAATGCAGGTCAGGACATGAGGAAGGTCAGTAAAATCTTCACAAAATAAGTGATAAACATCATTAGTACCCAGGATAGCACTCAGAATTTTCCGTTTTTCAATCATGATCGATAATGTAATTACCTCGTGCTGCGCGCTTGGTCTTTGCATGTATCTCTTGTTTCGTACTCCAGGGCTTCCGTTTCCTCTTACCATAAGAAGATATTTTCCACAAATTCAAAATTTGCTATTTACTGTCCTTTAATAGGTCTACCCGTTTGGCTCCGCCCTTTTCTCTTGCTTTCTCTTAATTCTTCCAATTTCTTCATCCACGTCACTCCCTGTCCATTACCATCCAAAATCCATCTCACACACTCATCCACACTCAACTGTCCATCTTCCTTTCCCGTACACCTCTCTAACACATGTGCCCGTGACTCCATTTCGTATCCACATACTCCGCACAGATTGTTCTCTTCATTCATCCAATATCTGCAAGCTCTCACTCCTTCTCCAATTCTAAACCATACCACCCTATTCCTATTGTCTTCCTTTTTTATTTTTGCAAATATTCTGGTTCCGTCAACCCTTTAACCATCATATACCATCTATTGTACCTCGAATCCATAATCTTTCTCCATCTCTCTTCTCCTTGTCTTACTAATAGCTCCGAGTTGCGTAGTTTCTTTTAGGAAGCTAGAATGTAGAGCGGTAAAGTAGAAGCAAAAACTAAGCCCCTATTTTGATGCTCTAAGTTGACAAATTGGAAATTTTTCTCCATTAGAGCGCCAAAGTAGGGGAAAAAGTCGCATTGAAATAGCCTCTACTTTAAAACCTTAGCCTCTCCAAATGCGAGCGCGAAGAGCGTCAAAGTAGAGCCTATATTTCGACTGGGGATGCCAGAGAACTGAAAAGATTTTAAGAAAATTGAAGAGAAATGAAAATAATTCAACAGAATTCGAGGAGAGTTCAAAAGAGTTAAAACCATTTCAAGATGTTTTAAAAGAATAAACATTTTTTAATATAGGAGAATGTTAAAGAATTCAAGAGAATTCACGAGAATTTAAAAGATTTTAAGCCAATTTCAAAGAATTCAAGGGAATTTAAGGTGAATCCAAAATAATTTAGAAGGCTTCAAGAGATTTTATAGAAAGAACAAAAAAAAAAATAATTCAAAAAATCAAGATGAATTCAAGAGAATTCTAAAGGATACTGTGCGAACTGAAAGAATTAAAAAGATTTTAAGAGAATTTGAAGGAATTTAATAGAATTCTAAATGCTTTCAAGATAATTCAAAAGACTTCAAGCGAATTCAAAAGAATTCAAGAGTGTCTAAAAGAATTCTAATTTATTAAAGAGAATCGAGAAGAATTTACAAAAATTCAAGAGGATTGAAGAGAAATAAAGGAAATAAGAATTCTGTAGAATTCAAGGTTAATCTAAATGTATTCAAAAGAATTGAAAGAATTAAAAAGAGTTCAAGGTTGATCTAAGTGAATTTAAAAAAATTGGAAGAATTAAAAAAAATTCAGGAGAACTGGATGTAAATTAAAAAGGCTTCAAGAGATTTTAAACAAGTTTGAAAAGAATTCAAAGAAATTCAGAACCATTTAGGATAATTACAAAGAATAAAAAAGAATTTAATAAACTTAAACAGAAAGGGTACTAGGTAAATTCGGGGATCCAAGGAAAAATTATAACGGGGAAAAGTTAGTTAGCTTAAGCTTAGAAAAGAGCCTATTTATTACAAATACTTGGTTTCGACATAAAATGATCCACACGTACACCTGGTCTAAAGGACCGGAAATCAGTTGACCTGGTGTTCGAATCCCAGCGGAGTGAAAGGAGAAGATCTTTTTTCTGAATAAAATTTAATCAAAAATGTTTATTCTCCATCTTGTCTGAAATGACGTTAAAATATTTTCTGTATAGGAGAATAGAACTTTGGTCGATACTGTAGATTTCCATTTTATGTGTGGATTTCTCTTCTCGATTCGTTACCTTCTCCGATGATTATACAGATTTCTATAAAAAAAAAAAATTTAGAGTATTTTCAAAGAATTTAGAGAATAGAAAAGAATTCAAAAGATTTCAGAGAATTTAAAAGAGTTCAGAGAACTTAAAATAATTCAGACAATTGAGAAAAATTCAGAGAATTCGAAAGAATTCAGATAATAGCAGAAGAATTCGGAAAAATTCAGAGAACAGCGGAAGAATTCAGACAATTGTGAAAAAGTCAGAGAATTCGGAAGAATTCAGAGAATACCAGAAGAATTCGGAAGAATTCAGAGAATAGCGGAAGAATTCAGAGAATAGCGGAAGAATTCAGAGAATTGAAAAGAATTCAAAGAATTAGCAAGAAGTTAGTGAATTCAGAAGAATTCACAGAGTGAAAAAGAATTCACAAACTGCAAAAGCATTCACAGAGTTCAGAAAAAATTATAGAATTTCAAAGGAGCTTAGAGAATACAAAAGAATTAATAGAATTCGCAAAATTTCAGAGAATTTGAAATAGTTCAGGGAATTGAATGCATTCAGACAATCGAGAAGAATTCAGAAAATTCAGAAGAATTCAGAGAATTGAGTAGATTTCAGAGATTAAAAAAGACTTGGAGAAATTCAAAATAATTTATGGTATACTGTAAAGGTTTCAAGATAATTGCAAAAAACTTCAAAAGAATTCAAAGGACCACGAGTGGATTGATGACAATTAGGGATAACTAATTGTTAATTAGTTTGAAATCATGAAAATACACTTTGAATTATTTTAACTTTCTTTGAATATTTTTAATCCTGTAGAATTCAAACGAGTTCTTCAGAATTAATTTCATTTTTACTTCTCTTGAAGTCTTCACCATACACCATGAATTGTCAAGATTTGTCAAACTTGTCAAAAGATAACAATTGTTAGTAGAATTCATTTGAATTCTGCTACTCCCTTGGGGTATATTGTTTTTAACATACCTACTCATCATTGGTTTTAATTCGGGGTTCCTTCCCCTAGCTGTTTTTTGTCCGCCCCGTGTATTTGATTTCCCCGGTACCACGCATATCTGGGAGGCGTTCCCCTATCCGCAACCCGGGGAGGCGGTATGGGACCTACATTATTGCTGTGGACAATCGTAGGGGTGCCTTCCCCGCCCTCTGCGAAATGTTGGAAAGGGTGCGTTTCCTCCTCCACGAAAGGTTGGAAAGGGGAAGGTGGGGAGGTATGTGACCTGCATTACCTCTGTAACTTGTCACAGGGGTAATTTATTGAGGGATAAAACTTTCACTTAAGCCATTTTCCTCTCAAACCAATATTTATCGAAATATAGTGAAAAAATTTAAAAAACACCAGTTTTTGGTGTTTTGAATTTGAAAATCAATTTTCAGGTATTTTTACTATCATTTTCGTAATCAGCGAGTCAAAATACGCAAGTATACCAAGTTTCAAGTCAATCGGAGGTAAGTACTTTTGGATGAAGTTCCGAAAGTTTCTTACCTCCTAGATAGCACTGAAGTTCGAGACGTTTGTGTGTGACGGTTTCACACACATTTTCACAAATCTTAAATTTTTTTTTGCATATCACTCTAGGATAATGTTTATAAAAGACATTCGCACTTTCCATTTTTTGAATTTTTCCATATCAAAAAATAGGAGCAAAAAAAGTGCAAAATTAATTTTCCATCACCAAAACAGTGTCAAATCCGACCAAAAGTGTCTTTGAAATTGTATAATCGCACTTATACGGTCGATTTTGACATAGAAGTAATAAAATGTTACATTTTTCAACTTGATGTTGGTAAACCTTTTACCCGGAGGAAGTAAAAGAAAAAAGAAAATAAGAAATACCATGTCCTTTTAGCTCGATACATTTAGTCCAGCGTTTTTCCAATCTTTTTATTCCTTCCAAATAATAGGTTTTCTCAAGGCTCTCAAAATAGGCGTTTGTTTCCATGATGACTTCTTCATTCGAATCAAAAATCTCTTACCGCCCGGCCATTTCTTCAGGTTTGGAAACAGGAAATAGTCGCAGGGGGCTAAATTTGGAGAATATGCTGGATGAGGTAGCAGTTCGAACATGTCCAAGTGTTTCTGGCTCTTGCTTGCACGCTCGGCAGTTAGTATCGCCTACAGGTATATTCATAATGCGCCCTATTTGCGGCACACCAATATTATTATTATTATTATAATTATTATTATACCAATAAGCCATTTCTCTTTCGGGGTAGGCGTGACTCGCTCGGTTGGAAAGTAGTAGTGTTGGGAAGGAGGTAAATTGGTCTAGAATTCTCGTGTTATTTATTTAAATGACACGTTCTTTCCGCTACACTGCTCCGACCCAGATTTTTGATCAATCTCTCTAGTGGTCACCCCAAGTGAAGAGCTTCACAAGATTTTTATGTGAGATTCCCCACTCGAGCCCATCAGTATTCAAGGTCTTTTGTTGTAGACGTCATTCACTCTACTCACATTCTTTTTATAAATTATTTGTAGCCACAATTTCTTGTCCTGACGCACTTCTCTAGCTTCGTTCACGTCCATGCATTTTTTCATGCAAGCTCTCCTGTTTCTATGGCTTCTTATGTCTTTTCGGATTGAGGTTTTATTCACTCTTGTCCTTTTCTTGACATGTCCATGTCTCGCTACCGTGGGGTACAGTCGGTACAAATATAGAATTATGCACGGTTATTTTAGCTTTTGTGGATATATTTTTACTTCTGAGAATGGACCCTGTTCTACCGATAACCGTCCGACCCTCGTTTATGCGCCTATCTAACTCCCCATCTATCTTCCCGTCACCAGTGAATAGGCTACTCAGATACATGTACTTATTAACTTGTTCTAATCTCTCATCATTTAGGACAATGTTGTACATTGCATGTAATACGTATTTTGTGTGTATCTATGTATGCATGTGTTATGTATGTATGTGTGTATGCATGTACGCATGTATGTATGTACGTATGCATGTAGGCATGTATATGTCTATGTATGTGTGTGTGCATGTATGTACGCATATATGTATGTACGCTTTGCCTCTAAGAATACAAATTTCTATGGCAAGGATAATCCACTATTCGAAAGAAGTAATATGTAGATAAAACTAGAAGATAGAAGTGTATTTGCATGTTTCAGAGGTTCTTCTTCTAACTAAAGATAGCTCAATTCTTAAGAGAGAGCTTTGGTCATGTTTTTGTAAAATGTTAACCTCCCAGTAAGCCAGGACAAAAAACCCTTTATCTCCTCTTAGGTTCTATATAAAAACCTCTTACAAACCTTGCAAGATCCTTGTAAAACTCCAGTACACCCCGAATCAGATCCATTTAGAAACATTTTAGATACGCATTACACGTACATAGAAACCTCATAGAAACCTTTTAAACTTCCAGTAAGCGAGGACAAAAAACCCTTTGTTTACTCTTACGTCCCTATAGAATCCACTTACAAACATCATAAGATCTACAGTATATGCTCTTTTAAGCATGGAACAAAACCCTCCTTGAAAAATCATAGGAATCCTTATATTCCTAAATCTATAGGGATTCTGAGAGGATTATAAGAGGGATTTTTAGCAGGGTAGTCAATCAGCGATTGAGGTATGCTCACCGAATACAAATGCTACAACAAAACCAGAAACAAAAGAAGAAACGACTAGCATCATTAGCTGCAGTTTTAAAGGGACTTCGAGATAAACAGCTTCTTGATGAAAAACAATTAGAAGTCCTCGAAACTATTGGTAAGTCGAGTGGAAACCTTCTGAAACGATTGTTCGGGAAGGCTGATAAAAAATCTGTACCTCGTATGTATGATCCTCAGTTAAGAAGCTTTGATGTGACTTTGCATTATTATTCTCCTAAAGCATATAACTACGTTCATAATACTTTTGATTCTTGCTTGCCACATCCTCGAACAATTTCAAAATGGAATGAGAGCATTAATGGCGATGCTGGTTTTCATACTGAATCTTTAGATGCTATTAAAAAACGAGTTGACAACTCTGATTCTCCTGTAGTGTGTTGTGCTATGTTTGATGAATTTCACTTCAGAAAAGGTTTAACGCGTGGGGCAGACGGAAAACGCGTGGGATATGTTGATTTAGGTCCAGACATCGAAATAGATAATGAAAATTTAGCTTCAGAGGTTCTTGCTTTTAATGTCGTTTGCATTAAGGGCATGTGATACTTCGTCATGTGGCAAATCGGGTTCAGTTGCCCCTGGTTTTTGTCCACAAAAATTAAAAAATTAGAAAACTGTACTTGGAGATGCTATAAAATAGAACAACAGACGTCCCCGAACTCTTTTTTTGAGGGATAATAGCAAAAAAAATTTATTCCATTCATCCGTGTAGGAGGAAACTGCTGTTATGTAATACATGGGCTAAAATTCAAGCCTGAGGAAGCGCCTTAAGGCCCTTGATGTCACTACGCGCAAGATCATGCATATGCATAAAAGCTTGCACATCGATTCGTCAGCTTACATCGTTGCCAATTGCAGAGATCCTCTCCTAAAAATGGTCAGGATGATTGGTGAAGAAGCATTCGTTTACAAAGCCGCAGAGCCAGCGGCCGAGACCCTCGGCCTCAATTTTAACATCAGAAGCGAGGAAAGTGCATTACTCTATCTAGGGGCTTCACTTCTAAAAGCCGAAGTGAAGAAAGGAGAATTTGCAAAATTTCACCAACAGCTACTCGACAAGAAAATGCACCGAAATTTTCACTATAATGTAGAAAAACAGTCCTTGTTGAAGAAGCAAACTTTTTCTTGCCTCAAATCATCAGGGATTACTTCAGGTACAGAAGATTTTATTGTCGCATGTCAAGTAGGTCTCATTTCCACATTGGCATACCGTGACCGCGTTTTATGTCAAGAAGTTCCGAGCGATAGGTGCAGAGCGTGTCATGCACATGCTGAGTACGTAGAACACATACTGTCGGGGTGTCCCACCCACGCAGGAATGACGTATATCTACAGACATAATGCGGCCCCAAGAGTGCTTTGTTACCATCTTTGTCGCTCTTATGGTATTGGCCGCGACCCTGCCCTGCCAAACGCTCCAAGGGAGATAGAGTGAATTATGCAAAACGAGAAGTGCTAAT
Organism: Andricus grossulariae; assembly: GCA_011634705.1. NCBI lineage: Eukaryota > Metazoa > Arthropoda > Insecta > Hymenoptera > Cynipidae > Andricus > Andricus grossulariae. The sequence goes on along the minus strand of JAABKJ010075445.1, from coordinate 209,845,032 downwards.
TTTTCTAGAACTACGATTTTCCGACAGCAGTCTCCGTTACACAATCCATGCCTGACATTGCTCTCCAAGACCTCGAGAAACGAGCATGTCGTTGTGATTTCATCGTGTCCTATGACCAGCCATCTCACGGTTGTGAGACGTGGCCATGAATGGGGTTTACTGCGGTCCTACTGGGGGCCGATGTCATTTTTTAGATGACAGTTGCTCCCAGTAGGACCGCGGTAAATCACATTCATGGCCACGTCTTACAACCGTGAGATGGGTAGTCACAGGACACGACGAAATCACAGCGACAGGTCGGCGAAACCTTCGTGTGTTTTGAGGACACGAAGCGACCCAAGAATGACAGCTTTCTGCATCCATCTCGCAAACAAATATCATTGAAACTGTTTCAAATTTGGTTTACACATACACTATACCCTAGCGATGCCTACAAGATGAGGAAAAAAGTCGAAACTCCCAATTGTTTAATAATAATTAATTGGAAATTGAGACCTGACGGTAAGCACATTTTCATAGCTTCGGCGAAGAAAAGTATCAAGGGAACTTCAGAGTTGAAACAACATCCAGTGAGACATTTGTTTCTCACTATTGAAGGAAGATTTCGGGAAATTCTCAGATCAATTCATTGATAATTGGCGGAAATATCCATTTTGTAAGAAAGTACGCGACGCCGTCTACGACTCTCGTTAGTAGTTTCAAACGCTTCTCGACGTTGGTAGTCTCGCCTGTACTCTCCTATAAACATAAAGGACTCGTCTTTTCTATAATTAAACGTTAAAAAACCTATCCTTTCCCGAATTAATAGAAAATCCACTGCTTTATATTTTGGATATTTCGTTGTTTTCAGTGAATTAGCAAATAACTGAAAATAACCAAATTTGTGCTTCGCAAGTTATTCCAAAGATTATTACTGAGTCTTGGAAGAACTCTTGAGTTTTCCGAATAGTATTAAAATGTTTAGTAAAAGGTCAAAATTTCAGAAAAACTCGCCACTATCTAGCATTACTGCAGGGAAAGATAGTTAAAAAACAACAATAATTTGATTAAACACTTATTTTGGCTGAATTGCATTAATTATTACCTCGCTGCTCTAACTCTAAGTGAAAGGTTGACAAAAAGTGGAATATTTCAAGAAAAATCCGCAACTTTCTAAACATTATTCAACGAGAATATTATGAAAAATAATAATACGTTGTTTAAAAAATCATGCTCGTTAACGTGAATTAATTATTACCTCAATATAATTTAAAAGTAGACCAAAAGCGGAAAAATTCAGAAAACTCCGCGACTTTCTAACTCTATTTTAAGAGCAAATGGCTATAAAAAATAATATATTTTTTAAACAAGTTATTGAAACATCTAATTATCAGTTTAAATTAATATTTTATGTATTAGAAATTCACAGACTCAAAAATATCTAAAAATGTCTAATTATATTGTCTGAGTCCTTTTCATAGTAAAAATTTCAAAACAAAGACACTAGACGGTTTGTTTGTCCCCGAACTCTTCTGTTGTGGAATAATTTAAAAAAATTTCATTTTGTTGAATTTGATTAATATGTGTGTATTTTGAGGTACAACATAGACTGAAATTATCGGAATTGCAGATACGTCAAAAACGAATCCTAACCTCCAAATAGTGCACATAGAGAATATTTTTATTTAGCAGAATAAATTTGTTTTGCTATTATCCTTCAAAAAAGAGTTCAAGGACGTCTGTTGTTCTATTTTATAGCATCTCCAAATACAGTTTTTCAAATTTTAAATTCTTGTGGACAAACACCCGGGGGAACTGAACCCGATTTACCACACAACAAAGTATCACATGCCCTTATTGCTAAATTGGGTGAAATAACGGATTTTCGAAACGGTAGAGTGATTGGATCCTAAGTTCGCTCGTTGTATTTCGAAAATTTTAATCGTAAACTTTTACGAAAAGATTATTTTTCTATGAAAAATTGAAATAACATTAAAAAATAAAGATAAAAGATTGATATTATACCATTAAACTATTTCCTTTTCAGGGTAAGCGTGACTCATTCGGTGAAGAAGGGAGTGATGTGAGGGAGGGAGTATAGATTTTTAGATTGATCTAGAATCCCCGTTTTATTTATTTAAATAATACGTTCGTTCCGCAAAACTGCTCCGACCCAGGTTACTGATTAGTCTCTCTAGCGATCACTCCAAGTGAAGAGCCTCGCAAAGTCATAATGTGAAGCTCCCCACTCGGGTTTATCAGTATCCAAAGTCTTTTGTTTCAGGGTTCATTTATTCCACTCTTCTTCACGCATTTCTTATAAACATGATATATAAACATTGTAAACACTCATTCACACATTCTAATCATTCTCTCAGCGGTCTGTCAACTAATGTCTTCTTTTCGCCACATTCTTTGAGGATTATTTAATTACTTACTTTGTCCATTAGCGTTTTGCCGCATATCGTGAGTAGGAAGTTCATGTTGATCCCAATAATTTTACTCATATTCTTTTCTTGGTAGGTCCAGGTCTCGCTACAATACAGCACAGTCTGTATGTATATATATATATGTTCCGCGACTTTACATCTCACGCCGTCAAGGTGGTCGCGGAATACTAAATCTTGAATGTCTTTATAACAGAATTAGGTAAAAATATTACATCGAACCATTCATCCGTGTGGGAGGAAACTGCTGTTATGTAATACATGGGCTAAAATTCAAGACTGAGGAAGCGCCTTAAGGCGACGGAACAAAGTTACAGCAACATAATATGAAGTTACGTCAAAAGTTCGACACCCGACGTATGCACAAGATTTTCGGAAACTCATTCTTTGTGCACAAAACCTTTCCTTATATTTTTAATTAACTGCAAAATCTATATATTAGACTTTTATTTGATAAAAAATAATTATGTTATTTAATTATTGATAACTTTTTATACAAATAGTCGATCTTTCTAGAAACTAGTCGATACGAGAGTTACATCCCAGTCTAGCTGCTGGACAGTCAGCCCGTGGCGCGCCAGTGTCAAGTCAAGGCCGACTAGACATTAACAGTACAGCGCGACGAAATTTTTCCACACGGGTTCTCGAAAAAAATGAACGGATCAAATCGAGCTTTGGTACACTTGTGTTATGTCCTAAAAGAAAGGACGAGTTCGTTAACCAGCATTCCTTGACCAGCGCTCTACAGAATGTCTACAATTTTTGTTTCAATCATTTTTTTATAAGAATCGCTTTTTTGGTTTTATGCATCGAAAATTAATAAGTTGAAAATTGTCACTTTAAGCTACATGACGACAGATGAGTACATGGAGAAAAATACACTAGATTTTCGATTTAAGCACGGCATTGGTTCTGACTTTGGCTTAGGTCAAAAGTCACCGAAACGTAAACATCAGGGCCGTGTCACAATGTTGCGCAACGTGACGCAGTTACAGCTAGGTCGTGGCGGTACTGCAATTTATCGCTATGCTACTGTTTCGTCTAAGGTGACTGACCGCGGACGAGCTCCCCTTTCGGCCCCGCGACTCCTCTCATCAACCAGCGTCAATTCTTGGAACGCATAAATCGAAAGACTAGTGTAGTTCGAGAAACTCTACTAAACTCAGTTGGGTAAACTTCGGACGTACACTGTTAAAATTTTTTGCAATTTTAATATAGATTTACTATACATTCGTATATTAAATCTAAAAACTTGGTCTTTGAAATATTAATTAAGAGGCTGTATATTAAATTTCATATACATGTATATTGATCAACTTTTAGAAAAGTCAGGATGGGACAGAGTAAGGGGAAGATTACCAAGAGGTTACAAATGGCAAGTTCAAAATGCAAAGAGGAAGAATAAAAAGGCAGAGCAATGGGAGGAATGGTGATGCGTGTAAGGAACAAATGTATAACAGAGAAGGATAAAAACGAGATGAAAGAACACAAAGAAGGATTAATAGTAGAAGAGATAAATATGGTAGGAGAGAGGTGGAAGATACTGGGGGTCTATGTGAACGGAGATATGCAGGAGAAAGCAGAGGAGATGAGAGAGCTGATGGAAGAAAATAAGCAAGAGAGTAGACTTATAATAGGAGGAGATTTTAATGCGAGAACATGAGATAGAGGAGGAAGGGAGTGGGGTGGAGAGCGAGGAAAGAAATCCAAAGACAAGATAATGAATGGGAGGCTAAGAAATTTTTAAAGAGCTTAGGGGAAATGGGACGGTTTATTCTAAATGGAAGTATAGAGGGGGATGAGGAAGGGGAATATACACGTTCAGGAGGAAATAGGGGAATGGTAATTGATTATGTGGTAGTGGACGACGAGGTAAGGGAGAAGGTTAAGAAACTAGAGGTAAGGAACTATATAGATTCGGATCAGTTTCCCTTGATAGTGACAGTAGAGGGAGAAATGAGTAAGAACAAAAAGGCTAAAAAGGAAGCAAAACTAAAAAGAGCATGAAGAGGGGATTGCTCAATGGAAGGTAAGGAAGAGTTTAAAGAAAAAGTCAGGAATATTAAAATGGGGCAAGGAAATGTAAACAAGGAAATGGAAATAATGATAGGAGAAATAAAAAGAGTATTAGAGTGCAGAAGCAAAAAAGAATTTAGTGAAGGAGGGGATAGAAATGGATGGGATGAGGAATGTAAAAAGAAGAAGGAAGTGAGAAGAGAATTAAGAAAATAGAGAAAAGGGACAAGTAGTGGAGAAGAGTATAGGAGAAAAAAGGAGTATACTGAGTTGGGTGAACAAAAAAAAAGAAGGAAAATAAATGGTTTGAAGAAGAAGCGGAGAAGGCTAGGACGGAAGAAGAGGTTTGGAAGGTTGTAAATAGAGATAGAAGAAGAAGGAAAAGAGTAAACCAGGATATTGAGATGGTAGAATGGAAAAAATATTTTATGGAATTATTAGGAGGAGTCCACTCTCAACCTGTTTTGTATTTAAAACTGAATATACGTTATTATTTACAGAATTGTGTGTCGTACTTATTCTTAAATTGTGAGATTAAACAATTTTCTTATAACTATTCTATTCTCTCAAATTGCTGCCCTTTATGGCTTTGAAATTTTGTAAAATTATTTTATCCAATTATTACTATTTTTAGAGCCATAATTTACAAAAAGAATTGGCCATAATCATTTGGCCTCAACAACTGATGAAACCTAAATTTGCAGAAAAATGCTATTAAAATTCATTATTATGATTAATTATTCGTAAATGGTCACGGTGAAAGGCTATATGGAATCTAATGCTATTTTAATTTTTTCGAGGAAAATGTTCTAAAAGATGTTAGCCAAAGCTGAATTATCTATTCATAAATATTATTGCAAACAAATGGTCAAAACTATTTATGCCCATTTTAATAAATCATATTTCAGTGAAAAGAAACAACCCTCATAATATTTCTTGTAACTGGAACACAATTATACAGCAACTCTGTACAAAAACTATAATTAAAATTCTAGAAGCGAAAAAGATTGAGTCTTAAATGATTCACGAATAAAATACAGTGGAAACACTGAATAGATTAAATATTTGCTTTCTTCTCGTTTTGTGTATTTTGTGTTTTCCGATATTACCGACTGAGTCTTGCACACTAACTATTTTATAAATAAATTATTTGCTTTTGCAAATATACACGCTACCGCACCAGGCAGACCTACCCTGACGTATATTCTATCATATTCCAAAATTTCTGCCCATTATTTTCAGTTTTTCACAAATAGGACCGTTTATAAAAAATACATGAGACGATGACGTCACTGTTCATTACATGCCTTTAACAGGAAAAGGAAATAAAGTGTTAGGAAAAAAGTCAGAGGACGCAGAAAAAAAAGGTTCTGGGCTTCAGGTTCCTGACGCCGGAGTTTGCAGTAGGATAAAAAACGCAATAGAACTCCGGCCAAAGTTACTGCCCACTGCTTCCTCCGACGCACAGTGGTGCCTGTCAATGAAAAAATGGGACATGCCCACACGGCATGAAATGTTGCAGTGAAAATTTCAAAGAAATATTACAATGAAACCTTTTGATAATGTTGCACACAGTCAGTAAAAATAATAATTGCCTCAGCAAAAGGCTTAATTTCTATACATTTTATTGATCCGAGGATCTCGCAAAACCCAAAATATTTGACAAGTTTTCTTTCTTTCATTCTCAAATGCTTGAGAAAAATTATATATTGAGTCAGTGACGTACCCATACAAAAAAAATTCCAAGTCTGATTGAACCAACACCCTTAACAAATGTCAGGAACACTTACCTCTTGTGCAAAAAAAAATTATTGTTTTATTCAAAAAGCGATACAAATCAGGGATCAGACGAAACGTATGCACAGAGAACTTAGAGAGAAATCATATGATTTGGCATGGACTTGTTTCTTTTCATTAAAACATTGAAAAATGTATTTAATTCAGCACCGTTATTCCTCCATAATTATCTTTAGCTCAATACACTTGTCTATAATTTGAAAAACGTTAAATTTTCGATTTAAAAAAAATCGAGTATTCAAATTACCGCCGTTCGGAGATTTATCCGCTGACGGAAAAATCTCTATTTTCACAACTCATGTCTTGCGCAAGTCCGCAACTTGCGGATCTGCAATCGTGTGAAAGGGTCCTAAAATGATTTAAATTATTCGAATCTTTTTTATGTAAATAAGAATTTATCTATGTAAATCACATATCACAAAGGTAAGTAATGCAAAATGTCCACATAGGCAACTGCCATTCAATACGCGTGCCACACTTGCGCCATACACGGTAACGGGAAGTATTTTAACTATTTTCATTCGACAAAAATTTGCTCATTTTCGGTTACACTACTTTTGTCTCCTTATGGCTATTCCCCATGACTGTCAGTGTACAGGAGTGGGATTCCGATACCGTGTGGAAAATCGAACGGACCTCTTTTTCTAACGTGTGGAGATAGAAAGTGAGGTTCGTTTGAGTTTCGACTTTGAAACAGCATCGGAGTCCCACTGCCGGAGTGGGTCTCCGGGGCCGTTTTCAAGTCGAAACGCGAATGGGCCTCTGTTTATCTCAACACTTTAGAAAAAGGTGTCCGTTCGATTTTCGACACGGCCCCGGAGTCTCAGGGTTCTTTTACACCTCTGCATGCATGCTCGCGCGTACGCATGCATTTGCAAGCGATCATTCCAACCACTGATAAATCTAGTTTTTTTTTTAAATCTTTGACTTAATTAATAAATAAGTTTTTCTTACACAATCAGGAAATCCAAAGGCTGATGATATTTATGAAGGGGATATGGTGCTTAGCAGTTTTATCCCGGTTGCAGTACGTGTGATAAATGACCAGTGGGCGAGGCCACAATCGTACATTAACCGTCATAGGAATGATGGGATTCAAGAATAGAAGAACTTCCTTGTCCTGCGGGTAATTTAAACACTACAATACAATCTGAAATAAATATATTGTAGCAGGGTGTCTGAAGCGTCTAGTTTCTTTTTAATCATGGCTTACTTTGTGGTTCTGCAAAATGTTCTTTATCCAACTTTAATTGAATCTAAATGTTTCCATAATTAAGGGCATGTACCACAGTATCACGTGACCAGTTACATTGTTTATATTTTGCGGCTTTATAATTTAAAAAGTGTGTGTATTGTGTTAAAATTTTGGCCAATGGTTCTACATCTGCAGCTCAAATAAAATTAATAAAATTGCAGTACTTAAACTAAACAAAACCCCAAATGTGCCAGACAGACGTGCACGTATATTTTTCAAATGATTTCTTATAATTTTCACACAATATATTTATTTTTATAATTATAATACCAGTGAATACGATGAAATGTAATGATTGGTCAATTGATAGACTCTTGCCCTTGAAGCCATGCGATAGTTTCTTAATTTTTTGTTTACAGTATCGAGTAAACAACAAGAGGCGAATGAAAAATAGTTATGTAATTTCTAACATTTAAATTTGAAACTGTTCCATTATGAAATTTTGAATGTTTTAATTTTTAAGTTTGAACGCTACTTTAAAATTTGGAATTCTTTTTCTCTAATTGCTGTAATTTTGAATTAATTTTTAAGTTCATTATATAATAGTGATAATAATAATAATAATAATAATAATAATACACAACCACCTTTCGTATATGGATGACCTTAAACTCTTTGCTTCCTCGAAAGGGGATCTTGAAATCCTTGTGGAGGCGGTAAATAGGTACTCTGAAGCGATTGGCATGATCTTCGGACTGTACAAGTTTGCCTGCGTCCACCTACACCAAGGAAGACTAGAAACTACACCAACGCGTGACGATCAGGGTATTCAACTCATTGGCGACCGATCGTCAGCGCAATAAACTCACCAACTTACAACCTAGCACGCTTTCTCGCCAAAGAACTGAATCCTTTCACAGAAAACTCTATCACGCACGTTCAAAACTCTTTTGACTTCATCAGAAAGATACAACAATTTCACATTCAACTTCAAGACATCCTAGTGAGTTTCGACATAGTACCTCTCTTCACGAAAGTTCCAACCTCTGATACAATCGATATTATTATATCATTTGCGAACTCTCCTTCTGATTACATACCTTTGATAGATCACGGTCTCAATAATACTTACTTCTCTCTCAATAACCAATTATATGAACTAACTTCAACAGCAGCAATAGGATCTCTCATCTCACCAATTATAGCCAACATCTTCATGGAGCATCTAGAAACTAGAATCTTCAACAAATCCAAGCTTAAACCGGAATTTTGTTTCCCTTACGTTGACGAAACTTCTCTCATCTGGAGACATGGACTAGATGAACTACACAAGTTCTTGGATTTCATCAATCATTTACATCCTAATATCCAGTTCACCATGAAAATTGAGCGAAAAGGAAAATTGCTTTTCTTGGATGTACTAGTTTATATAAGATCTGATAACACATTAGTACACGAAGTTTGCGTTACTGGAAGTAATTTGTCAAATTTTATTTTTTGTTTTCCACCAGAAAGATCTTCAATCCGTTGGGATTGCTCGAATAATATGCAGTCCAATGTAGACCAAATATCAAATCTAAGAGTGTTTGATAGAAAAGGTGAAGTTTTAATAGTTTTTTGAAGGCAGAGTTTAAGACAAGTTTGGTGTGTTGTATTCTTTCTCTGAAGAGAAGCAAACTTGTTTTATGTAGAATTGATTTGGATCTAGATGTTCCCAAATGGGTTTTTAACTGTAAGAATTTTGGGTTGATGCTATTGCCCCTACACTGTTTCAAGAAAGCTAAAGATGTAAGTAGCTTAGCTTGAGAAGACCTGAGCTTACTGAAAGTGTTCCTCCTTCCACCACCCATCTCAAAAGCAATCGGTCATCAATTCCCTTGTATACAGAGCTGTCTTCATAACAGATAAAGATAACTTACAAAAGGAATTGCAAAATGTTAAACAAATCCTAATACAAAACGATTACACAAACAAATAATTCAAAATCCTTAGATAATAAGTTAAGAGAATCAAGTCGCGAAATAAGAAGAAATTTACGAACCCAGAGAATTCAAGGCAATCAGGGGGGTTATCCTAAATCTGTGGATAGTAAGTCAGTAAAATTCAATCTTAAAAAAGAAAATTTACGATATCAAGAAAATTTTGAAAATCAAGAACCTAATACCGAATCAGAGGAAAGAAAACGTGGAACATTGAAAAAGGTTCAAGATCCAGTACCAGGATTAAAAAAAATACGAGTCAGGCCTCGCAAGAAAGATACTCAAGGTAAGTTTATTAAACGTATCGTTAGCCAAGCGCAGATTTTACGTTTATTTTGACAAAACGAAGAATTGATAACAAAATAGTTGAATTTTCGGTGAAGAAGATGACTTCAATAAAATAGAAACATGTACAATAATCATGAAAGAGTTTTTGGTACCGATTGGAACCTCAAAATTTATATTTTCAAGTGTTTTCACAATAAAAAAAGAATTACAGTTAATTAGACTAAAATCGAACAGAGGGGTACAAGCCTTGACTGAACTACTACAATTTTTGTTCTAGAAACTCAAAAAGTGCCCAAATATGGAAAGTGCAATAACTTTCAAAACATTTTTGTTTCGAGTAACATCTTTGGGAATGTATATTTTCATCCCTCAATAATTTAGTAGCCAAAGTACAAAGATAAATCAATAATGCAATTGTGTGAGTGTTTCGTGGAATATAATAACTGGTCGATTTCACCAACCCTGTGAAAAAATTATTCCCAAGTTTTGGTTCTGTTCGGACTTCTTCTAGATCAGTCTTTTTCACTATGCCAAATTGTTTCGGATATGAAGGGTACGTCTTTGGACGTCTAATTAAAAATAATTAAATATCTAACTTACACGTCCACGTGCAGAGATGGTACTCCAATCTTTTCGCATGTACATGAGGACATGTGTAAATTTTAACGCAAGAAGTTGGAAGTGTCCCACCTGTGCACTTGTGCAGTTAGGAGTGTACGGTATGTGCATGTAGATGTATCTAGATAGAGATTTAAGCATTTCAAGTTGCACAAACTAAATATAAATTGCGAAATGTGCAGACGAGAGTGTACCATATGTGGGCGTGCACACATGCCTAATTTGTCTATAAAGGTTGAAAATTTGAGAAGTATTTAGTATTAAATTGAATATTGAGCTAAAGTTTCTTGATATTGAACTCCTTCAAATTTTCAACTTTTCTAGGCAAGTAATATATCATTGGAGTCGGAAAAATTCGTAGATGCTGATTATGCAATTTTCAAATCTCTAGCTGAGAAATTAAAAGTTTTTAAATTTCCTTACATTGACCTGCCTGTGGACAAAAGACCCTTGTTGGAGTAAGCTCACTCACACTGAGGTTCATGAGCAGACCGAAATGTAGTAGAAAAAATTATTCCGGGACGAGCCTGACCATACCTGAAAAGTGAGCAAAAAGTTTTCCGACCACTGCTGTAGGGGCACGGGTCTCTTAAATCGACCGCGGGCCGCAACTTGGTTTTTCGTCTTCAGGAAAATTGACCGCGGGCCGCAACTCGGCTGCACGGAGTTTTTCGGTCACGTCTTAGTGGCGCACAGTGTGGCCAAATCGTTTTTTTGTGAAAAAATTAAGCTAGAGGATACAATTTAGTAACCGACTTTAAAGTTATTTTTTAGATGGATTCTGTACAAAATTTAGAATAACTTTTTGGTGGCCGACTTTTGAAAAAGGATTTCGTTTTTTTTTTTACTTAACGAACAAAGTGAAAAAATATACATTCTCGAAAATCCAAATCTCCTAGTTTGTTCAAACTATTTGCAATTGTTCAAATATGTTTAAAATATTAACTTTGATAATAATGTTTAAAAAAACATAATATGTAACATGTCGTAATATTTAAGTGAGCATTACTTAAGTGAGCATTCGTAGAAACAATTAAAACTGATTTTGAACAGCTATATTAATTAAATTATTATTAAGAATAACAATAGTGGATCGTTCTCGAAGGATCTAAAAAAATATTGAAAATTTGTTGTTACCCGACGATTATGTTAAAAGAACGTCGAAAGAACCAAGTTTTTACCAAAAATAACCAAAAAGAGCTTTTTTTTAAATTTTTGCTAGATAAGTAGATTATACCAATTTATTTTTGTGAATTGATTTTAGGACTTTAAATGTAATTAAATAATTAATTAAGAAAGAAAGGGATTAATTCAATGGTTTTCACTGAGTTTTGTAGTATTGTTCTAATATTGATGAGACTAGTTGAAGTTCTTTCCGATCCGGATTTTTCACCATTCCAAATTTGCCGCATCTACGATGATGGAAAAGGAAGGATCTGCATTGAAGTTTATCTCCTTAAAGAATATTTTAAATTCTGTATTACGCCAAGTCATATGCCTACTGGTTTCTTGGAATTGGATTATTTCAAAAATGATTAAGAAAAAAGAAGATTTTAAAATCTGAAAAAGGAAAAATCAAAGTAAATTTTCCTACTGAAAAAAAAAGAAAAGACTTTTCTATTTAACTGAACTCGTTCAGTGAAGCCAGGGGTGGATTGAGTACTTTTTGGCCCACTGATGCGTGTGAATGTTGAAAGTGAAAAGTTTTTCTTTATCACATGCCGAAATTCTCTATCAGGGTTTTGGGGTGGTTTTTCTCCCGATAGAAGAGTGTGTTGAAAAATTGCACCAGAATTGTTTATGATTGAAAAAGACCACCAGGAATTTCTCTAACAATCATTGGCTTGAGGATTTTCAATTACTTGAAAAATCCTAAATATTTGTTCATCGTTCCTGCTTATGGACCCGTGAAGGATTACCGCATCGTTGGATGGCCTGTAAAAGGATACTCACCCAGGGACTTCCAGAGTTGCAGAACTTTCATGACTCTTCTGAAGTCTACAAGATCTTCAAGTGAAACTTCAGCTCGAACTTTCAGATCAGCCAAGAGGACTTCAAAATGAAAAATTGTGAAGTGATTTTTATTTTTCTCGCTCATATTGTGTTAATTCAGAATTTAAATGTTTTAAACATTTATACATTTTTTCATACGACGAGAAAAAGTGTTGACATAAAGTGCGAAATTGGATTATAATCTCAAGTAAGTCTAGTCAATAGAATTGAAAATGCCTAATTTGCGTGCGAAAAAGAGGGGTCGGGATAGCGTTTCCCTGGTCTCTTCCAGTGATATGGTTGTCCTCATACAATTCACGCCGATCAAGGATCAAATTTGATCCGTCAGTTTATTAAGACCTTTCACAAAATTTTCCGTATAAAGAAAATTCAATCATCTGCGTATCACCCACAAAGTTTAGGATCATTGGAACGTAGTCATCAGACCTTGATTGACTATTTAAGACAATTTGACACTATTACAAATCGGGAAGTGATGACCACCACCTCAGCCTGCGGATGCTGAGCCAACAGACGCAGCAATTCGACACCGGTGTAACCCGTGCCGCCGACGATACCGACCTTGACCATAAACCTGCCCTCAACGAACCCACTGGAAAGCCGTCGATAATAGGGGCCGTATCGTCCTGCGACAACCGTCAACGTGACGTACGGGCGCATGAGCCACTACTATCTTCGCTACCGTGAACCTGGGAATAACTAAAATGCTCTATCTATGGGTCAAAGCCTTCCATATCGTCAGCATCGTTTGCTGGTTTGCCGGGCTGTTCTACCTGCCGCGCCTGTTCGTCTACCACGCCCAAAGCGAAGACACCGTCAGCAAGGAGCGCTTCAGCATCATGGAGCGCAAGTTGTACCGTGGCATCATGGGCCCGGCGATGGTTGCCACACTGGTCTTCGGCATCTGGATGCTGGCCCTCAACCCAGGCATTTTCCAGTCGGGGGCCTGGATCCACGCCAAGCTGACCCTGGTCGTCCTGCTGATCGGCTATCACCACATGTGCGGCGCACAGGTAAAACGCTTCGCCCGTGGCGAAAACACCCGCAGCCATGTCTTTTATCGCTGGTTCAATGAGGTCCCGGTTCTGATATTGCTGGCTATCGTAATTTTGGTCGTGGTCAAACCGTTCTAACGTCAATTACTCGGGGAACCTCCAATGTCGCTGCCCGCTCTGCTGGAACAACGTCTGCGCCTGCCCGTGGTGGCCGCGCCGATGTTTCTGATCTCCAATCCGCAACTGGTCCTGGCCTGCTGTCGCAACGGGGTAGTGGGGAGTTTCCCGGCGCTCAACCAACGCGAAAGCAGCGGCTTCAAGGCCTGGCTGGAAGAAATCGAAGCGGGCTTGGCGCTGCTGGAAAATCCTGCGCCCTATGCCGTGAACCTGATCGTGCACAACAGCAACCCGCGGCTGGAGGCCGACCTGGCGATCTGTGTCGAGCACAAGGTGCCCATCGTCATCCCCAGCCTCGGTGCGGTAAAGGAACTGGTGGACGCGGTTCATAGCTACGGCGGCCTGGTATTTCATGACGTTACTACCCGACGCCATGCGGAAAAAGCCGCTGAAGCCGGCGTAGACGGCCTGATTGCCGTAGCCGCCCCTTCTATTGTTCAACTTTATTCCAGAGGCATTTAATTCAAAATTCTTTAATGACAAATCCTTTAAACTGAAAATTACGCAACACAGAAAATTCGGTACGTTTGAATTTAAAACCGAAAAATTTAGAATGTTTAAATCTCAAATAATTGTATTTAACACTGAATATCTTGATATTTGAATTTAAAACTACAAAATTGTGAAATTTGAAACCTCCAAAAATTTAAAAATTTAGAACGAAATATTTTCGAATTTTATATTTTTAAGCGTTAAAATTTAAAAAATTTAAAACTTTGTTTAAAAATTGAAGCATTTTTAAATTATGATATTATAATTATTTTTTAAATTGTGTATCATGTTTTTTAAAATTTAATAAAGTTTTTGAAATAACGTTTAGAAGCGATAATTATTTAGGTAATTAAATTCATTTTCGCAGATTAAAAAAAAATCTGTGGACCCTTTTTTTATACTTATTAGTATTTAACTTATAAGTATTTACATAAAATATTAAGAAAGTAAATAAATTACAATCTGTACAAATTGTGCTCTTAAATAGGGGAAATTAAGTGTTTTTTTAGGAAAATAGATGAATTTGACAAAATAATTAAATTATTAACAGAATAGTGAAATTTTTAATACAAAGATGTATTTTCAACCAAAGACTTGAATTTTCGCCGAAAAATATACATTTTTAATCAAATAGAACAAAAATATTTTTATTTTAAATAGTATTTGATATTTCAACAAAAAAAAAACGAGTTTAATTTTAAATCAAAAACAGTTGAATTCAATCAAAAAAGATGAATTCCCAACCAAAAAATGTAATAGTTGATATTTCAACAAATAAAATATTTTATATTATTAAAAACGATACATTTTCAACCAAAGTTAAAATAGTTAAATTTTCAATCACAAAAATTAACTTTCAACTAAAAATGATCGATTTTTAGCCAAAAATTAAATAGTTAATATCTCAGTTGGAAAAATTAATTTTCTACTAAAAAATAAAAAACGAATTTTCAACAAAAAATTGTTCCATCTTCAACCAATAAAACGAATTTGTAATATATTTGTAAAATGTAATCGTTGAATTTTCAATTAAAAATGATTGATTTTTAGCCAAAAATTGAATTGGTTGAAAGATTAAATTATTTTGTTAAAAATTTATCTTTTTATTCAAAATTCAAATACTTGGGTAAAAATTGAACTACTATAGTTAACAATTTTACTACTTTTTTGTTAAAAATTAATATTTTTAGTTTAAACATGCATCAGTTATAATAGAAACTTAATCTTTTTTGATAAAAATATAACTGTTTAGTTGAAAAAAAATCTTCTTTGGTTGAAAGCTTAAATTATTTTGTTAAAAAGTCCACTTTTTATTCAAAATTCAAATATTTGGGTCAAAGTTAAACTGTTGCAGATAAAAACTTTACTATTTTGTTGAAAATTCATAT
>JAABKJ010075445.1:209816938-209828002 GCA_011634705.1 Andricus grossulariae | reverse complement strand
GCATTGGAACAGGGCATTTTTTAAAAGAAACTGAATTCTGAGTTGAAAGGGGGAATTTGTGAAAAAAACTTAAATTCTGGACTTTAGCAGGGAATTTTTCAAAAGAATTCTAATTTTGAGTCAAAACGGGTAATTCGCGAAAAGAATTAATATTCTGGATTAGAACAGAGATTTTTTCAAAAGAATATTAAGTCTGAGCTAAAACTGATAATTTTCGAAAAGAATTAATACTCTGAATTGGAAAAGGGAATTTAAAAAAATAATTCTAACTTTGATTGGAAACGGGTAATTGTTCAAAATTAAAGTCGTTTTTACTTGAAATATCAACTATTTTATTGAAAATTCTTTCTTTTGGGTTGAAAGTTGAGTTACTTTGTTGAAATTTTGTTGTTGTTGAAGATTCATCATTGTAGTTGGAAATTTATCTCCTCGGTTGAAGATTTCACTATTTTTTTAGAAGTTTGTTTTCTTTTCGGTTGAAAATAAATCTTTTCCATTTTTGGTTGAAAATTGTCTTTCTTAGTTGAAAATTCAACAAACTTTAAAGCAACAGCGACGAATTTCCAACCAAGTGGTTGAACTTTTAATCAAAAAGTTAAAAGTTTCAACCAACAAGATGAATTTTTTCTCAACAGTTGAATTTTCAACAAAAAAGCTAATTTTTAACCAAGAAAGATGAGTTTTGTACCATAAAAGATGAATTTTTAATCTAAAAGGGCGAATTAAAAAAAACAATTGAATTATGGACCGAAAAAGATAAATTCATGAGTATAGTTTAACGTTTAACATACCAAGATGCATTTTTAACCAAATGGTAGGATTTCCAAATCAAAAAGATTTAAAATCAACAAAAAACATTTGTCTTTTCAAGCGAAAAAGAGGATTTTTTTAGAAACCAGTTGCATTTTCAACAAAAATGAAATAGTAAAACTTTCAGCATAAAAAATTAATTTTAAACATAATAATTTAATTTTCTAATAAATATTTTTTTGTCAAATTACATAGAGTAAAACGATTAATTTTAAAAAACCCTGTTTACGAACAAAAAATTTTAATCTTCTACCAAATAGGTGAATCTGAAAAAAACATCAAATTTCAACCAAAAGTTTAATTTTTAATCAAAAAGATGATTTTTTGTGAAGAAAATTATTGTTCCATCAAAAAAAGTCGAATTTTCAACAAAATACATCAATTTTCAACAAAATACATCAATTTTCAACAAAATTTTTGATCTTTTAACACAAAAACTACGAATTTTTTACAAAGCAGTTGAATTTTTCATCAGAAAATATGAATTTTCGACCCAAACGTTGAAACTTCAACAAATAAAAAAATGAATTTTATAAAAAGTAGTCTAACTCTAAACCAAGTGGTGCTTTTTTAACCAAAAAAATTAATTTTCAAAGAAGCATACAATAATTGAGTTAAAGATTCAACCAAAGAATCGAATCAACAAGTAAAATGATTAATTTTCAACCAAAAAAAAAAAAACGAATTTTCAACGAAATAGTTGAATTTTTAACCAAAGGAATAAATTTCCAACTAACACGAGTAATCTTTAGCGATAAAATTGATTATTTAACCAAGTTGTTGAATTTTTAACCAAAAAGATGAATTTTCAATTAAAAAACAATTTTTCAACAAAAAATGTAGTTAAACTTTCATTAAAAAAAAAATAATTTTCAACAATAAAGATTCATTTTCTACCGAAACAGGCGAATTTTGTAAATGGAATAGTTGAATTTTCAGTTCAAAAATGAATTTTCAACAAAACAGAAGATTTTTTGAAAGAATAGTTAAAGATGCAACCAAAGAATTGAATCAAAATCAAAGAAATAAATATTCAACTAACATGATTAATCTTCAACAATAAAATGGATTATTTAACCAAGTAGTTTAATTTTTAACCAAAAAGATGAATTTTCAACCAAGAAGATGCATTTTTAACCAAGAATATTAATTTTCTACTAAAAAGATGGATTTTCAATCCAGAAGATTAATTTTCAAACAAAAAAGACGAACTTTTAACAAAATATATGATTTTTTAACCAAATAGTTGATTTAAAAAAAAAAAATGAATTTTCAACCAACTAGTCGAATTTTCAACAAAAAAAAGATCAATTTTCAATTACAAATAAAATAGTTACATTTGCAGAAAAAAAATTGTTTTTAAACAAAAGGCAACGAATTTTCAACAAAAAATTCCATTTTTGACTGAAATCATGAATGTTCAACCAAGAGAATGAATTCTTATCCAAGAAAATAAATTCTTAAGCAAATATTTGATTTTTCAAACAAAAAGATGAATTTTTAACCAAAAATATAATAAGTTTCAACTCAGAAGATGAATTTTCTAATAATAAAGAAGAATTTTCATCAAAATAGATGAATTTTTAACCAAATAGTTAATTTTTCAACCAAAAAGATTGATTTATAACGAATTTTCTAAAAACAGATCAATTTTCAACCAATTAGTTGAATTTTCAACTAAAAAAAATCAACTTTCAACCAAAAATAAATTAGGTTAATTTACAGTTCAAAAAAATAGTTTTTTTTTCATTTTTCAGGATTTTAAACAAGTTTTAGGAAAAATTCAAATCATTCTAAAAAATATAAAATTAAAACAATTCCAAGAACAATTTAAAATTTGAAATGATTTGGAAAATATAAAAAAAAGTAGATTTTTGAAGATTTCGAAATAAAATTGTGAAGTTTTTAAAGGATTTTGTAATGATTTAAGATAATGAAACAATTTTCTTAAGACTCCTGAGAAATTTTTTAATGATTTTTTTTTCTGTTGAAAAATTAATTTTAAGAGAATATTTAAAAGAATGTCCAAACACTTCCAAAATTGTCAAAAAAGAATCTGAAAGGTTTGACCATTTTTTTTAAATTTTTAGTGTTTTAAAAAAATTGAAGGAAAAAATCAAATCATTTTAAAAGTTAATTCAAAATTTTGAATACATTTCTGAATCAATTTAATATTTAGAAAAGTATTCAAAAAATGTAAAACAAAATGTCGATTTTTGAAGATTTCGAAATAAAATGTTAAAGGTTTTTAAGGATTTTGAAAGGTTTCACGATAAAAAAAATATTTCCAAACATTCTTAGGAAAATAGAAAAAGAATTTTTTTTAAATTAATTATAAAAGAATTTTTAAAAAGATGTCAAAACATTACAAAAGATTTTCAAAATTTTAATAAAAGAATCTGGAAAATTTTAAGGCATTTTTTTCATTTTTCAGGATTTTAAAAAAGTTTTAGGATAAATTCAAATCATTCTAAAAAATATAAAATTAGAAAAATAATTGCAAGATTAATTTAAAATTTGAAAAGATTTGAAAAATCTAAATCTAAAAGTAGATTTTTGAAGATTTTGAAATAAAATTTTGAAGATTTTCAAGGACCTTGTAACGATTTAAAATAATAAACAAATTTTCTTAAGATTCCTGTGAAAATTTAAATGATTTTTCATGTTGAAAAATTGAGTGTAAGAGAATATTTAAAAAAATTACCAAACATTTCTAAAATTGTAAAAAAAAAAAAATCTGAAAAGTTTGACATATTTTTTAAAATTTGCAGGTTTTTAAAAAAATGGTCGGAAAAAATTGAATCTTTTTAAAAGATAATTAAAAGTTTTAAATAAATTTCAAAATCTATTTAAAATTTAGAAAAATATTCACAAGCATGGAAGTTTGAGAATTTCAAAAGGGCATAAGCGCTAACACTTGGAAAAGCAAAAGGGCTTAAGTGTGGAAGGTTAAGTATTTTAAAAGGGCATCAGCGCCAACATTTAGCAAAGAAAAAGGGCATAAGCGCCAATGTCGGAAAATTCCATAAGGGGAAAAGCGCCCACTTTTCGCGAAGCAAATGGGCATAAGCTTTAATATTTGTCGCAGCAAAAGAGCATAAGCGCGAAAGTTTAAAATTCCAGCAGGGCATAAGCGCCAATAGTTGGCCAGAAAAATAGCAAAAGTGTCACAGTTTAAAATGTTAAAAGGGAATCAACGCCAACATTTGCGAAAGCGAAAGAGTATCAGCGCCAATGTTTTAAAATTCCAAAAAGGCATGAGGGCAAAATTTTGGCAAAGCAAATGTGCAGGAGCAGCAATACTTGACCCAGCAAGAGGGCATACTTGTCAAAATTTGAAAATTCTGAAGAAACATAAGCGCCAACATTTAGCAAAGCAAAATAAAGTAGGCTCTTATATTTGGCACATCAAATGTGCATAAGCGCCAAGGTTTGAAATTCCAAACGTGAATGAGCGCAAACGTTTAGTAAAGCATATGGGAATAAGCGCCAAGGTTTCAAATTCGAAAAGAAAATGAACGCCAAAAATTAGCAAAGCAAAAGGACATGAGCACCAAAGTATCAAAGTTGCGAAATGGCATAAGCGGCAACAATTAGTAAAGCAAAATAACATTAGATCCGATATACGCCACATCGAATGAGCGCTAACGCTAAAGTTTGATATTTCAGAAGAAAATAAACGCTCACATTTGGCATGGTAAAAGGATATCAGCGCCAGTGTTTTAAAATTCCAGAAGGGCATAAGCGCCAAACATTAAGCAGAGAAAAAAGACATAAGATTCGATATTCAGCACGTCAGATGGGCATAAGCGCCAAAGTTTGAAATTCAAAGAAAATAATAAGCGCCAACAATTAGCAAAGCAAAAAGACATAAGCGCAAGAGCTTCAAAATTCCAAAATGACATGAGCGCCAACATTTGGCGAAGCAAAATGACAGAAGCGCTAATATTTGGCACTACAAAAGTTAATGAACTTTAAAGTTTGAAATGCCAAAAGTAAATAAGCAAATTTTCTGGAGTAAAAATTTTTCTTCAAAAATGTCAAAATCACTATCGGCTTCAATAACAACAATAACATTAAAATTTCGATAGTATATTTTCTGAGGAAAAATTTTCTGAAGAAAAATTCTTTCCCAAAAATGTCAAACGCACTATCTGATTCAATAACAACAATAACATAAAAATTTCGACAGTAAATTTTCTGACGAAAAATGTTCTGGAGAAAAAATTTTTTTCCAAAAAATGTAAAAGCGCCATCGGCTTCAATAAAAACAATAACGTCAAGAACTTCGAGAGTGAATTTTCTGAGGAAAAATGATCTAAAGAAAAAATTTCTTCCCAAAAATGTCAAAAGCACTGTCGGCTTCAATAACAATAATAACATTAAAAATTTCAATAGTGAATTTTCTGCGGAAAAATTTTCTTGAGAAAAAATTTTTTCCCAAAAATGTCAAAAGCACTATCGGTTTCAATAACAACAATAACATTAAAATATCGATAGTAAATTTTCTGAGGAAAAATTTTCTAGAGAAAAAAATTTTTCCCAAATTGTCAAAAGCACTTTCGGCTTCAATGACAGACATAACATTAAATATTTTGATAGTGAATTTTCTGTTGAAAAATTTTCAGGAGAAAAAATTTTTCCTGAAAAATGTCAAAAGCACTATCGGCATCAATAACAACAATAACATTAAAATTTCGATAGTAAATTTTCTGAGGAAAAATTTTCTGAAGAAAAACTTTTTCCCACAAATGTCAAGAGCACTATCGGTTTCAATAACAACAATAACATAAATATTTCGATAGTAAATTTTCTGTGGAAAAATTTTCTGGAGAAAAAAATTTTTCTTAAAAATGTCAAAAGCAGTGTCGGCTTCAATAACATCAATGACATTAAAAATTTCGATAGTGAATTTTCTGCGGAAAAATTTTCTAGAAAAAAAATTTTTTCCCAAAAATGTCAAAAGCACTATCGGCTATATTAACAACAATAACATTAAAAATTTCGATAGTAAATTATATAAGAAAAAATTTGCTGGCGAAAAACTTTCTCCCAAAATTGTCAAAAGCACTATCGGCTTCAATAACAACAATAACATAAAAATTTCGATAGCAAATTTTCTGAGGAAAAATTTTCGGTTCACATTTAAGTGGGAAAATGACAATAGGGTGGAAAACTGTGAAGCCTGCGATAATTAAATGGGAATTTTGATAGAATAAATAATAACATTTTAAATAAACATTGAAGTTCATTTTTAATACTTGAAACATTTTATGACACTATTTTTGGTCTCTAAAAAAAGAATTCGAGGCCTGAAAGCGGATTGGACGATCATGTTCTGAATAGAAATGACGCGATCGGACATTTAAATGATATCGATCTGCTAACTCCGATTCAGACCTCGTGAATGAGAAAAGCCCGATTGAACAGAATTGTTTAAATTCTTTTTCGAATTTTTAAAATCTGATTCCATATTTCACACAAAATTTACAAATTGCAAATCAGCCAGCGAGTGAAACAAATTTGGTAGTGTCAGATTCTGTTCTGCATATCCATTTTGAACAAATATAAGGCATAACCGTGATGAAGCAGATCTTTAACAAATAAATAAAACGTTAAATTTGAAATCGTAGTAGCTTGATCGCAATCGAAAATGACCAATTGAGATTGTTCACTCACTGAGGCTTAAGACCGATTCAAATTTTCCAATCGGTTCTTTGTTTTTGGGCCTTAGGAATTACATTTTTAGGTGCCCCTCCTCCTTCTTCAATAGAAGTTTAAAGGCATAAAGAAATAATGTTCTCTTAATTTTCATGCATTGTTGTTTATCTATTAACAAAAGTTATAAATTTTCTGCACCATCAATTTGGTAAATCAAAATTTCTAAATAAACAATTTTATTCAAGCTAAAATTTATTTCTGAACGTTTCTAAACATTATTTATAAAAGAAAACATTTTAATTGTAAATGATTCTTTAATCAATAATAATTTTTTGGTACCGTTCAACCAAAAATTACCAGTACCCACAATAAGATTTTTGGGAAAATGTAGAAAAGGTTTTATTTTAAAAGATTAATTTTAAGTTTTAAAGATATGGAAATATATCGAAAAAGAAACTGGGATATTTCAAGAAACATTTTTAATTTTGCAGGATTTAAACAAATTTTAGGAAAACTAATTTAAAACAAAATTTAGATTTTTGAAGATTTCGAGAGAATAAAAAAAATCCAAATGATTTTTTGTTTTCAAAAATGACATTTCAAGGGATAATAATATTTTTCCGTTGAAATATCAATCATAACATTTTCCTTTAAGAATTCACCTTGTTTTATTTAAAATTTTATTACTTTGTTAAAATTTGAACTACTTTCTTACAAATTCATTTCTTTGGTTGAAGATTCATTATTTTAGTTAAAAATCCACCTCTTTGGTTGAAAATGTAACTTTTTTGTTCAAAATTCGTCTTTTTGGTAAAAAATTCATCAGTTTGTTCAAAAATGCAACTATTAGATTAAAGATTAATTTGTTTTTTAAAAATTGATCTCTTTGAAAATTTAACTATTTTGTTGAAAATTCGTCTTTTCTAGAAAACATTTATTCTTTTTTGGTTAAATATACAACTGGTTGAAAATCAATCGGTTTTTGTTGATAATTTAGCCATTTTATTTAAAATTTGCCTTTTTGGATGAATTCAAATGGTTCTAATTTGAAATACAATTTTTTTTGGTTCAAGTATCAATTATTACATTTTTCGTTGAGAATTAATCTTTCTTGGCTGAAAATTCAGATACTTCGTTAAAAATTGAACTGCTTCATTGAAAATGAATTTTTGGTTGTTGAAGATGTAACCATTTTGTTGAAAAATAGTTTTTTTTCACGGGAAATTTAATTTTTTTTTTGGTTGACAATTTAACTATTTGCTGAAAATTGGTCTTTTTTTGGCTGAAATATAATTTTGACTGTTTTGTACCAAATTCATCTTTTTGGCTTGAAAATTCAACTAATTGACTCAAAGATGAAATACTTGATTAAAAATTAATTTTTTTATTTAAGATTGATCATTTTATTCTTTTTGGTAGGAGATTAACCTTCTTTGGGAGAAAACTCATCTATTTGGATAAAAATTCCAATATTTTTAAAATTCGAATGTATGCTTGAAGATTTATTTATTTTCTTCTCGGTCGAAGATTCATCTCTTTATTCTGAAAATTTAATTATTTTCTTGAAAATTCTTCTTGTTTGGAAAACATTTCAGCTTTTTTGATAAAAAATACAACTAGTACAAAATTGATCTCTTTTCGTTCAAAATTTTGTTGAAAATTCATCTTCTTGGATGAATATAACTGCTTCTGATTTAAAATAAAAATATTTTTTTATTGAAATATCAACTTTAATATTATTAGCCAACAGGAAACTAACAATGACGAAGGGTGATACCATCTTATGTGGAACCGTTGCTCGGAATGTCCACAGGGAGACGTTTTATTGTCCCTGCTGTGGTGCTTGGAAGTAGATGAACTGCTTAATTTGCTCGCGAGTCAGTGCTACTACGTTATAGGCTACGCGGACGATATGCTGGTCATTGTGCGCGTCCAGCATCTGGATACGCTCTTCGGGAGTAATGCTAACCTATACGACGGTGGTCTGGTGGAGCAGGGTCGAACTATCCTCTGTGAAGTCGCGACTAGAAAGAATCAGGGGCAGATTCTAAGAGACGTCACTAGTGCCTCGAACGACACCTACAATGAAATTGGGGGTACCGACAGGGTCGGAGCCCATCCATCTCATCATCAAGGCCTTGGCTACGAAGGCGGCCTCGAGATTAAGTATGGTAAAAGCCTATCCACGAAGGAGGATTGGGTTAGCGGCGAAGCAAACCTGCCCACTATGGGGACGACTGGTTTACAGATTGCTCCAGAAACAAGGAGAAGGCAGGAGCTGCTGTTTATCGTAAAACGATTGGAATGGTCTTCACAATTTCGATGTGGTCCTACGCCACAGTCCCACAATGTGAGATTATGGCCGTGATCCAGTTTTGTATTTTCGTAAATTTATGACACTATTTTCTCTTTAGATATATAAATAAATTATTCTTTGAGTAAAATTTAACTATCTTTGACTCACCGAAAGAGAGTTTGTGAATAGACCTTTTCTAAATAGTTGTTTACCAAAGAGCAACAACTCTAGAGGTAAATTATGATAATCTTCATAAGACTGTGGTGAAGTGGAGTGAAGTTTCATTTAAAAAATGCGGCAGGTATACCAGTTATGCAAGAAATTTTGATAGAAACACTTTGATTCCGGTATTTTGTGTCAAGTGGGGGATTGATACCGGCACATAGAAATCACCGAAACGGACGATTTGTTCAGTTTTTGAGATATCTCCCTGTTGGCAGGCAACCCGCTATACTGCAGCTCTCTCGGGGTTGCAACCTGGTTTCCAGATCTTGAAAGCAAGCTGGGGGTATATACTACAAATGTGCCAAGTGTGAGTGCTCTAGAATGAAATGCAAGGTGGGTTTGGCTAACAATTGAAATTTACTATTTTCACAGTTTACAATATTTATATATTTCAATGCTAAAAATGTAATGTTCACTTTGCTTAGAATTGACGAATTATAAAATTAATCTAATATAATTATTATTGAAAATTGCCGAATTATGAAATTCCCATATTCAAACAATTAAAATTTCTTTTTGAATTTATTTATTTATTTTCTTATTATTATTATATTTATTATTCCCGAATTTGAAAATTTCCGACAGAAATCTACCGAATTATAAAATATCGGAAATGGAAAATTCCTAAATTAAAAAAATTAATTTTTTGTGAATTAAATAATAATTATTTTTTTAACAGCACAATAATCAAACATGTCTATAAAAAAAACTTTTAATGTTTGAAGTTTCTAAAATTATTATTTGAATTTAAAGTAACAATAATTGAAAAAAATCTATTTCTGTGTAATAATATTTTTGAATTATTGTTATTTTAAATTCAAACAATAATTTAGGAAACGTTAAACATTACGAACAATTTTTTTTAATACAAATATTTGATTATTGGATTTTTAATCAATAAATAATTATTTTTAAAAAATTGTTTGAATTTAGGAATTTCTGAGTTCGGATATTTTATAATTTGACAATTTTCTTGGGACGAATGAAAAATCTCGAAAAATAAAATTCCAGACACTGTACAATCCGAATTATAAAATATCCTGACCAAAAAATTCCGGAATTTATATAATGAAAAAATTTTCTTTCATAAATATTATTTATTAAAAATACAACATTCAAATATTCCTATAAAAAAATTATTTTCAATGTTTCTATAATTTTTTAAACTTAAAATAACAATAATCGAACAAAATTGTCCTCCAGAAATATATATTTTTTCAATTATTGTTATTTTATAATCAAACAATAATTTTGAAAACTGTTAACATTGCAAATAATTTGTTGTGATAAAAAGATTTGGTGACTAAACTTTTAATAAATAAATAACATTAAAAAAAATTTTATTTGTTTAAATTTGGCAATTTTCTGTCGGGAATTTTTTTATTCGGGAATTTTTAAATTCAGTAATATTATAAAGTGTGGGGAATTTTATTTTTTTGGAATTTTCCAATTCGGTAATATTATAAACTGTTCGGGAAATACACAATACATGATAACAGTACATTGTGTTATACTGATAACATTTTATCGTCGTAATTCAGGTTTAACAAAAAGAAATATTCACGAAAAAAATTAATTTTTCAAATTCTTTCTTTTCCTTTCATTAGTTTTTCATCAGTTTTCAAAAAATTGAAATATGTCTATTTTTCGCAAAAAAAAGTTCTTCAATATAAGAAAGCAGTTAACCAAAAGGAGATATTTATACAGAAAATGGAATGCATTTTGTCAACAATCGCTCAAAAAATAACAATTTTTAAAGATGGACTTTCCAAGAAAGTCAATTTGAAATTTTTTTTGAAAACCCACTGCCATTTTGTTAGTCTCTAAGTTTTTAATAACTTATTGGGATTTTTTGATAGATCAATAAATATTTCACCTTCCAAAAAATATATACGACTCATGTACTCGTTCAAGAAATACATTTTTAATTTGCATTAACATTAGGATTTTTAAGAAAATTGGTAATTTTTTGACAATTGGAAGGTTAACTTCAATTGCTCGTAGATCTTTAAAAAAATATTGTATTTGCGTAGACATCACGAGCACATTTTAAAGGTTTGGCACAAATGGAG
>JAABKJ010075445.1:209476150-209816928 GCA_011634705.1 Andricus grossulariae | reverse complement strand
GAATTCTCTACAAAAGAGATCAATTTTCAACTAAAATTATGCATCGATGATTATAGCAATTTTTTAATGAGCAGTTAAACTTAAAAGCAAATAGTTGATTTTTCACCAAAAAAAATACTAATTTTCAAAAAAAATAGTTGAATCCTCAACCAAGGCAGATTAATTTTCAACCAAAAATTATTAATTTTCAACAAACCAGTTGAATTTTCATCCAAAAAAGATGACTATCTAAATATTTGAATTTTCAAACTACAAGATAACAAAACAGTTGAAATCTCAAGCCAAAAAGGCAAATGTTTTAGAAGACAGTTGAACTTTCAAACTTAAAAATTGAATCTTCAAAACAAAAATTCATTTTCAAAACAGAAAGTTCACTTTGCTACCATAAATGATGAATTTTCTACCAAAAGATAAATTTTCAGTTTAAAAAATTAAAAAAAAAAACGAATTTCCAATCTGTTGTATTAAACCAAAAATGACGAATTTTGAACCAAAGTGTTGAATTCACAACCAAAAATATGAATTTTATTATGTCGACAATTCGTATTTTTTTGCTAGAAAATAAGTTTTTTATTGTTAAAAATGGAACTGTATGGTTAAAAATAATTCTCTTTTAGTCGAAGATTCAAGTATTTTGTTGAAAATTGATCTTTTTTGGTAGAAAAGTCAACTATTTGATTTAAAATCGATGTATTTTATTTATTTTTTTTTCTAGAAAATTCAATTATTCGGCTTAAAATTGATTTATTTTGTTGGAAATTCGTTTTTTCAAGTAGAAAATTAATCTTCTTGATTGAAAATTCAACTATTTGTTAGAAAATATATATTTATTTTGTTGTATTTTTTTTTCTAGAAAATCAGTTTTTTATTGTTAGAAATGGAATGGTATGGTTAAAAACTAATCTGTTTTAGTCGATTATGTCGATTTTGTTGACAATTCGTATTTTTTTTGCTAGAAAATCAGTTTTTTATTGTTAAAAATAGAACTGAATGGTTAAAAGCTAATCTGCTTTAGTCGATGATTCAAGTATTTTGTAAAAACTTATCTTGCTTGATAAAAAATTCAACTAATTGGTTTCAAATCGATGTATTTTGTTGAAAATTCATTTTTTACGGTAAAAAATATAATTATTTGGTTCAGAATGGATGTATTTTCTTGAAAAATCGGTTTTTTCTGGTAGAAAATTTAATTATTTGGTTTAAAATTGATGTATTTTGTTGAAATTTCGTCTTTCCTGATAGAAAATTAATCTTCTTGATTTAAAATTGAACTATTTGATAGAAAATATATGTATTTTGCTTACAATTTATATATTTTAGTAGAAAATAAGTTTTTTATCGTTAAAAATGGAACTGTATGGTTGAAAACTAATCTGTTTTAGTCGAGGATTCAAGTATTTTGTTGAAAATTCGTTTTATTACGGTAGAAAATACAATTATTTAGTTTAAAATTGATGTATTTTGTTGAAAATTCGTCTTTTCCAGTAGAAAATTATCTTCTTGGTTGAAAATTTAAATATTTGGTAGAAAATATATGTATTTTGTTGATACATCGTTTTTTTTTTGTGGTAGAAAATGTAATTATTTGGTTTAAAATTAATATATTTTATTGAAAATTATTTTTTTTTTTTAGAAAATTCCATTATTCGGCTTAAAATAAAATTCAACTATTTCGTTAAAAATTCAAGTATTTTGTTAAAAAATCGATTTTTTTTGTAGAAAATTATCTTTTTCTAAAAGTTGATCTTCTTAGTTAAAAATTCTTCTTTTCGGTTAACAATTCAAGTATTCCAGTTAAAGATTTATACTTTTAGTTGAAAATTCATCTTTTGGGTTGGAAATAAAATTATTTGGTTAAAAACTCCTTTGTTAAAACTTATTTTTTGTTGTTGTAGATTCATTGTTTTAATTAAGAATTCATTTCTTTGGTTGAAAAATGAAATGTTTGATTAAAAATTTGTCTTTTCTTTGGATGTTTTTTTGTTGAATTTTTTGTAAACTGAAAATTAAACTATTATTCCAGTTGGATATTTCATAATTTTAGTTGAAAATTCATCAGTTTGGTTGATAATTAATTTCTTTAACTGAAAATTTAACTGTTCCATTTTTAGTTGAAAATAGATCTTGTACAGTTCAAAAATTAACAATTTGGATAAAAATGTGTCTTTTTAAATTGAAAATTCAACTATTAGGTTGGAAATAAAATTATTTGGTTGAAAGTTGAATTCTTTCCTCAAAAATTAATTTTGTTGTTGTTGAAGATTAATCGTTTTAATTAAAAATTCATTTCTTCGGTTGAAAAATGAGCTCTGATTATAAACTTGTTTTCTCTTTGGATGTTTTTTGGTTGAAAATTTTTTTTTAACTGAAAATGTAACTATGATTCCAGTTGAATAATCCATCATTTTAGTTAAAAATTAATCTCTTTGGTTGAACATTCTTTTTTTTTACTAAAAATTTAATTATGCAATTTTCGGTTAATTTTTTTGGGGTGAAAATTCGTCTTTTTTCGTAGAAATTAATCTTGTTGGTTGAAAATTAATCTTTTTGTTAAAAAATTCATTATTCTAGTTAAAGATTCATTTCAGTTAAAATTCATCTTTTTGGTTTAAAATTCAACTATTCCAGTTAAATATTTACAATTTTAATTTATAATTCATCTCTGGTTGAAAATGTAACTACTTTGTTGAAAATCAATTTGTCTTTTTTCGATGAAAATTCAACTATTTGGTTGAAAATTGATATTGTGCATTTAAAAATTTAACTATTTGTTTCCAAATGTATGTAATTTTGTAAATACTCATTTTTGGGGTAAAACGCTAACATAAAAAATCTTCTTTTGAATACAATTATGTAATGATTTTTTAAATACTCATTTTTTATGTAAAACGCTAACATAACCTAAAATTGTTAAAATTTGAAAATCTTCTTTCAAATCAAATTTTTTTATTAAAAATACCACTTTCTGATGAAAAAAGTTAACATAATCCAAAACTATTAAAAGATTCTAAATCTTGTTCAAATTATCATGCCTTTTTTAAATACTTATTTCTTGTTCAAAACGCTAACATAACCTAAAATTGTTAAAATTTGATAATCGTGTTTGAAATCAATTTTTTCATTAAAAATACCAGTTTCCGGTAAAAAAAAGCTAACATAATCCAAAACTGTTGAAAGATTCCAAATCTTGTTCAAATTACCATGATTTTTTGTAAATATTAATTTTTGGGGTAAAACGCTAACATAAAAATCGTCTTTGGAATCAAATTATGTAATGATTTTTTAAATACTCATTTTTTATGTAAAACGCTAACATAATCTGAAATTGTTAAAATTTGAAAATCGTCTTTGAAATCAAATTTTTTTATTAAAAATACCAGTTTCCGATAAGAAAAGTTAATATAATCCAAAACTATTAAAAGATTCTAAATCTTGTTCAAATTATCATAACTTTTTTAAATACTTATTTTTTGTTTAATACGCTAACATAACCTAACATTGTTAAAATTTGAGAATCGTATTTGAAAACAATTTTTTTCATTAAAAATACCAGTTTCCGGTAAAAAAAAAAGCTAACATAATCCAAAACTGTTGAAAGATTCCAAATCTTGTTCAAATTACCATGATTTTTTGTGAATACTAATTTTTGGGGTAAAACACTAATATAAAAATCGTCTTTGGAATCAAATTATGTAATGATTTTTTAAATACTAATTTTTTCAGCAAAACGCTAACATAACCTGAAACTGTTAAAATTTTAAAATCGTCTTTTAAATCAAATTTTTTAATTAAAAATACCAGTTTCCAATGAAAAAAGTTAACATAATCCAAAACTATTAAAAAATTCTAAATCTTGTTCAAATTATCATGACTTTTTTTAATACTTATTTTTTGTTTAAAACGCTAACATAACCTAAAATTAATAAAATAAATATATTATCTAACATCTGAAGGCACAGTCAAATAGAGTGCAAAAAAAGAATTTTGTAACAATATGAAACAAAATATTATCTCCACTATCCATAATTTTGAATAATTTTGTAGTTTATTTTCCTGTGTGCACTGAAGTTGGTATTTTTCGTAATATTTTGGATCACAATTAATGGAAAAAAGGATTGTAGCTAATTTTAAAAAGATATATTTTCTTTAAATATTTGATAGTCGCGACACGTCTTTCACAAATTTCTCGCAAAGACTCTTCTAGCATGAGATATTAATAAAATAAATAAAAATCTCAAAATTGGTAACAATTAAAAGTTGCAATAGAATAGAAAATTAACGTACCTGAAAGAGCGTCGTCGTCATAAGCATTATCCATTGGCCCTGCTGTACTGCCAATTATTGCTATTACTTGTTAACAAAAAAGGTCTTCCTTCAGTGGATTCCTTCAGCCTCCTGTTGATAATAATTTATTTGAAATTACAATTTAAAAATAATAATGTTTACAATATATACTTTACCCAATTTAATAGTTTCCTGCCGCAAAGTGCTCAATTTCCTTCGGGTGTCACGTTTTATATTTTCCCATAAAACTTTCATTTTGTTAGAAGGACGGTATTCGGGCGATAGGCCTTTTGCGTTAAAAACGCGACAACTTTTTTTCCATGATTGTATTTTTTTTTCCTGCTAACAGCATCAGTTTTCTTGCATTCAACAATACTTCGGTATTTCTCCACGAAAGTGCCTAACTTTAATAACAATATCCTAAAAATCATTCTCTGGAACTCTCAGCGTATCCTGAACAAAGACTCGAATTAGCCACTCACATCTGCCAAAATAACATCACTATTTTAATTAAAGAAAATATCGAACACCACGAATTGATAATCCCTGAACTGGTAGCAGTCAAAGTCACTGCTTTACAAATAAAAATAGATATTAGAAATAACAGCACCACGCATCACTTAATGTAAAAAAATTTTCTCCTAATTTCTCAAAGTCCTAATTACCGATGATGTAAAGAAAATAAACAATGAGGAACAAATCAAACATATTGAAACTACAGAAAATAATAAAGCACCCGAACCTGATTCAATTCCAAATTTATTCCTCGCCACGAATGTCCGATATATCGAAAAGCAGTTTAATATTATGAACAACATGTTTAAGTTCAATGAACAGCATTGAAAAACTTTAGGTATTTTTTATATTGTTCCATCATGCAAATAAAAAATTTAATTTTCCATATTCAATTTTAAGTTTAATATGGATAGATTCGTTTTTTTCTTTTAATATGACATTTAGAGGTTCTGTAAGACCTACGAAGTTCCAGACGTTTTTCCCAGAAGAAAGAAAAAACGTTTATTTTTATTTTTTCGGATTCGTCAATATTAGTGGAATCAAGTTGAAACTGAACATTTCTTTTTATATTTAGCCATAGAATACAACTGAAGAATTATTTTTTGAATATAAGACCCGTAACTATGTCTCATAGGGTCTCCAAAGAAGCGCGAAAGTGAAAAATAGGGTTTCGCGAGTTTCCGAAGCTAATTATGATTTTTTTTTTCAGATTTCTGAATACAAATTGTTTTCTACACATAAAAAAACTACTTTCTCTAATGAAAATTCGTGGTTTTTCTATATTTTTCAATCTGTTTTTATCTCTTTATTTAGGGCAAGGCAGTTATCAAATAAATGTAACAGAAATAATTGATTCAATAAATTTATCTTTAGTTATAATAATATCACGTTAGCATAATGCTAAAAATTTGCATTTTTTACAAACATTTTCCATTTCTTGTCCGATTTCCAATAAGAGGAACGTGACAATTCAAGTTATAAAACATAGTTATTTCAACAATGTATTATTACTTTGATTAATATTCTCTTTGAATATTGCTGGAAAGTTGCAGGTTTTTCTGTAAATTTCAAGTTTTTGTCCACTTTCCACCTAGAGTGAGGCAATAATTAGTGCAATTTAGCCAAAATAAATGTTTAAACAATTTAATAGTGTTTATAACTATCTTCTAGATTATATTCGAAAGCTGCGGTTTCTTCTGAAATGTTGAAATTTGCCTTGACTTTTTATTTATTATGAACAAATGATAAATAAACATCAGCGAGAATCATTTTCAAATAATGTCATTAATTTTAAGTGAATATATTTGAAAAAAAACCAGATATTTGAAATATACTTCGAATTTTCTACGGGGATCATATTGAATTATAATTTGACTTAAAGTAAGTTTTGTGGCGACAGCGTAGAGTAATGTAATGTTGTACATTACGATACTCTACGCCTCTACGGCCTCTGCGCTGATGCATAAAAACGCGTAAATGCACCGGAGTCACATAGAATTGTTTTTTTTTTTTCTCTCTTAATACATCCTTTTTTCAAAAGACTTACTTTTGATGATTCGGACTTGGTATGGGGAATTTTCTGAATCAAAGATAATTCTGAATTGTCATACAAACATTTTCCAAGAGAATTATAATTCTGATGTGAAACAGTAGCATTTGAAAAAATAAAATTATAATTCTGATCTGAAACAAGAAATTTTTCAGATGAATCACAACTTGCATCCGATCCAACTCGAAAAAACAATATAGATAGACGATATCTCTGATTAATGTAAGAATTTAGTTGAAGGTGAAGTTTAAGTATCGGTAAATATTTTTGAAATTTTTATTTTCCTAAATTTGGGATCAAACTTTAAATATTCATCAAACAGTTGCAGTTTCTAATTTTTTGTTTGTTTTTTGTATATTTTCGAAACAAAATAATAAAATTATTTTACTCAGAAAAATTATATTAATTTCTTTAGAGCTATGTAATATATATAAGTTCAAGTTTTATATCGAAATATTAATAGTAATAAATAGATATGTTTAATAGAAGAAGGCAATTGTGTATGATTTTCAGCTATATTCAAACAATGAGAAGCTCATTACGATACTTGTAAAAAGCCTACGTCGTTGAATTATTGACACACCTAATCCATTTTAACTTGTTTTATTCACGCCTCGTGTATAAATTCGTCTGCAATATTTGTTTAATTTCCAATGAATTCTAATTAACAGCAGATCATTTTATTCCGTAATTTATTTTTAACTTTTTAGTCGTCATGGTTTTATTTAATATTATTAAGGAAACTTCAATTATATTGAAATAAATTATATTATAGAACATCAAATTTTAATTTGTGAAATGAATATTTCATACAAACTTCAGTACTTCTTAGATGAAGAAAATTTCCATAAAAGCGTTCCAGATGGAAAAGAATCGATCAGGGAGTGAGACAATCCATTGTGAATTAAAATTAAATGAAAATTTTGACTTTTCTCTTACATCGACGGAAAATTTGTGAATATGTAAATCTTTGGAAATTTTATTAGCCTTTGTGAAAGCTTTTAAAATGATTAAAATCTTCTGGAATGTTTTGAAATCTTTGTGAAAGATTTCGAATCATTAAAAATTTTTGTGAAATCTTTGAAATCTTTGTGAGAGCTTTTGAAATATGTGAAATTGTTTATGTCTTTGTTACATTTTTTTTAATCTTCTGAAATCTTTTGAAATCTTCTTGAAAGCTTTGTAAAAGCTTTTGAAATCTTTTGAAACCTGTGTGAAATATTTTGAAGTCTTTGATGTCTTTGTGAAATCTTTGAAATTTTTGTGAAATCTTTTCAAATATTTGTGAAATCTGTCGAAATTTGTATGAAAGTTTTTGAGATATTTTGAAATCTGTAAAATCTTTTATGTCTTTGTTAGATTTTTTTTTAATCTTCTGAAAACTTTTGAAATGCCCTTTTTGAAATCTTTGAAATCTTTGAAATCTTTTTGAAAGTTTTTTAAATCTTTTGAAATCTGTGAAATCTTTTATGTCTTTGGAAGATTTTTTTAAATCTTCTGAAATCTTCATAAAGTTTTTGAAATCTTCTGAAATCTTTAGAAATTTTATAAGTCTTTATGAAAGCTTTTAAAATTATTGAAATCTTTGTGAACGTTTTTTAAATCTTTTTAAATCTGTGAAATCTTTTATGTCTTTGCAAGATTTTTTGAAATCTTCTGAAATCTTTTGAAATCTTCGTAAAGTTTTTGAAATCTTCTGAAATCTTTAGAAATTTTATAAGTCTTTGTGAAAGCTTTTAAAATGTTTGAAATCTTCTGGAATGTTTTGAAATGTTTGTGAAAGATTTCGAATCATTAAAAATTTTTGTGAAATCTTTGAAATCTTTGTGAAAGCTTTTGAAATCTGTGAAATTGTTTATGTCTTTGTTACATTTTTTTAAATCTTCTGAAATCTTTTGAAAACTTCTTGAAAGCTTTTGAAATCTTTTGAAATCTTTGAAATCTTTGTGAAAATTGTTTAGATCTTTTGAAATCAGTGAAATCTTTTCTGTCTTTGCAAGATTTTTGTAAATCTTCTGAAATCTTTGGAAATTTTATTAGCCTTTGTGAAAGCTTTTAAAATGATTAAAATCTTCTGGAATGTTTTGAAATCTTTAAAAGACAAAGATAATGAGATTGAGAAAAGGAGGGTGAAGAAATAATGAATGGAGTGGGAGATCGAAGGGAGTGAAGTTAGAAGAAGTGAAGGAGTTTCAATGTTTCGGATATACCTTGCAAATTAATGTAGATCATAGAGCTCATATAAGCTAAAGGATGAAAAAAGTGGCAAGGATAATGAAACAGGTATGGGGAATAGGAAAGAGAAGGCTCAAGAAAGACTAGAGCAGGAAAATGTGGTTATTCGATACGCTGGTGTGGCTGGTATTAGGTTATGGAGCAGAGATATGGGTATGGGAGGAAAGGAAAAAGATTGAGAGTTTACAAGAAAGGTATGTAAGGTGGACGCTAGGGTGAAACTGGATGACGCCTGGATATATGGTGTGAGAAGAAGCGCAAAGGGACAAATTAAATACCAGAGCGGGTAAGCGGGCATGGTAGTTTGAGACGAAGTTAAGGGAGGGAAAGGAAGGGGAGTTAGCGGAAAAGTGTTTGAAGGAAGTAGAAGAAAGGAGAGGAAGACCGGTGAACCTAACAAGATGGGAAGACGTAAGGAGGAAGTTTTTTTGTGCTAGAGATATAAGAGAGGAGAATTTAGTAGGCTATGAAGAATTGGAGGGAAAGGACAAGGAAAGATAAATAATGGTAAGATGGAGAATGATTGAGGAATCTACATATAATGAATGGTATGAGATAATAAAAAAGGAAGAAGTACCAAAGTATTTAGAAAAGGGATGGGTAGAGAGAAGATGGACCAGAATAGGGAGATTTAGATTAGGAATGAGGTAAGAGAGGGAATGTATTGGGAAAAGAAAGAAAACAGAAAGTGTAGAATATGTGAGTGGAAGGAGGAAACATGGGAGCATGTATGGGAAGCATGTAGGTGAGGGATGTAAGATAAGGGAAGGTGGAAAGATAATGTGGTGAAGATTCTAGATGAGGACGGGATGGGTGACGAGTTGATAAAGGAGTTGGAGGGGGCTGGAGAGGCGAATGTGAAAGAATAAAAGTGGAAAAATGGCAAAATGAAAAATAAGAATGAGATAGCAGAGAAGTGAAAGTGAAGGGGAAAGGAAAGGGAAGTCGCCTATATTAGAAGCGTAAAGATTTGTAATCTGATCTCTCTTTCGAAATTAATTTTTCTAAATTTTCATCAATTTCCGGAAATTTATGAAAATCTTCGGTAATTTATGGTAATTTTACCGGCAAATATAGTGACTTTACATAAATTACGCGAAATTCATTTTTAAAAATGTCGATAAATTTTCGGAAATTTATGAAAATTTGTCGTAATTTATGGTAATTGCACCGGTGAATATAATTACTTATAATAAAATACTCAATATTCATTTTTAAAAATGTCCGTAAATGTACGGTAATTTATTGTCATTTCACCGGTATATATAATAAATTACCATAAAATACCCAGCATTCATTTTTTAAATTTTCGGAAATTAATGAACATTTTCGGTAATTGATGGTAATTTTACCGTTAAATATAGTAACTTACCATAAATGACCCAATATGAATTTTTTTTAATTTTCATCAGTTTCCGGAAATCCATGAAAATTTTCGGTAATTTATGGTAATTTGACCGGTAAATATAGTAACTTAACATAAATTACCCAATATTCATTTTTAAAAATGTCGATAATTTTTCGGAAATTTATGAAAATTTTTGACATTTTATGGTAATTTCACCGGTGAATATAATTACTTATTATAAAATAGCCAATATTCGTTTTTAAAAATTTCCATAAATTTACGGTAATTTATTGTCATTTCACCGGTATATATAATAAATTACCATAAAATACCCAGCATTCATTTTTTTAAGTTTCCGGAAATTAATGAACATTTTCTGTAATTCATGGTAATTTTACCGTTAAATATAGTAACTTACCATAAATGACCCAATATTGATTTTTTTAAATTTCCATGAATTTCCGGAAATTTATGAAAATTTTCAGTAATTTATGGTAATTTTACCGATAAATATAATAAATTACCATGAAATACCCAACATTCATTTTTTCAAATTTCCGGAAATTTGGGAAAATGCTCGGTCATTTATGTCAATTCAACCGGTAAATATGGTAACATACGATAAATAACCCGAAATTAATTTTTTTTGATTTCCATCAATTTCCGGACATTTATCAAAATTTTCAGTAATTTATGATAATTTTACCGGTAAATATAGTAACTTGACATAAATTACCCAATATTCATTTTTAAAAATGTCGATAAATTTTCGGAACTCATAAATATCAATTTTCAAACCAACAATCAAATAATCAAATTTTCAGTTAAAAATAGTAATTTTCAATTAAAAAATAAGAACTTTTGACTGAAAAGTTAAGATTAAAAAAAATGAATTTTCAAATAAAAAATACGAATACTCAGTGGGGAGATTATATTGACCCTCGGTGAAAATAATTGTTTATAATGTTGGCTGTTAATTTTGGCTCAAGGGTCAGAATAATTATTTCAGTCAATTTTTAGTTTAATTAAAAATTGACTGAATTATTTATTCTCATCCCAAAGCCAAACTTAACATCCAACATTATAAACAAAAATACGAATGTTCAACAAAATAGTTAAATGTTAAATAAAGGATTTGAAGAAATGAATTTTTAACTAATTAGTTTAACTTTCACCCAAGTATTTAAATTTAACAAAACGAAAGATGATTTTTCAATGAAATATAATCTTTAACCAAGTAGTTCAATTTGCAACCAAAGAAGATGAATTTTCAATGTAGAATATCATATTTGATATTTCAAAGAATAAATATTTTCATTTTATATTAAAAAATACAGTTTAATTCAATCGAAAAGACAAATTTTTAACAAAATAGTTGAATTTGCAACTAGCTAGTTGAATTTTTAACCAAATAGTTCATTTTTCAACTTATGAAGATAAATTTGGAACCAAAAATGAAAGAGTTAAATTATCAGTTAAAAAATTTCCATTCCAACTAAAATTATGAAATCTCCACAAAATAGTTGAATTCTCAATCAAAACAAATAAATAATTTAACCAAAAAAATATGTTAATTTTTAATCAAAAACAGTTGATTCAACACCAAATGAGACGAATTTTTAATTAAGTAGTTGAATTTTTAAATAAAAGAGATCAATTTCCACAAAAAATGGAATATTCAAATTTTCAGTTGAAAAATAAATTTTCAACCAAGAAATAACGACTTTTTAACAAAATATTTTAAGTTTCAAACAAAAAGATGAATTTTTAACTGAAATGATGAATCTTCAACTAAAATAGTTAAATTTTGAGTTAAAAAATAAATTTTTAAAGAAAGAACAACAATTTCAGAAAAATAGTTACATTTTCGACTAAAGAGATCAATATTCAACTAGAATTATGAATCCTACCCGAGAACATATTGTATTAACAACATCCAATGGTGACATTTTTGCAATATTAGAGTATACTGGATTACTTCGCGGGATATATAAGACAAGTAGAAATCATACGAGAATAAAAATAAATATGATAAGCGGTGCAGTTGAGGATATGACAGCATATGAAATGAAGAAATATCAAGTTGGCAGAGAGTACCCAGTCTTTTCGCATAATTTTGTGGAAGTTGTTGCAGATTAAAATTCACTGCAGAATGTGTAATTGAAAAAAAAAGAGAAATAAAAGATAATAATCTCTGCAATCCAAAGTTGGATCGCAATTTAATTAAAACATTAAAAAGACATTTTAATTTTAATTGTAGAACATTTTGTTTCAATGTAAATGACGAATAAATGTAAATTATTTTTCTTTAATTGTTTGGTCAGAAACTTTCATACATTCCGTATCTCTGGGTTTCAATGTACAGTTGTGTGTATTCTTTATCTAATTCTAAATTGCTTAAATAATGGTGATTGCTCAAACAATAGAGTTTTTCTTAGTGAATCCTTAAAACTCACACTTCACGAATCCAAGCGTAAAGTCGTTTGAATCAAATTTAAAGATATAATTTAGGCGAAAATCATGCTTGCAATTTGCTTGCAATTTGCTTGCAGTTTTTCAACGGATGAAACAATAATAATTGAGCATAAGTCAGTAAAGAAGACAAATTATTGGCTATGTACATGGATCTAGGTCTAACAAAGAGGAAGTGTGAGAAGAAGAGGCTCCATCATTTGTATCTGTATGGTGGTAAGCTGCACCCTCCTTACCCTAAATTTCAAACAGCCAAAAATGATTGTTATCCGGAACATATCGAAGTATCAGAAACAGGAGCAAGTTTCAAGTTCATTTATCTATTGGCACATACGATTAAAAGGATACTAATGGATTTTGACAAGGACAAACTTGAGAAATTACAGTCTCAAAAGTTGCTACTAATTGGGAAATAGGGGATGGATGTAGCTTCTGCACAAAAAATGACTAGAAAAAAGCGGTTCACCAAGGTAATTATTCTCACGGTTTCTGATTTGGGCCATGATAATGATACTGAAACTGAGTTGAATGATGATGATAATGATGATGGTGAAAGTGGAGATGAGCCCTTTCCTTCAAATATCTTCAGATTTGAAAATCGACTAATTATTATTTATTCGTGAAAATCAGCATTCAGAAGCGAACTGTGATTCACAAACCGATCCGATAAAAGTCTTGCACCCAAACTCTAAAATCCGTTTACCCAATTTTCATCAAAGAGTTCAAAAGATTTGTAAATTTTTAAAAATATTGAACGGTTTCAACCGTTTTCAAGAGATTTAAATGATTTCTACAGCTTTTAAGGGAATTCATAAAATTCCCAAAGAATTTGATTATTTTAAGGAATATCCAAAGCTTTTAAACATTTTAATAAATTTGACAAGATGTTCAAGATTTCACGGCAGTCCAAGGCTTTGCACAAGAATTAATTAAGGGATTTAATATTATTTGAAAGATTTTAAAGGCTTTTCAGAGATTAAGGCAAAATTTATGGGGTTGCAAAGAATTTCCTAAACCTAATAACGATTTTAGAAGATTGCATATGACTGAAAAGGTTGAGGCGTATTTTTAATAATTTCAAGGGATTTCAGAACCTTCCCTAGAGATCGCGGAACCTTGTAGCTGGTGGGAGGGCTTACGGGTCTCATTGGACTGAAGATGTGGAATAGTTGAACCTGAGAAGCTGCACCGTGAGGTGCGGCTACTCTGGGGAACTGACGGAGTCTAGTCGGTGGGACTTAAATCAAGGAGCGATCCTTCCAGGAGGTCATAGCAAAGCCTCCTGGAATATCGACGGCTTGACTTCTCATGCTCCCAAGCTACGATATGATCGCCGTTTCAAGACCTGAATGGCACCAGGGTCAACAAGTCCTTGAAGAACCGCCCTGCCCCTCTCAGTAAAGGCGGACAGGTGGGCGTCCCAAAGGTGTCTTAACGGAGACTTTAAAACACGAGGTCGAATTCCATCCTATGCAGACCCGCCCCCTGCAAGCTGGGCTCTACGCGGGGTGTTTCTTATTTCCCCAGCTTCTCGTGGGACTTGAATGAACTTTCGAAAAACAAAAGAAACCAACAATTATGAGGGGCCCGTTTCGGGGCCATCCTCTAACCCACCGCCAAAAGTATAAGGCTCCTTAGGGGGTAAATCGCCAGAGGCGGTGCAAACTAAATATAATGGTGGAGACAATCTTGTCGGCATTGGCAGGAGGAGACCTGGACCTCGCACGAAGAGGAGGCTGGACAAGATGAAGAGACCTGGCAGGAGAATGTTGCCCGCCAGAAGAAGAAGAATCCTGTCTACCTAGAGAAACACCAGGAATAGGGTCGCAATTAGGTAAGTACTCGAACTGCGAATTTTGATCTTAATATGCAAAAACGTATGTTTTCCAAACATTAACCATATC
Organism: Andricus grossulariae; assembly: GCA_011634705.1. Classification (NCBI taxonomy): domain Eukaryota; kingdom Metazoa; phylum Arthropoda; class Insecta; order Hymenoptera; family Cynipidae; genus Andricus; species Andricus grossulariae. The sequence goes on along the minus strand of JAABKJ010075445.1, from coordinate 209,802,620 downwards.
ACGTAGCAATATATTTTACACAACAGGAAGAAATTTTGTTTTGAATCAGTTCTAGAACATTTAAACTGAATAGCCGTTGAAATTGAGATATTTGCACAAAGATGGTTTTATTTACCTGCACCGCGTGATCAAAAATAATAAAAATATGCAAAAATTCGACACATGTTGTGTTTTGAAGGTAAATCTTCTATATTTACCATCAATTCTTAGTCATCAAACTTAGTTATCAAATAACTACAATCATATTGGTAGAAAGAACAGAAGAAAAAGCGCTGAAAACTCACAATATCATCACCATATGCTACTTTTAATAAAAATGGTCTAGTAAATATTTGTATAAACATCTTATCATATTTATTGATTAAAAAATCTTAGTATTCAGCGTTATTTCTTACTCGTGAAGAAAAAATTCATTTTCATGTTGTTTTGGTTTAAAAGTCGATCTTTTTACATGTTAAAATGTCAAAATTTCAAATTCATTCAACTTAATTGTTTATAAATATTCAAATCATCATATTTGACCTTTCAGTGTAAGATTTGTAAAAAGAGAATAGAGAAGACAAAAGTTCCGAGCTTGACGCTCTTCTGAGTTTAATGCACTTTAATTTAAATAAAATCATTCTCAATGGGACAAAAATTGAATCCTCTATGACTCTTTTGAAGGAAATAAATGTGACGTGCCGCGAGAAAAGGTACCTTAGGGCATCAAAATCATGGAAATCGATTTTTTAACCCTAAGGTCCCTTTTCTCGCGGCATGTCACAAATGCATTTCCACCCGCTGTGCAAGTATCAGTATATAGAATTATTCGAGTTTTGTAACAAACTTCAGCATGGAACATTTTGAGCCGTTGCTACGATGGAAATGAAAAAAATCGTTACAAAAGCAATAAAATGTATTGATTGTCCTGAAAATACTTGAATTCTGTATCCACCACGTGCTGCAGAACGTAGATATTGTCGATAGTACTCCTACCTACCCTGAAGCCCGCCTGCGTATCCGGGCATATTACTTCCCCCTCGACAACCTTCCGCAGCCTCTTTGCCACCACCATCGCGTATACTTCATACGCCGTATTCATCAGCGTAATCCGTTTATAATTTTTCTGTATCCCTGTCTTCTTTCTTATACAGTAGCACTATTAACCCTTTTCTCTACCCTCCTGAGATTCCCTCCCCCCTTCATACTTTCTTCACTACCTCCTTCAGCCTCTTCCTAATCTCGTGTGTAGTTAACGGCCATGCTTCGTTCTCTACCACATCCAGTCCTGCTGCTTTCGACCTCTTCAACTTCCTTATATGTTTCTTCATCTCCTCATTATCCAACTCCTCCATCTATGCATCCCGCTTTCTTCTACTCCCACCATCCCTCTTTCTTGAATCTGAGCCCTGAAATGATTCTTTGACAAGTTCTTTCCACTCCTCACTCCCTATCTTCTCGCTAATACCCACTCTACGCTTTCTAAACCTATTTATTATCTTCCAGATATCCTTCTCTGTCTTGAAACTGCCCCACTTCTCTCACAGATCTTTCCTCTTTTCCTGTTAGTTCTTCTTACACATCAATCTGAACTCCTTTCTCATGTCAACGAACTCCTTTATTTTCGCAGTACCCTCTCTCCACTTTTGGTACTTTCTTTTCACCTTCATTTTCATAGTTCAACATTCCCGATTCCACCAAGGCTTCACGATTCCTTTCTTCTTCTTTCTAAATACTTTCTTTTGCACAGACCTTCTCACTTTCTCTTTCAGATCCTTCCATATCTCTTCCATTGACTCCCCTTTGATGCTTACCTTTTCTAACTGCTCCTGATACTTCTTTATCACCTCCCTTGTCCAGGTCATCCTTTCCTCTATCGAGAATTCTTCGCCACTCTGCCTACCGCCAACCTTCCCTCTTCTCCACAATCTTAATGGTTAATGGTCTGATTCTATCTTTTCTTCTACTGCGAATTTCTTCGTCTCCTCCCAAACTTAAATATTCATGATCATATAGTCTATCACCGATACCCCAACCTTACTCACATACGTGCATTTGCCCTCTTCGTCTTCTGTACACGATTAGAGAATGTTGAGAGCAATATATTTTTAGAGGATATGTGGTGATTATTTAAACAATTTTTATTTGTTCGAATATATTTTCCCTCTGCCACGCGAGAAAGGTTATTATTTTCTAGAATTAATGACACAATTAACGAATGTTGAGTGTAATATTTTTTTTAAACGATATTCACCAATTTTTAAAACAATTTTCATTTGTTTAAACAATTTTCATTTGTTCAAAAAATTTTCATTTGTTCAAACAATTTTTTATTTCCTTATCTCAGAATGTGTAATTGTTTAAATAATTTCAAAATATCGTAAGCAAAAAAATATTATTCCTAAAATTCGTTAATTATGTCATTAATTGCTGAAAAGAACAAATTTTCACGATTTATAGAGAAAAAAATGTTTAAACGAATAAAAATTGTTTAAACAAATTAATTATTTTCAAATTGCTGAATATCTTGTAAGAAAAAATATTACTCCTAAATTCCTTTAATTGTGTAATTAATTCCAGAAAGTCATAATTTTTTACGCCATCCAAAGAGAAAAAATTGTTTAAACAAATGAATATTGTTCAAATAATGACCAAACATTCTTAAAAAATATATTGCTTTCAGCATTCTTTAACTGTGTCATTCTTTTCAGAAAAGAATAACTTTTTACGATTTTAGAGATGGAAAATTGTTTAAAGAAACAAAAATTGTTTAAATAATAACCAAATAATTTAACCAAGAATTATTACTGTTCACATGCATCAACTTTGTACGATTTATTCCAAAAGATAATAACTTCTCACGATTTACAGTGGAAGAAGAATTGTTTAAACAAATAATAATTGTTTAAACAATTTAAAGTGTAATTTAAAAATTGTCTTTCATCGACTAAAAATAACTCATGTTAAGCAAATTTAAAAAAATACCGTCTTCGGTATGAATTTCATAGAAAACTTTTATTTCAAATTTTTTGGGGCATTTTCCGGGCACAATTGGAGGGGTTTCAGTGTTTCAAAATTAGAAGCTATTTTTTTTTAAACGAGCTTTTCCCATTCAAAACGAGACTTTCAGGGAAAATATAGACAAGCTGTGAAGCCTGAAAATATATGGGGCGTGGCCGAAGAAAGTAGGCGTGTCCAATAGGCGACTTATTTCTGAGCATTTAAGGAATTAATTGATAACTTATTTGTGAATTTAAAACTAAACTTGAATGTTCGTACATGTACGCAAAACAGATAAAGGGTATGAAATGTCGATCAGATGATACATTCAGTCAAGTTGAAGTTATTTATAATATTTGTAATTCAAAATAAAAATGATACAAGTAAGCTGAGAACGAATTTATAACTTAATCTTTTTTAGTTTAAAAATTTAACTATTTAGTTAAAAATTAATCAAATAAAATTTGAACTAACATCAAATACACTGTTCAAAATATTTAGTTGAAAAATTATGTAATTTGTTGAAAATCCGTGTTTTCTGGTAGAAAATTCAACTATTTGGTTGAAAATTTATGAATTTTGTTAAAAATTCATATTTTGTAATAGAAAATAATTTTTTTGTTAAAAATGCAATTGTATTTTCAAAAATTCAATTGGTGCAGTTGACTATTCAAGTATTTTGTTGAAAATTCATCCTTTTTGGTTATATTTCACTGTTTTTTATTTGATACTAATTTTTTTTTAATATAAACTATTACATTTTTTGTTGAAAATTAGTATTTTCAGTTTGAAAATGTCACCGTTTTGTAGAGAATTCCTCTCTTTGGCTTGGAAATTCAACAGTTCTGTAGAAAATTCATTTTCTTTTTATTGAAAATTAATTTTTTGTTGTTGAAAATTTAACTATTCAATTTTTGGTTTAAAATTGATCTGTTTTAGTTGAAAATTGAACTATTTGTTTGAAAATTCATGTATTTTTTTTTTAAATCATCGTTTTTGACATAAAATTAATCCTCTTGTTTGAAATTTAACTATTTGGTAGAAAACATATGTATTTTGTTAAAAATTCGTCTTTTTTACTATAAAATAATTTTTTTTCTTAAAAATGCAACTGTTTATTTAAAATTAAAATCTTTTTTTGGTTTAAATATTAACGATTACATTTTATGGTGAAAATTAGTATTATTTTTTTATTTTTAATGTAATATCTTAAAATTGTCCGATTTTTAGTTAAAGATATAAACAAATAAATAATTTCAAATTGAAAAATATTTTATTAGAAAATTTCAAGAATGTATAATAATTCTAAAGGAAGATTTGAAATTAAAAAATTAAAGCCTTAAGATCTTCAAAAATCTTTTATGACGATTGTGGAAATCTTTTGTAATCTTTTTAATTTGTTTGTCATATTTTAAAAGGTTTTTAAATATTCTCTCGAACTTAATTTTTGAAAATAAAAAATCAGTTCAAATTTTCCCAATATCATCGTGAATCCCTTCAGAATTCTTAAGAAGCTTCAAAATTTTTATTCCTAAATATTCAAAAATGTACATTTTTTCAAATTTCTAAAAATCTTTTTAATTTTTTCATCTTTTTTTTAACACTTCAAATATCTCTTACACTTAGTCGATTTTTTGTTATAAAACTTTATAATGTTGCTAATTGAAAATTTTTGCTTTAAAATCCTACACATTATTTTTCCAAATTTTAGGAAATAATTTCAAATGTTTTAAAATCTTTGTCAATTTTCTCCTAAAATCTATTATTTAAAATAAAAAATCAGATTAAATTTTCCAAGGAATTTTAAGATTTTTTCATTATCGTGAAAACTTTCAAAATCTTTACAAGAAGCTTCAAAATTTTTATTTACAAATATTCAAAAATGTACGTTTTTTCTAACTTTTTTTAAATGTTTTCAAATTTTGAATTAATTTTTAATCTTTTTAAGATTTCTAAATGTCTCTTAAACTTAACAGATTTTTTTTATAAAACTTTGTAATCTTGCTAAGTGAAAAATTTGGCTTTAAAATCGACAATATTATTTTTCGAAATTTTAGGAAATAATTAAAACTTGAAAAGTTTTTAAATCTTAGTCAGTTTTCTCCTAAACTTAATTTTTTCAAATAAAAAATCAATTTAATTTTTCCAAGGAATATTAGGAAATTTTTTTTTATTATCTTGAAAACTTTTAAAATTCTTAAAGACTTTCTTTATTTTTGAAATCTTCAAAAATCTACACATTACACTTTGTATATCAAAGCGCTGAACAACTTTATCCCATTGATTAATTATTATTGAATATTTTATTTCAATAACCTTAAATTTTTCATAAACCTGAAATTTGCAGAATTTTAATTTTAAACGTTGAAAAAGAACGACAGCTCCAACCCATCATAAATACGAGTTTCCGGACAACAATAGTTACAAATTGTTTCGAGTAATTTCGAGATGGTTCGAGAAATAATCGATAAATTACTTTTTGATCAAGTACTTGATTTTTCAACTACGAAAATGAATTTTCAACCAAGAAGAATTATTTTTTATGAAAAACGACAAACTTTTAACAAAATACATCATCTTAAGCCAAATAGTTGAATTTCCAACAAAGAAGAACTTCTTAGTCAAGAAAGAAAAAAAAAGCCGCATACAAATCGTTGCATTTTTAGGCCAGGAAGACCAATTTTTTATCAGGCAGTTGAAAAAATATTCATTTCCGACAAAAACAGTGGAATCCTAAACCAGATAGAATGGCTTTTAAACAAAATTGTTAAATTTTCACAAGAATTATTTTACTTTTAAACAAATAATACAAATAGTCCTTTGATGTCTCGATCAACAAGCATACCATGATGGCTGTGGCGGGTCTGCACCCTGGCAGCCTACATTCGATCATGCTGTCTTCCTAATGAGAATTGAGAAAACACAGATGGTGTTGAGGGGAAAGTGGTATTTATATTGAGAACTTATAAGAAAATCTTGGAATGACCGGAGCGATGTTGCGACCTATCAGCCTGAGGCAAGAAGATTGTCTGGTCAGGCAGAATGCGTTCTGTGTTCAGTGTGTGATTAATACATATCATCTGGTAGGCCGTTTACTGAAAATATCCAAAAGCTCGTCCACAATCTGAGGATCTACCATCAAACACTGAATAATTTGAAGCTGCTGACAATCAAGCAGCTCATTATTGACAAAATACGGGTGTTATCTGAACCTAGAAGGATAATACAAAAAAGGGAGGAGGTGTTCAAAAAGAATCAACATTTTCTTGCTAGTTCCTCGCACCTCTTCAACTGTCACCGAAGAGCTGACGGAAGCACTGAGGAGCCCAAAACACCTTATCGCTACCGAACATAGATGGTATCAAAAACATCTCATGAAAGAACTTCACTCTCACAGATCAATATCTGGCACGCATCTTCACCTCATATTTAAAGTCGGAGATGAGCATACCGCAGTAGGTGGTTTTAGGGTTCACTGTTCTCATACCAAAGAAAGTCAACTTGTATAACGCAGAAAAACCACAATCCAATAATTTGTGTGAGCATGCTGTATAAGATCTTTAGAGATATCCTGCTAATTGACAGGTTCGTCGGCAAAATCTATGCAAATCTGTTTCACATCTATGGAATCCGTGAGATATTTAGCAATCTATATCGAATCTATTAAAATCTATAGAATCCATAAGATCTTTAGGAATCTCTATAAAATCTATGCAAATCTGTTTCACATCTATGGAATCCGTGAGATATTTAGCAATCTATATCGAATCTATTAAAATCTATAGAATCCATAAGATCTTTAGGAATCTCTATAAAATCTATGCAAATCTGTTTCACATCTATGGAATCCGTGAGATATTTAGCAATCTATATCGAATCTATTAAAATCTATAAAATCCTTGAAATCTTTAGCAGTCTTTATAATATATATAAAACTCTATTTAAAATCTGTAAAAATCTATTTAAAATCTATAGAATTCGTGAAATATTTAGCAATCTCTGTACAATCTATGAAATATATAAAAATCTATTTATAATCTAGAAAAATTTGTAAAACTCTGTTTAACGTCTGTAAAAATCCGTGAGATATTTAGCAATCGATATAAAATCTATTAAAATCTCTAGAATCCTTGAGATTTTTAGCAATTTCTATAAAATTTATAGAATCCTTGAAATCTTTAGCAGTCTTTATAATATATATAAAACTCTATTTAAAATCTATAGAATTCGTGAGATATTTAGCAATCTCTACAATCTATAAAAAATCAAATCTATAAAATATATAAAAATCTATTTAAAATCTAGAAAAATTGGTAAAACTCTGTTTAATGTCTATAGAATTCGTGGGATATTTAGCAATCTGTATAAAATCTAGTAAAATCTATCGAATTCTTGAGATCTGGCAATCTCTATAAAATCTATAAGAACCTATAGAGTCCATGAGATCTTTAGGAATCTCTATAAAATCTGCACAAATCTGTTCAACATCTATAGAATCCGTGCGATATTTAGCAATCTATATCAAATTTATTAAAATCTGTATAATCCTTGAGATCTTTAGCAATCTCTATAAAATTTATAGAATCCTTGTAATCTTTAGCAGTCTTTATAATATATGTAAAACTCTATTTAAAATCTATAAAAATCTATTCAAAATCTATAGAATTCGTGAGATATTTAGCAATCTCTGTACAATCTAGAAAAAATTGTAAAACTCTCTTTAAAGTCTAAACTTTACTTCGCAGCTATTCCTGTCATCAAACTATGATGCGTAGCAAAAATTCCGTGTAAATTTACTGTGCATGCTGATGCAAATTATCACTCTTCTGTCGATCTTCAGTTTCCGTCGAACTCTTTTGCGCAATCTCAGGATGTCTCAATGATTGCAATACCTCCAAACAAACTGCTCCTTCTCCTTTTTCTAATCGCCTTTGCTGATATCTCCAAAATAATTGAAGGTAATTTTCAGGCTGGATCTGATATTAGAGGGTCTCGTAAGGGTCCAGATCAAGGTTCGCATCCGAACCCCCGAAAAATTAACGTGCAGTCTGGAGCCGAATCCGTCAGGCATCTTTTGAGCTCGGGTCCAACATTCTGCAAATATACCTCCATGTCCGCCATGGGTCTGCGCCCTAAATTCAAAGACCATGGCAAATTTTGAACCTTGTTCCTGCTGTCAAATTTATTTTGGCGAATAAAGTGTTCCAAGTTGACATGTCGGCGAATAATTCGCTAATTATTGTCAACTATCTGGTTTTGGAGTGCGTTGTACGCGGAAATTTATAATCGTTCCTTATTTAAAGCCACTTCTCCAGATGTCAAGTCAACAAGTGATACTTCGCCCTTGTTACCCTCCTTCAGGGTCAACTAAAGTATACTTAACCTACTTATCAATTACCAAGCTCGACGTTCCTCACAAAGCCAACTTTATCAACAAATAACTACTACCTGCAATATCTCCTACCCCGAGTTTTTTCTGTGTAACGGCCGGGACAGCGATGATCGCTCAGAAATATTTTGGTTTTACGAATGAACTCAAAAAAGTTAAACGAATAATTCATGAGTGGAAAAATAAAATCAGAAAACAAGGAGAGAAGAGACTGAAAGACAACTTTGAAGGAAGCGAGAAAGTAATATTGAAAAAGATAGAGGGAAGTAAAAATACAGAGCTTGTTAGCATGATAAACAGCAAAGGTAAAATGCTATATGATACAGACAAGATAGTAGACGCTTTAAGAGACTCTTTCAAATAATTATCAGAAAGTAAAGCAATAAGACAACAGAACTGTGACAGAGAACATGATACATCAGAAAGCCAAATTTAGAATGTCTGTGCCACTGAAGATAGAGATACAATTAATTCTGTAAATGAGACACCTGGTCTTATGGTTGACCCTGCAGGTAGGTAGTCATATGTAGGTGGTGAAGGTGGTAAAGTTGGTGGAGGTGAGGCGGGATGAGACGATTGTCTGCTATGAGAAGATTCATCGCAATTAGTAGATTTTTTTTTACCAAAAAAGTTGCCCTGTAAACTTATATCTGGAAGAACAAATGAGAATTAAAAAATTTTTAATTCTATATATGAGAACTTTAAAACTTAAAAAAAAAACAGGTCAACTTTCAACCAAGCAATTAAATTAGAACAGAAATTAATTTATATCAAGATCCATTTTCAATAAAAAAGGGATCCTAAATCCAGGGTGCTAAGTCACGCATGAATGAGCACCCCCTCTCTGTTCAAGATCAAGAATTTAATCCGCACTGCCTATGCATGAAAATGAATGATTGTGGGGCAAATTCTATTTTCAAAAGTTCCTGTTTTGAATTAAATATTAGAATATACTGAAACCTGGATTTAAGCACGGTTTACAGCATAGAATTCAGTGACCTTGGTCATAAATCCAGGGTGCTCAGTCTAGCATGACTGAGTAACGACGGAAATTTTAGGAAAGTCGTCAACCCAAGTTTCTTAAATTCAGGTTTCAGTGTGGTTGAATTTTCAGTGAAAATTGTACTAACGAAACTAGTAAGTGAGTATAGACTGATTCTAATAATACGGATTTGGCGACTGACAAATCCGTCAAAAGTGACTTCCCAAATCAGTCAATTTGACTCGTTGATGAAATTACTTATTTCAAATGATCTAATTTGTTAAATTTTTAACTTAATGAGGTCAATTTTCAATAAAAAAAATTAATTTTCCACCAATAAGATAATTTTAAATAAAAACATGATTTTAGAAAGTTCCTGTTTGGAATTAAATATTAGAATGGACTAAAACGTGGATTTAAGCACGGTTTCGGGCATAGCTTGCAGTGACCTAGGTCCTAAATCCAGGGTGCTTAGTCACGCCTGACTAAGCAACAGCTCTCTTTTCAAGGTCAAGAATATAATCCGCACTCCCGATGCGTGGTAATGAATGATACGAGCCTTGGCAACCCTCCAGATTCTATAGACAATTAGATATTGTTGTTGATAAAATTAGGCTCAGAAAGAAAATTAATCTCCTTCGTTGAAAATTCAACTATTCCAGTTAAAAATGAATCATTTTAATTGAAAATTCAGCACCTGGGTTGAAAATGTTACTATTTTGTAGAAAACTTGAAGTTTTTGTTGGTTTAAAAATTAATTATTCGATTTTTGGTTAAAAATTTATATCATTTAGTTAAAAATTCAACTATTTGGTTAGAAATTCGACTTTTTGAAAGAAAATTAATCTCCTCCGTTGAAAATTCCACTATTTCAGTTAAAAATGTATCATTTTAATTGAAAAATCATCACTTTGGTTGAAAATGTTACTATTTTGTGAATAATTTGTCGTTTTTATTGATTTAAAATTTAATTCTTCTATTTTTGGTTGCAAACTGATCTTTTTTAGTTAAAAATTCAACTATTTGGTTGAAAATTGGTCTTTTTGGAAGAAAATTAATTTCCTTGGTTGAAAATTCAACTATTCCAGCCAAAGGTTAATAATTTTAATTTAAAATTCATCACTTAGGTTGAAAATTTTACTATTTTTTGGAAAATTTGTTGTTTTTGTTGGGTTAAAAATGAATTATTCCATTTTTGGCTGAAAATTGTTTTTTTTTTTTTTCAAGTTAAATTTTGTGTGTATTTGATTAAAAATTGATCTTTTTGGTTGAAGGTTCACTGTTGCAGTTGCAGATTCATCATTTTAATTGAAAATTCATCATCTGGGTTGAAAACTTTACTATTTTGTAGCAAACTTGACGTTTTTGTTGGTTTAAAATTTAATTATTCGATTTTTGGTTAAAAATGTATATCTTTTAGTTAAAAATTCAGCTATTTGGTTAGAAATTCGACTTTTCGAAAGAAAATTAATCTCCTTCGTTGAAAATTCCACTATTTCAGTTAAAAATGTATCATTTTAATTGAAAATTCATCACTTTGGTTGAAAATTTTACTATTTTGTGGATAATTTGTCATTTTTATCGGTTTAAAATTTAATTATTCCATTTTTGGTTGAAAATTGATGTTTTTTATTTAAAAATTCAACTATTTGGTTAGAAATTCATCTTTTTGAAAGAAAATTAATCTCCATCGTTGAAAATTAAACTATTCCAGTTAAAGATGAATCATTTTAATTGAAAATTCATCACTTCCCACTCGTATCTCTCCCCTTTCGGCGGGACGGGGGATCGTGTATTGATGTTCCGATGTAACATTGCTCTTGATTGTGAAGATAACTATAGAGAAAATTGCTTATCCCGTCATCTCCTTCGCGAACGTGGAGATAGGCGGTAGTCCATAAGAAAGATTCACATTGTGTTTGACTTGTTCGATTAATATATCTAATAAAGTCTTTCAATTCTATTTGTTATGATATAAATAGTCGTTCAGAATCATTTCGTGTAACCCGTCAAAAATTTCAAGACTACAAGGGTTAGGGCTCCCAGTCCGAGAGTATGATCAATAAACGAACACCATAAAAATAAAAATGCGCCAATACCATCTGGAATAGTGTATTAGTTTGGTACTTCCGGCGACGAGTAAAATAATCTTACTTCTCGTTCGTAACATGTGGACATTTGAACCTTTCTCTCGAAAAATTATGTGTAAATATTGTTTTGCTCAAAATTGGCATCTGTGATCAGTATTTCATCAAGAAAGTGAGTTTCAACATTACACGTTCCTTTTGATATTTATATACCTCCTTAACAACTTCACAATCCAATAAGCATTTTGCGAATCAAAATATGGTTATAAGTCGTTGATGCAAATTTTTGGAAATTTATGCAAATATTGATTTGTTGTTGTAAACTATTGGTTAATACTCGTAATAGCGCATTTTTTTGTCCTTATTATCAAACATTTGTATTCGCATAAAATATGTGCTTGAATGAAATAACTACTGCAACATCCTACTGAACAGTCATTAAAAAAGTGAAAGTGTCATAACAGATACGAAGTACTATGTCTATGTTCTATCTTGAATGTATCAAATTTTTGAAGTTAATAAGTTAAAGCTTTTTGAATAAAGAGTATTTCATTACTTTTTGTAGAAACCATTATGCAGAATTCCTATCACCTTAACATTTTCAAACGGGATTAGATACGTCATTTAATCAAGACATGTTTTGATGCTAAAAATTGTAAATGTCTACTCAGTAGCTATACATGTGCAGAAAGAATTCTGTGCATTCGTTTGCAACGTAGGATCTTCTGAACACACATGAGTGTGCACAATCCTACTTTATAAATCTACTGCACAGCCAGGATTGTAGCAGTATAATTCTGAAATATGGGTCTTACGATATCTAGATGAAATTGACCGCGTGCAAACTCAGGACTTTAAAATACTATATAGTTGGCCTAAAAGCACATTGAACTACTTTATATGGCAAGAAACAGGCACAGATACTTTAAAACTAGGCGTTATCAAGCGAGCCATGAGTTGGTGGTGCAGGGTCTTCCATATGCCGGACTACAGGCTCCCGAAGATTTGCTACAGCAGACTTGTTGATTTAGACAGGCATAATAAAATTAGAACGTGATATAATTGGGCATCTCAAATCAAAGTAATTATCGAGGAAATAGGAGACTGTACTCTTTGGCCACAACAATTCATAATGTGCAGCAGAGAGATTGACAAAAGGTGCTATAATATTATAAAAACTTGGTAAAACAACTTGAAAAGCTTAACTATCGATAGATCTATAAGCTCTGGATATAATAACATCTACAGAAACCTCAGCTTCAGAAAATTGACAGCATAAACATATTTAAAGTTCGATTTACCATTTAGCAAAACTAGAATTATCAGCCAATTAATATTGGCATTTCACTCTAGAATCAAAATTAGTTATAGGGGAACGCATATATTATCGGCACAAACGCTAACTGCACCATTTGTAAGCTTGACGCTCCAGAAATGCTCCATCATTTGCTTCTGTACTGTCAAATTTATAAACCTGCTAGGGACCAATTTCTAAACCCCTACGTGGGCAACCAAATATACTACAATACAGAAGCTATGCAACAATTACTATGTATAAAAAACGAAAAACATTTGAATGACGTATATTATCACTTAGTTAATGCGCTCGAGATTAGGTCTTTTATAATTAACGAATGATAGGTCAATAGGGTTTTATGTATGTCTGTGCGAATTAATCTACAAAACTCTTTTTACTGATGTTGTAGGTATTTATCAGAATTGAACAATTGTAATAGTTCTTCATACTTGTGCAAATAGGAAGTTATCTATCTATCTATCTATGCAGTTCTTGTTACTTAATTGTGTATTAATTACAATAATAATTATTAATTACGTATGTCTAATTCTTATTTTCTGATTTCTGATCAATCTTTTACCTGTAGGGCTAGTTTTTAGAGGTTTTGCAGGGTTTCTCACCACGACCATAAGCAGACTTCAGATACTTATTTCATAACATCAAAATAATTTACAAAAATTATAAAATTGGGATAGAGGTATTTTGAGCATAAATAATGTTTAATCTAAAAATTATAGCCAATATTCAATTGCATTATCTTGACGTAAATAATTTATTTATGTACTTAATTTAAACGAATTAAAATTTAATCATTTTTCAATTTTATACTGTGAAAAAAATTAATCAGCTAATAACTAATCAATCTGTTCACAACATAAAAATCATTAAACTATCATTTTCATTCAGGCATTCAAATAATTTTTACTTTAATTTTTCTTTAAATTTTCACTTTCATTTCTGAAAATTTGATTCATTAGTAACCTTTTATAATAATTTGAGAAAAAATTAAAACCCATTTACATGTAATTTTGAAAATTAAATTCAGATAATAATCATTTCACAATATCACAAACATTGACTGAAAAGTTTACTATTAAATTTTTCGTTAAGAGTTCATATTTTTTATTCATAAATTTTATTATATGGTTCAACATTGAATTACTTTGTTGAAAATTCAACAATTTTGTTGAAGTCATACTTCTTGGTTGAAAATTCAACTATTTTATTGAACATTAAATTATTCTGTTGAACATTCATATTTTTGGTTTGATAATTGTTATATATAATCTTTTTGTTGAAAATTCACATTTTCGGGTTCAAAATTAAACTGCTTTGTAAAAAATTCATATTTTCGGTAGGAAAGTTAAACAATTTGGTAGAAAATTGAACTATTTGGTTGAAAATTCCTATTTTTTGGTTAAAAATAAAATTGTTTAGTTGAAAATAATCTGTTTAAGATGAGGATTCAAGTATTTTGTTAAAAATTTGTCTGTTGGTTCAATCCAATTTTTTTTTATTTTAAATTAAAAACTGGTTTTTTTTGTTTTTGAAATATCAACTATTAAATTTTTCATTGAAAATTCATCTTTTTAGATTAAAAATTCAACTCCTTGGTTGAAAGTTGAACTACTTTCTTTAAGATTCTTTTTTTTTGTTGAAGTTTATCATTTTATTATTAAAAACTTTGCTTTTTTTTTTAAACTCAAAATTTAACTTTTTGTTGAAAATTCAACCGATTGGTTGTAAAATAACTTTTTTGTAGGAAAAGTTGTTGAATTTATTTTGAGGGTCGTTCCAACAACCCTTAAAGATTTAATCAAATAAATGGACGCTTCTTGACAGCTAAAACCACGAAAGATATTTTGAATAAACTATTGGGGGTCAGAAATCATTTTATAATAAGTGCAGAAATCGTACCCTACCAGGAAAAGTGACTTCATTCTGAGGGTTGTTTTAACACCCCTTAAAGATTTAAGCAAATAAATTATTATGTACTCAGTTGATTGGAAAAACATCGCGTGATTTTGATTGTTAGATAATGCTGGTCTCCTTACTTAAACTTTAAGGAATGTTATAACAACCCATCAAATAAATTCAACTTTTTTCTGCTAAGGTGCGCTTCATGCACTTACTTTAAAGTGATTTCCCAGGCCAGGATACACAATCGAATTTCGGCATTCTTCATAGATCAGAATCTTGGGCTTTCTTGGGTTTTCTTTGGGCACCAATTTAAATAGTTGGGCTCAGTTACTTTGAAAAACAAAAATTTTTGGCTTTTTCCGGGCTCTCAAATTTCCCAAAAATCAATTGCCCTAAAAGAAACCTTCCGTTTCAAAGTAAACCCCCTTCAAAAAATTTGAATTTCTCACAAATTAGATCCTGCGGTATTTTTAACGAAATCATTTGAGCTCCTCAAAATACTAACTATGATTTTTGTGATACAACCCTTCACAATGGAAAATAACTCCTTCGTACTATGTAAATACGTCTTTGCAACTCTGTTAAATTCACAAAATCATGAGAAATATTTTTTTTTATTTGCAAAACTTCGTATTGAGATGGTAGTTTCTCAACTTCAAGGGCTGGAGCTCAAAAATCAGAGACTGTTGACAATACAAAGTTCTAAAAAAGATTATTTTTGTGAAAAATTGTATTAACATTGTGCAGAGGGGTTAATTTTTAACGTTAATGGTTGAAAATGAAAAATCAGAAACTCTGTGACATTAAACATCTCTGAAGAAAGATTAATTTTTGGAAAATCCGTATTGATGTGGTACAGAGGGGTTGATTTTTAACCTTAAGGGCTGGAGCTTGAAAATCAAAGTTGGTATTCTTGAGGATGCCAAATTATTTTCACAAACTTAGAGTGCTTGATTTTTTGAAATGTCATAACTGCTTACCCTTCTAGCGTTAATGACAGCACTGACAGTTTAAACACTTTCCAAGATTGAGCTAGAAAATATCACTTCGACAGAGAATCTAGTCCAAATAAATATACCAGAATCCAGAGCTAATCTACGAGGATCCTGTCCAAAGCTCTTCATAACATTTGAGAATTCCTACCACGAAGCAACCATTCCGTCGATTAGCCGCTGAATCAAGGAAAATCATAAAAAAAGCAGCTTACACACTAACAATTCATTCGCTCATATCACGAGATACGCTTCAACATTGGCAGAAGGTAGGTTTTGTGACCGAGGCGAGCTTACGAATTTTTCGCCAGGATCTTGTGGAGATTTGCTATCTCCGGAATGTTCTTTCTCTAGTTGCAGAAGCCCCTGCCATCTTCCTGTTCATAAATTCTTATATTTTTATTATTCTCATGCTGAGCCATCTTAATCACGTCCCAGTCTGAAGGCAATTTAGTTTCGTTTACCCTGTTGTACGACGCTTTAGTCTTCTTACAGAGTTTTTCCAAGTGGATATTCCACCATTCTGCTCTGTTTTTAGATTTATTGGTACTTTTGGGGCAATTGTTTTTATATGATGTAGTCAGAGTTCTTTGCAGAAAATCAGCGGCGTACTCTAACTTATGTCAGGCACCGTAGCTTGCGGGGAATTCCACAGGCTTGCCTTGGACTTTCTCTTTATGTTAGTCCCAAAGTGTATTCGTGTGGTTTAAGATCTTCGAAACCACTGGCTTTCCTGAGCCTAACCGTTTTTACTCTCCCGTACTGTATGGTGAAAGTTTGTATCACAGCCTAACAGCAGAAAAATCGTGTTTTCCCGGCAATGCTGAATTAGAGCCTCAACCACTCTACAAGGCCAATTTTCGCAAGAAATTAATTACTGAATTTAATTAATTTTATTCAATATTAATAAAGAAAATTGATAATGCATTGACACAGCTCGTTTGCACTAATCTTTTGTTGATATATGACTGCGTATGCATTGCCGCCATGTCCCGTCTGCAGGGCTCTGCCTTCCTTTTTGTTTTGGTTCACTCCGCGTGCCTGTCAGGCTAAGTCCTGATAATTTATAGGTTCATGTAACATCCCGGCTTTAGTTTGGATATCGAGTCGCTCATTCGAGTTCTCGAAGACATTTGAGTGCTCGGAAGGTTTCGAGCTTTCTGAAAAGCTGGATCTCGACTCGGCTCTACTCGGCTCAAACCGGATCGAGCTCAGCTCGACTGGACTCGAAAGCTAACAGACTTGACTCGACTCGTTCGAACTTCGAGTTATGAGTATTTTGCACACTCCTGCCACTATCCCAATGTGCGTAAACAAATTCAAAACGAAAAGCCCCTCTCCCAATTTACAACGAAATTATATGCCAAAATCAATTCCAAATTAATCTAATCCAAATTAAAATTCGGCACTTGTTATGAACGGAATGTTTTGAATTGAAACTCTGCGCCGCTTCAACTCAATTAAAATATTAACAAAATCATTCAGTATATGAAACTCCCTTCACTAATTAAGAAATGAATCGAAATTAATATGTTTTTTCTTCCAGCTAAATAAAATTTGGACCTAAACAAATTTCCTGTTTGAATCCTGAGAGTGAAGTTGAACAAAATGGAATCGAATGAAAAATCGAATAGTTTTATGAGATATCAAATGGGTGCTATTTAAAGTGATCGTAAGTATCATCACCGAAATAGATGGTAGTTGAACAGTATTTGTCCATATACTTATTAAAGTTCCTATGCATGAGAAGTTTATATTTTTAACTCACCTTAACCTCGCACGAATACTTGCAACAATCTCAACTCACCTGGAACAAAAAAGTAAATGATTCCTGTTAGTTATGTATTATAACTTATATCGCAAATTCTAACACGTTTCAAATTTTTTATATTTTAATTTAAACGACTTAAAAGATGTGTGTTAGCAGGCGAAAGTACAAAAATTTGTTTCTGGCTTTAGAGAGCTCCTGATAAATATTGCACCTAACCGTGGAAACGACCGTCATTACGTCAACATGTTATTTCACAAGAATATTGACGAACCAAATAATTTTTTTCATAAAGTCACCATCCACTGAAATATTACAGGATTGTTTATAAATCTATACAGTGCGTTTTTTTTTCATTTTGAGACATCAAAATATATCAAGAAATGTGCATCCTACAAAAAATTCCGGTGATAAAAACTCAGTAAAAATCTACCCCACACCTCACTCCCTAAGGGGTCATTGCCAAAAATTTCTGGACACCAAATTAGTTATACCTTTTTGGGATTATACTTTTATACTACTTTTCCTCGTAAAGATTCAATTTCAATTTTCACAATTTCGTTTTTCTCGCCCAGCCTGCTAGACACCATCATATCAAGCGGGATTTGTAAATAATTCAACTAGTTTGCTTGAAAATTTTAAGTGAACCTACATGATTCTCACTTTCGCATTGAACCTATGTATAATTTATGAGAACTTCACTAAGAATAAAAATTACTTGAATTAAAGACATGTAGCCCTGAATACGTAAAAACAAATATTTTGTTATCGAAAGAAATTTGTCTTATAAGAATGATTATTTTTTTCATTTGAAACATTATTTCTTGAAACAAGAAACATTTCATTCAAACAAAACATTTTTTATCCAACCAAAAAAACATTTTATTGACATAATTTATGGTATGATAATGATTCAAATTCTAGACTTGTTATATGCGTGATTGCTATCAAATTGAATGAAGACACTGTTTCTGAAAAAGCATCAAAAGTAATCTTATAGTCACTTGAAGTATGTGATGTATGAGCTCCAAGTGTATGAAATACTTTTACTAAGTTTAGTTTATATTATTCTATCTTTGCTTGCCTAACTCTCATCAAAATTTTTACTCTTCATTTTTCTGTTCTATTTTACAAGAAATTTTCTATTTTTACAAATTCATTTATATTCAACAGATATATCTTACAGGATAATATCTTGGATTATAAAACTTCAAATTCTGAGATAATAAAATATACAATCGAAGATTTTAAAATCTAATATCCATATTACTATCCTGGTATTTATGGACCCATACAAAATTTTGATAGACGAGCTTGGAAGTAGGACTGGAAACAAATTTTAATTTTTTAAACATGCAATAAGCAGGAAAGTGACTATAATAAGACTACAAAAACGCAATTGAAGGGAACTAAGTTTCTGTATTTGTACAACTGGCAGTGATATGTAATGAAAAGAAATATGACCCTTCCCATTTTCTATATCTAAATCACGTGTGATTTAGCACTAATAATAATTTTGTGACTTAATTATCACTTGTTTCAATGCAACCGGATGCATATGACACGGACCATGATGCGAGGTACCATCTGAGACTACACATATGAATACTGTACCTCGTAGTTGAAATTTTAATGCATATACATTAAAAAAATATGGAAAGATAGATAAATGTTACTGAACAGTTGGGTAATACGCGGCCAGGGCTCGGTAGAAAATGTATGTGGGTTTACAGAAAAGGCATGAAGGAATCACGGACGCTCGAGAACAATCAACAGCATACATTGACATACACATTAGTCAGTCACACAGTCAGTGGAATATAATTTCGTTGCAAATACACTCTCAACCTACAACTACTTATGCACATATAATGCACACATAAATAAACTTAATATAATACTACACATATAAGACGCTCTCGACGAAAGTACGCAGATGCATGCTTCACGCTGAGAAGTGAAATTTGGAACTTTATTATATACTAACTAGCGGAATTGATTCAGCGCTTGCGAGAAACGACCAGTACCGTGACTAAAGTTTTAGTAAAAAGATATATACTATAAGATCCATATTTTTGGGTGTATGTATTTTGTAATTGTCACTTCAAGTCTTAGTCACTTTCCACTTCTTCTTTGAATAATAACTTGATTCTAATATTGTCTGAGTAAGGTATTAAAATTATATCAAAGCACAATTTAATAAAGTTTTCGAATTGTGGACGACTTCGTTTTAAAATCATGAATAAAAAAGTACGTAAAATGTTCTTGTTACGCACCTATTCGAAGCTACAAACTTAATAGGAAAAAATCTGCCCGCAACGCGGGCACATTGCTTAAAGAATTGCTTAAACAAAAGAACAAAAAAACCTTATCTGGGGTATTTCGGAGACGAGTATAGAGGTGCTTTTCGTTTTCCGATGCAACTCTTAGTTTTTTTAAATAATTGCATTAGTTTCAAATCCATATCTGTGGCAAACTTCAATGTCGTTGCTTGTCCGCATTGTAGCGATATTTTGAATTCCAGACGTATATTTTTCCAACCCACCTTATTTCCCAGACTTCAGTCAATTATTTACTCAAATTGACAAATTTAAACTGTATTTTAGCATCCTACTGCCTATTGTTGCTTAAATATTCATTGAATAATAAAATGTCAACAAAATCACTTTTATAGAGAATAACACATGCCGGAGATGTATGACGGAGCATCCACATATCACGTGACACTCTAAGGGCCCTCCCCTCCCTTCTTATACTACCCCAATTTACCCATTTCCGCTACTCAAACTCTTTTCCTATCCCTCCCTTACTCTCCCCTACTTCTAACACTTAGATTACCTCCCCCTTTCTTTTAATTCTTTCTCCTCTACTTACCCTCTTATCACTTCCCATACTATTCCACCCCTCTTATAATTTCCCTCCTCTTACTTCTGCTACTTCACTTTCCTTCACCTACAATCCCTTTCCTCCCTTTTCACACTTCCCCTCTTTCCCGATTTCCTCTACTTCAACCCTTACCCTACTTCCTCACTACTTCTATCACTTCCTTTACTCCTTTTTTTCTACTAATTTTTCCTCCTCTACGTCCCCTCTCATCACTCTCCCTACTTTTTCATTCCTCTTATAATTTTCTTCGTCTCACTTCCACTACCTTACTTTTCTTTGCCTAGTATCCCTCCCCTGCTTGCTGATATTACAATCACTTTCTCCTTCACTCCTCCACTCCCCGTCCTTTACTTCCCCTACTCCCATTCCCATTACTTCTACTACTTCACCATCACATCCTGTAATTCTTCTCCTCTCACTTCCTTTGCATCCACCCTTCTACAACTTCCCCCTTACTTCCCTACACTAATATCACTTTAGTTACTTCCCTTTCCCCTAATTCTCTCTAAGCTTCCCTCTCATAACTTTCCACACTCCCCCTCCCCTCTCTTAATGTCCCTTCTCTCACTTCCTCTACTTCACTTTCCTTCCCATACTATCCCTTTCCTCCCTTCTGTTATCATCCCCTACTTCTCCATCCTCTACTTCCCCTCCCTTCACTCATCCACTACCTCCATCACTTTTCTCACTTCCCCTGACTTCCCTTCCCGGGGAAAAAGTTTGATTTCACTATAAAGTTTTTTTCCAGCAGGAATTAGAAGCAAATAAATAAATTAATAAGTTCATTTGGCATTTTATATCGTAATAAGATTTTCTTGAAAGACATACACTATAAAAAAAAGAAAATCAAACAAAAATATTCATTAGCTCTTACTCAAAAAAAAAAATTTGATTAAAAGAAACTTGTATTAATTTCAGGAAATTTCTTAAGATCAAACAAATTTTTTAAATATTTATATTTGAAAATTCGCAATTGATGAGCTAAGCAGGGACACCGCCTTCTCGTAAACTACACAGTTCAGATTCCAGAGATTCACATCTTCGGGGAGCAAATCGGAGAGAGCATTATTAGCTTTAGATAATTTGTCCATCCTGAGAAAAACTTTCTGGTGGATAGATCTCCTGCTTCTCATGCTGGCATTATCGGCTATCTGTAAAGGTGGTCTTGCTGGAACGGGTGTTATGTTCGCTGGAGGATGATGCTCTTCTTCCATTAAGCCGTTTCCCATCCGGGGTAGGCGTGAATTGCTCGGTTGGAAAGTAATAGTGTGTGGATGGGTATATAGGTATAGGGTTGATAGGTATATAGGTGTAAGGTATAGATGTTTTAGATTGATCTAGAATTCTTGTGTTACTTATTCAAATGACACGTTCGTTTCGCAACACTGCTCCGACCTAGGTTGCTGATCAATCTCTCTAGCTATCACCCCACGTGAAGAGCCTCAAAAAAATTGTTATGTGTGGTTACCCACTTGGACCCATTAGCATCCAAGGTATTCGTTTCAGGCGTCATTCACTCTACTCACATTCTTTTGATAAACTATTTGTCGCCAAAATTTTCTGTCCTGGCATACTACTCTAGCTTCCTTCACGTCCGTGTATTTTTTCATGCAAGCTCTCAACAGCATTGCCTGATCTCACTATTGATCTCTGAAATCGGTTTAAATGGACTTCTCACGCGATATTCAAAATATAAAAATTATTCCAACAGAGATAGAAGTGATAATTTTTATAAAATTCTAATTGACATTCTAACATCAAGCTAAAACATTCCCTTGAAAACCCGCGCAGTAAGAATTCTTTCTAGAAAGGTGAAAACATTGAGGGAATATTTATCCATCTTATTCTTACGGATACAGGACCATTTTATAATTCGGTTCTATAAGTAAATTCTATACAGCCACAGACAACGGAACGTAGGTTATCTGTCTTTCTCGCTTCTTAAGGAACGTTAATGTAAAGAAATTAGAGTAAGCGAGACACTCGCATGTGGAAAACGGTAATTTGTTGTCCACATGCCAGTGTCTCGCTTACTCTAATTCCTTTTCATTTGAGCTTCTTAAGGAGCAAGGAAGATAGATAACCTACGTTCCGTCGGCCCTGTATACAACCTTCATTTGTAAGTTGATCAGTTACTCCTATTGTTAGAAAATATGATGATTGTCTGGACTCTGGTCTTATCTTCGGCAGTTATTCTCGATTTTGTTGGTGAATATAATAAAAAATTCAGAATAATATAAACATACTAACAAAATTTGCTATTAAGAAATTGCAGTTGATTTTTCAAAAAACATATTTCAATAAAGTGACATTATCAGAACTTAATTCCAACATAAAAATGGGTCTGTCAGTAAAAAAGATAATAGGTAGAAAGTGAGAATTAAGAATTTTATAGAAATTTTGGTCACATGAGATGTAGTAGATTCGATTTTCCATAAAGGCCTTTAACATCTATATTCTTGTCTACAATTAACAGGTAAAAGATAAAAAGGTAAATGAGAATAAAATCGAACATTGGGCAAAATGAGGTTTTTTATTTACCTAGGGGGAATTTACATTATTATACCAAGCGGTACATTAGGGATATTGAAAATTTTACTCCAATTGTTTCAAAAGTGCAAAAGGACGATATTTTTGTGACAAAGTTTCAGTCCGGACTTCAATAGGCTTTTTTAAAACAAAATGCTGATCTGAAACTTTCAAATCGATATCTGGAAAAGTTTTCGAAGTATCAATATTTTGAGAATATTTTTTCCATGAGCCCTCAACCCTCGTTTTTTATACTCTTTCCCGTTTGGAGCGTGAAAATAAATTTGTTGGATTACCATTTTTTTAAATACAAATTATTGGCTAAAAAATTCTTTTACTTCTAGAAAGTATTTGTTATTTATTGAGGAAAAAGTGAACAATTCTAAAATTATGCTTGGCATAATATTTCTAAAACAATGCATTTTTTTCAAACATTTTGAATTCTAGGGTAGAACGAAAATTCCAATTTTCCCATTTTTATCTATTAATATGTATAGCACTAAAAATAAGTTTTTCCCTCTAATAGTATTCAACGTTCAACGTTGAATACGTTGTATATATGTTGGTTCTCGCGCTTCGCGCTCGATAATATATTTATCTCGCGCTTCGCGCTCGATGATGTGTTTACCTTGCGCAACGCGCTCGGTCCTTGTATTTCCCCCACATTTGCGCCCAGACCTTTTAAAATTAAAGGTCAAATCATCGACAACTGTGTTAACTTAGTTTTTAATTATCTATGTTTAGTGAATGAAATATCATTCAGACTGTGAAATTTTCATCAAGGTCGAAAAGTACGTTGGTTTTCAATGAAATTGACCAATGAAGCTTGATTCTTGAAAACTGAATCCACTATTAATTTTAATGAACCATATGATCAAAATAACACCTTCATACATGAATTGACTTCATTAGTTAGTTTTTAAAATTTTCTGAGACATGGTTCGACGTCCAGGGTCCAGCTGCTTTGCCCCGATTGTAATTCCTTCCTTATCAGATTGAATAGCTTAATCATATTATTATTATTATTATTATTATTATTGGAGAAGAAAAATTCAATTTTGTTGTAACGTTTTAACTTAATTTTGATTCAATTTCAGGTTACTAGTATTATTCTGTTTTATTTTACAATTTTTTTATTGAATCAATGATACGCAGTCTGCAGTGAATCGTAATTTGCAATAAATTTTATAAAAAAGTGTGGGAAGATTAGGTCACATCCGCCTACATGACATTCCCTTATTTCGTCTGATATCCTATTCTCAACATCACCGATTATCGTATTCATTTCCAATCCCGAATTATTTTTATATGTCTTATATATTCCATGAAAAATGTCAGTATACTACAGTATTGCAAAAATATCACCATTCAATGTTGAAAACAGAATATATTCTTGGTTTGGGGTGGGAACAAATTTACTATATTCTACTAGCAATTGAATTCCTTTATTGACAGGAAAAAAGTATCTTTCAAACGCCAATTGCCGGTCCTGATTTGTCTCGAGAGTAATCCGAATATATCCACGTTGTCCAAGTGCGTATCGTAGTACTTCACGAGAAGCAGACCTGCTTCTAGGGGACATGGACCTGGCATAAAGAGGAGGCTACTGAGGAAAATTGCAGACCGGTGAATATTGTCTGGCACAAGAAGAACTAGAATAGCGTTTGCCATTGGGATTCCATTCAGCCTCTAGTGAATCGTAATTGGCTAAAGCCTTAGTAAATCTATTCTGGAGGATTGGGTGATTTTTGCCCACTGGACAACACCTCATTTCATCTGCAGTCAAATTATCGACTGCGCCGCTTATTATATTTACTTTTATTCGCAAATTATTTTCATCTGTCTTGAAAATTCAACAATTTGATTGAAAATATGTCTTTTTATGTTTAAAATTCATATTTTTGGTTGAAAATTGATCTTTTTTAATTGAAAATTCAACTATTTGGTTGAAAATTTATGATCTTTGTTAATAATTCGTCTTTTTATATGGAAAATCAATCTTCTTAAATAAAAAATAATTTTTTTTTAATTGAAAATTCAACTATTTGGTTAAAAATTGAATTATTTTGTTGAAAATTCCTTTTTTAATGGAAAATTAATTTTCTTGGTTGGAAATTTTTCGTTTTTAGTTGAGATTTCAACTATTTCATTGTAAATTTATGTTCCTTCTTGAAAATTCATCTTTTTATTGAAAATTCATCACATTGGCTGAAAATTGAATGAATTTGTTAAAAAATCCTTTTTTTTGTTTGTTGAAAATTCAACTATTTGGTTGAAAATTCAATTATTTTATTGAAAATTCCTTTTTTTATGGAAAATTAATCTTCTTGGTTGAAAATTTCTCGTTTTTAGTTGGAATTTCAATTATCTGGTTAAAAATTGATCTTTTATAGTTGGAAATTCATCTTTTTGTTAAAAATTCATCACATTGGCTGAAAATTAAATTGTTTTGTTAAAATATCATTTTTTTGATTGAAAATTTATGTTCTTTGTTGAAAATTCGTCCTTTTTATGGAAAATTAATCTTCTTGAATGAAAAATTATCTTTTTAGTTGTTAATTTAACTATTTACCTAAAAAATGATATTTTTAGTTGAAAATTCGTCTTTTTCAGGAGAAAATTAATATTCTCGGTTAAAAATTCCTTTTTTTTTGGTTGAAAATTCAAGTATTTGATTGAAAATTTGTCTTTTTATGTTGAAAATTTAACTGTTTGATTAAAAAGTGATCTTTCTTAGTTGAAAATTAAACTATTTGGTTGAAAACTTATGTTCTTTGTTGAAAATTCGTCCTTTTCCATATAAAATTAATCTTCTTGAATAAAAAATTATCTTTTTTATTTGAAAGTTCATCTATTTGGCTGAAAATTGAATTATTTTGTTAAAAATTCCTTTTTTTTTTGAAAATTCAACAATTTGATTGAAAATATGTCTTTTTATGTTTAAAATTCATATTTTTGGTTGAAAATTGATCTTTATGTACCGTCCATTAAATTTTTAAATGATTTATAAATGATTTCAAGACGGATTAGCCATGTATTTATGTTTTAAAATATGTCAAATTTTTCCAAAATTTTTTTTTTAATTTGAAAACTTTCAACAAGTTTCTTTAAAATATTTCCGATTTTTCTTTTACAATTTTTTAGATCTTTAGAAATATTCTTTACGAATTAATTTTTCCAAACGTAAATTATTGAAAATTTGTAATCCATTCAGCGTTTGAATCATTGTTAAATCTTTTCAAAACTTTTAAACCATCTGATTATCCTTTAAAATGTGTCAATATTTTCCAACATCTTTTTTTATATTTTGGAAACTTTGAAGAAGTTTTCTTAAAATATTTCAGATTTCTCATTTAGAATTTTCGAAATCGTTAGATATATTTTTCCAAATAAAAAGAAATTTGACATTTTTCATCCATTACATTTTTAAATTATTTAAGAATGCTTTCAAAACGGATTAGTCATGTACTTACGTTTAAAAATGTGTCAAATGTCCAACATTTTTTTTCAAATTTTGAAAACTTTGAAGAAGTTTCCTCAAAATATTTCGGATTTTTCTTTTACAATTTCTCAAATCTTTAGAAATGTTCTCTAAGAATTAATTTTTCCAAACATAAATTATTATAAATTTGGAATTCATTCAACTTTTAAATTATTGTTAAATCTTTTCAAAACTTTCAAACCATCTGATTATCCTATAAAATGTGTTAAATTTTTCCAACATTTTTTTTCAAATTTGGAAAACTTTGAAGAAGTTTCCTTGAAATATGTCAGATTTTTATTTTATAATTTTCGAATAAAATTATTATTATTTACATTATTATTATTATATATTGGAAATGTATATATTTTCTCAAATAAAAAAACATTTTACATGTTTCTTCCATTAAAATTTTAAAAGATTCATATTATGATTATTATTATTATTATTATTATTATATCATTAAGCCGTTTTCCTTTCGGGGTAGGCGTGAATTGCACGGTTGGAAAGTAGTGATGTGTGGATGGGTTTATAGGTGAAGGATAGAAAGGTATATAGGTTTAAGGTATAGATATTTTAGATTGATCTAGAATTATCGTGTTACTTATTTAAATAACACGTTCATATGCTTGAAAAAGACACACAGTAGTGTTGAAACGTACGTAGCAAGAATTTGATTATTTAATAAAACAAAATGTCAACCTAGTGGATGTTTTATTAAACATAGAGCGTAAGACCTAAGGAAAATTATTCAAATATATTGATATTGACTTTTTAATGAATGGATTGGATTTGTTCTACAAATCTGTTATTGGGTACTAAGAAAATGTTCTTGGGTGAGAGATGCCGCTCGGGAGACTAGGCGCATTTTTCCTATTCTTACAACTACTTAGAAAATTTTCTTGGACGATAGATGCCGCTGGAGAGACTTGTGGCATTCTTGCCATTTTTAGAACTACAATAAAGTCAGCATGATTTCCAGACGCCATTATTTCAAGACCCGAACATTTCAAGCCCACCGTATACGGTTATCTCAAATTGCGCAGTTCCGTCAACTCCCACCACGGTCCCTGTACTCTCTCCTCCGCGTCTCTGACTGACCAATGAAAAAAGAGGCCTGAAGAGGGAGAAACCTTGAATTAAGTATTTTTTCAAAACGTCATGGGAATACGTCGCACAACGTTTTCGAGAAAAGATTATAAACGTAAAAGCCATAAATGTACAAATAGAAATATATCTCAAGTGTAGAATCTATTTTCTCAATCATGTTCCATTCTTTTGTCGCTTCACGACCTTTCAGTTTCAAGAAATGAAATAAAATATCCCAAATGTCAGGTAAGTGGTACACTTACCTCAAATTTCGGACAGTTGCTTGTATTTCGTGAAACTGAAAGGTTTTCAACCGTTAAATGGATGAAGAAACAATGAATAAAAGTGAAGCGCTGTTAAAAAAGCATAAGCTATAGGAAAAATGGTCAGCTTTAATTTGCTATGTGATACTTTCTCCATTAGTTCAAAATTTCTTAATATTATGACTTCAAAAGATTTTCTATCCTTTCTGGTTTTCCCTAAGCATAACTCATTCACAAAATTCGTTTGTCACAATTTTTTCAATTTTCGTATATAAATTCGTTCTCAGTATTATTCAATAGCCTTACGTACAGTTTACAGCTTTTTGGGAATCTCCCATAAACTATTCGAAATTTAGGGTTGAGATTTGGGAGTCAATAAAAAAAGTCATAAATTTAGATTCATTGGAAAGAGAGAGGGAACGATCGCGTCACAATAGAGAGATTCTGCTTTCGGCCAATCACGAGCCGTTTTATTTCTTTTTATCCCGCTACGTCATCACTTTTCCTCCCTAGGGAGGAAAAGAAAACTGGTCTGCATTCAGCCACTTTCGCTTCCCTCTACAGGCATTGAAAATCGATCTTTCGATGAAGGTATGATGAAAACATTTTTTTCTCAAAAATGCGATATAGGTGAATTCGTTTATAAGAATTGTATACAACAATTAAAATTGTTGTTAAATGGCAATATTCTACCAATATTTACCTATTATTCTTTTGGGAAGAAAATAAGCAACTCCACTGAAAAGAAAAATTGAGATTTTTTTTATTTTTTGATTTCAATAGAAAATGAAAGAATTTTTTCTTCATCTGCCTTGACATTCCTCTTTGCAATTGAATTAGCTTCCATTTGAAAAAATAGATTTTAAAATAGGGTCGAGAAATATTGCGTTTAGAAGTACCAACTAAGTTGCAGTTATTAATTAACTAATTAATCTTCATAACTTTTATTTCTTTAAAGCTGATGCTTTCAGCGCAAAGTAATTTTCTATTCAAATTTTGAATACCTCCCCCCTTCCGCCATTTATCTTCCATTTAACATATCCTAACATTTTCTCGAACCCCCAACCCCTTAAAAACAGCTGTTATGTAATTTCTGGATGGCCCCTAAGAGATTAGCAGCGTCACAACAAGAATAATGTAATTTTCGTTTTCTTGATCAAATTGTTAGTTTGTGTTTCCTTCTTAGGGTGACAACGGGAAATGCTTAAAGAAAGGATCTTCGCTTCCCCATACGAAAATTCAATGTGCGCCACTGTCGAAAGGATAAGAGCAAAAGATAAAATTGTGACTAACTGTTGAAATATCACTTATTTATTTATACTTCACTAATATAATATTTTTCTTGTTTTGAATTTGAGATGACGAAAAGTGTTTTTGAATTTAGTGTACAGTACATATCTAAATAACGTATTTTCCTATAATCACTTCTGCGGTGAAGACACAAAATGAAACTACATATCCTATTAAGAACACGGAGAGAAGTTGCCAATCTACTTCAACAGATTCTTCGTATGCAAGATCTTTTTCCAGCACTTATATATATATATATATATATATATATATAGAGAGAGAGAGAGAGAGAGAGAGAGAGAGAGAGAGAGAATATATTTTTATCTTAACTTAAAAAAATGGACTCATGTATTTATGGCCGCTTATTGCCCAATTCTTAACTACAATTTTGTTCTGCAAATTTTCAATATAGCTGGATATATCTTAATATTATTGTGGTTTATAGATCATGCGAAATTATAGACAAAATTACAATTGATTCAGAGACCTGTATCTGAAAGCACATATCTCTATTCATTAGAAAGATATTTCCATTATTAAAGCTTTAGCCGAATTTCAGAAGCACTAAATATTGTCGGATTTCGCTGAAAATACAGTAATTATTTCGGAAAGAAACATTGTAAAAAATGTCGAGAATTTTCCCAATCCTTCGGCATGGAATATTCCCCAATTTTGTTAAGGAAAATAGTTCTTCCAAAGAAATAGGTAATTTTCCCTAATTTTGTCATTTTTTTAAATAAGATGTTACTGTGACCCTTTTCGAGATGATTCAAATTTTTGTTTTGAATTTAAACATTTGTTTACTCGTTCAGTTCGAGATGCCCGAGGTCCATCCCCCTTTAGAGAACGCTAAAAATGTTGTGAGTTTTTGCGTATCTCTCACTATTTTCGAGATAACTCAAAATTATGATTTCGTTTTGTTTTTTGAAAACGCTTTCTTCCATTTCCCCTATTATTCAGGGGAAATTAGTCCGAAGAAGGTCGATTTCCAGAAAAAAAGATAAAGTTTTTTTTTCTTCATATTCATGTCCCTTAAGGCACTAAAAATAAATACCAAAAAAGTTCCCCATCGGTTCGGCGCCACATACACTCCTAGCCTCGAAAAACATCCCTTAGACGGGTATTAGCGCTGGGTTTTGGCTCTCATATACGAGAAGGTGCGTCGGAGGATAAAAATGGATAGAGGCGAAAGTGTTGAGAATAGAATTTTCAATAAAAAAGGTTTAATACACTTTTACTTCACAGTCCATAGGTGATGCGTAATCAGCTCCACGAGTGGGAGGGATGTTTTGGCGTGAGGCGCGAAATGTACTCGCGCGCTTAGTCTTCGGCCCATAACTCATAAACGGGTAGTTTTTGGACAAAAATGCACAAAGTCGAAAATAGTATAAAATTAAGCTATTCAGTTGAAAATTAACTTTTTTGATGAAAATTAATCTTTTTGTATGAAAATTAAAAAATTTGGTTGAATATTCATGTATTTTGTTGAAACTGAAAGTATTTTGGTGAAAAGTCCGTATTTTTTCAAAAATTAACTTTTTTCTTGAAAATTAATTCGGTATGAAAATTCAACCATTTATTTCAAAATTCATGTATTTTGTTAAAAAGTCAACATTTTTGGTAGAAAGTCCAAATTTGGTTAAAAAGTAACTTTTCTGTTGAAAAATCGTTTTTTTTTTTGCTTGAAAATTAATTTTTTCGCGTAAAAAAAATGTCATATTTTTTGGGTAAGAATACAAAAGTTTGGTTGAAAAATATTACCGACCAATCTTAATTTGACTAATGCCTATTTCTTTTTAGTTAAGTCTTTATGAGTTATCATCTTCGTTATTTTGATTTTCCAACTATAAAATTAAGGAAGTGAAAAAGTAACTTTTTAGGTAATTTGAAGTAACTTTATCTCGTAACTGTACTTACCTCTTTCGGCTAAGTAGCATAACTGTAACCAGTTAATCAAAAAAAGTCGCTTACCCAACACTGTTTCGTTTTTTTTTTCAGGTGTGCGCGGTTAGCGTTTTTTACAAAATAAATAGTAGAAATATTTGAGTATAATATATATAATATAATAATATAATAATATTTGTTTGATGTTTTCTTTCTTCGCGTTTGTTTCCCATTATATCCTTATCAACATTTAAACAAATGAAATGAAACCGTGTTTGGAATTGAAGGCCGGGATGCAAGAACCGGGCGAGCGCTCGAAAACGTGAAAAAGTATTGAAACTGTTTGAAATTTGGTATGCACATGCACAATACCCTACCGATGCCTACAAGATGAAGAAAAAAGTCAAAACTGCCAATTGTTTAATAATAATTAATTGGAAATTGATGCCTGACGGTAAGCACGTTTTTTAGCTTCGGCAAAGAAAAGTATCGAGAGAACTTTAGAGTTGAAAGAACTTCCAGTGAGACATTTGTTCCTCACTATTAAAGGAAGATTTCTGGAAATTTTTAGATCAATTCATTAAAAATTGGCGGAAATATCCATTTTGTAAGAAAGTACGCGATGACATTAAATTACTGAAATCAATTGAAAAATTCTTAGGATCTTTCAAAATACCCTAAGATATTTAAAATGCTTCAACATATTTTGGAATTTCTTCAATTTTGTTAAGCTCTCTAAAATCCCTTATAATTTTCAAAAACACCCTAAAATATTTAAAATGCTTTGAAATTCCTTCAAATTATTCAAATAAAAAAAATTCATTGAAGTCATTAAATATTTCAAGACCTTTTAAAACCTCAAAAATCACGTAAAACGTTTTAAAGCTTTCGAAAATACCTTGGAATCTTCTAAAATACTCCAAAATATTTAAAATCCTCTGAAATGAATGACTGAAATCAATTGAAAATTCCTTCGATTATTGACATTTTTTTAATCTCTTTAAAATCAAATCAAAATTTAAAAAACAGCCTAAAATATTTAAAATCCTAAATATTTAAAATATTTAAAATTAAAATATTTTAAATATAACCAATTGTTCCATTAAAAAAAATTCATTTGAGTCATTAAATATTTCAAGACATTTTAAATCTTCAAAAATCACGTAAAACGTTTTCAAGCATTCGAAAATGCCTTGGAATCTTCTAATATACTCAAAAATATTTAAAATCCTCTGAAATCAATTACTGAAATCAATTGAAAATTCCTTGGATTATTGCAATTTTTTAATCTTTTTGAAATCAAATAAAAATTTAAAAAACAGCCTAAAATATTTACAATACTTTGAAATTCCTTCAAATTATTCAAATAAATCCTTGGAATCCTAAATTAAACTCTAAAAGTTTTCAAATCTTCTATTTTTTTGTTGTTGAAATTCTTCAAGATATTCCTGATCTTTAGAAATTTATTCAAATAATTGAAATAAATACAAAATTCCTTGAAATACTTCAAAATTCCCTTAAATATTTTAAGTTCTATAAAATCTTTTAAAATACACTACAATATGCCCAATCCTTTAAAATTTCTTCAAATTATTGAAATAAAAAAAAATTCTTGGAATCTTCTGAAATTCTCTGATAAAAAAAAATTGCTTCGAATCTTCTGAAATTCTCTAAAACATTTTCCTAAAATATATATTCAGTTGAAATCTTTTGAAATCACTCGATATTTTTTTAATCCTCGTAAGAACTCATAGTTGTAGATTATTGTGTGTGGTTATCTCAACCTTCGGAAGTTATTCTCATCCCTGTTTCGAAGTCCTAGACTTCGTTCGAAAACAAGAGACCTTTTTTAATTAATTATTTTTTACCAGGTAAGTTTGATCCCTTCAGGACGTAACCCTGCGGTAAAAAATACAAAAAAGTATAGTATAGTATTTCGCCATTTTTTAACATTGGTTGAAATAGTAAATGCAGAGGGAAATAAATGTCTAGCGGTTTGTGAGAGTGGGGACTCAAAAATATTAAATGGAGACTGACAAAAAAGGCAATTGGAATATTTGCGAAGACGGTAGCTCGGTTTTGAATTATATAAAAGCCAAAGTTACTGGAAATGAATGTCTGACCACAGGGATTAGAATTAAAGTAATAGCGTCGATTCAATTTCTACAAGTATTTGTTTTAAAAATAGATACAACAATAGCAAGAAACAGAATAAAAAAGGTAAGAACATTCAACATATGTCAAAGAGATTAAGGTGGGATAGTACAAAAGGAAAGAAATGTAGAAAATGAATAAAAGATTTAGGCTATCATGTTTTTAAGCAAATATTGATCTTTTCACTTCGTAGTAATTACTTTTTCTGCCGTTAAGTATTCCATAAAAATTTGATAATTATTCTTGTGGGACTTCAAAAAATACATGATGCTTTTCCTGATAATTTTGATCCCTATGTCACGCTGTTTCCGTACCATGTGTGTGTAACATTAACATTAGTGTAATCCTCAAGGTTGATGCCCCCCTCCCCCCGGAAGGTGTTACTCGTTTTTAAACGGCCTCATCATGTAATTTGCAGACTTAAGTTTGGGAGAAACAGCGTTCAAAGATATAAATAATTTAGATGGACGAGTAAGATAGAGCAACTACAGTTATATTAATTGAATTCTTTTTAACAATATTTTTTAGTTAAGCTCTCATTGAATTTCTTCACAAGTGGATTCCTGTATTCCAAATAATGAGAATCCTGATGAGTAGTCTGCGTTTCATCTTAGCGAGTTTCACTAATCCTATTGGTAAATATAATACTACTACTATACAGGGTGGGCCATTTTAATCTATAGTGGATAATATCTCAGATGCTTGTGCAGATACGAAAAAATGTTTCAGACTTGAAATCAGCAAAATTCTTTCGAATTCAAGAGAATTTTCTAGAGTTAGGCAGAATTCCCTTGAATTAATCATATTTAACTGGAATTTTGTATAATATTTCGTAAATACAGTAGAATTCTCTTTATTTATGAATTGTCTTAAAATCTGCTTAGTTCTCTTGAAGTTTGTAGAATTCTCTTCAATTCAGTAGAATTCTCTTACGTAAGAAATGTCTGACATTTTTAGACATTTTTTATGAGCTTTAAACAATTGTAGGTGATTCTTGTAGGATTTTTGGCTTGGACTTATTTGAAGGGTAAAAATAATGTTGTAAGGTATAATTTTTAAATAAAAAAATATAAAAAAATTAAAATTTTGTTAAAAAACAAAACTTTTTGGCTGATTAGTACAACTTTTAATCAATCAGTTGAATTTTCACCCAAAAAATATAAATTCTTAATAAAAAATATAATAGTTGATATTTTAACCAAAAAATATTCTAATTTTAAACAGAATAGTTTATCATCAACCAAAAAGAGGAAATTTCAACATAAATCTTATATTTTGAACCAAAAAAAATATTGTTTCTGTCAAGAAAAAAAAATTGTGGATAAATTATAATTTAAAGGGAAAAATAATGTATAACACAACATACAAATTTCAAGTGACTATTTAGTTTTGAAGTTTCTGTGTTTATTTGCTTTAAGGTTATTGTATAAAGATAGTTTTCCAAAGTTTCTCCAGAAAATTCAGAAAATTTGAGATATAATATATATAATTATTTTCAAAAAAATGTTGTTTTGTTTTGTATGAGTTTACAAAATTTGAGGACAAATTTGAGTCAATTTAAAAGATACTTAGGACCTTTCAAAAGTTGGACAAAATTTCAAAATATTTAATAAATTTTCGCAAATCTTCAGTTTTGAAATATTTTTAATCTATTCAAAACTTTCAAAATTCAAAATATCTTTTAAACTGACTCGAATTATTCGTAAACCTGTCTTAAAATCTTACAGATTCATTTTCGACCATTTTGGAAATCTTATGTTATTTTTTATTATTATATCATTAAGTCATTTCCCTTTCGGGGTAGGCGTGCATTGCTCGGTTGGAAAGTAGTGATGTGTGGATGGGTATATAGGTGAAGGGCATTTGAATTCATTTGAAACATAGTTTTGAATATATTAAAAAATAATTTTAATATTGAGAAGATTTGTAACAAATTTTTAAAAAATGTAGATTTTTAAAGATTTTGAAATAAAATTTTGGAATCTTTTGATGAATTTTGAAAGGTTTCAAGAAAATAAGTTTTTTTTTCTTAATATGACTTGACAACATTGGAAGTCAAAGTGTGGATTTGTTTTGAAAGCGCGCGAGGAATCTTAAAGTCTTGTCACCTCTACTATTCAGAACCGACGGAGAATTTCCGAGAAATGTAATTCTCCAAGCAAATAGAATAAAAAAAGAACAGCAACTCTTTGAAAAAGGTTTTCTTAAAAGCTTATGATTTTTTCCCAATTGGAATAATTTTTAATACAAAATATAAAAGTATATTTAAAAAAGTATTTTTCGAGATTTGATAACAACAAGGAATCATATTTTATTAGTTTGTTTTCAAAGTTATACAAATATAATATTCCTAAGATTTTGGAGAAAATTCAAACAGATTTTTGAAGATTTCACATATGTCGAAAAAAATCAGGAAAATTTTGAAGTATTTTTTTTTATTTTACAGGATTTACAAAATATTACGAAAAATTAGAGTCAGTTTAAAATATATTTAAGATTTTAAGAAGTTTTTCAGAAATTTAGCAATATTTTCTAAATTTTTTGAAAACTATTTAAGTTTTTAAATATTTTTAATCTTATAAAAACTCCAATGTTTGTTAAAATTTGGAAAATTCTTAAAAATTAAAAAAATGCCTTAAAACGTTCCAGATTTTTTTTGACATTTTTAGAAATTTGGAGAGAAATCTTATGAAAAATTTCGTATTCTTTCAAAATTCTTGAGAAGCTTCTAATTTTTTTTCAAAATACTAGAAAATGTAGTCTCAAAATCTTTTAAATTATGTTCTAAATAAATCATTCTAAAATCTACATCATTTGAAAATTCCCTAAAAATCTTATTATCAGTACCGGTAACTATTTATTACGGGTACCGACAGTTTATAAATTTCGTAAATTAAGATATTGTAAGTTTTTGTCAATTATTTCATTTTCTTATCTCTTTAAAAGTTAATAACAGCATTATTTCCTAATATTAAAATATAAAATAAATATAATAACAAATTTCCATACTGTAAGTATTGCCATTAATGTTGAAAACTTTATATTTCTGCGAGCGAATCTTCCATTCTTTGGTTGTCAAAACTGTTTTCTGCATAATTTTTCTTTTACAACGTCAATTTTGAAGCCTTTAGTAAGTAACACTGTCTCTTTAATAAAATAGATTTATTTAAAGCAAAGTAGAATTAAAATTGTTAAATAATAGCGAGGTTATAAGCAAAATCGCCTTTGCCCCACCGGTCGGCGCTGCCCCCCCTGCCCCTACATGTTTACTGACTTTAGTATACGCGTATACTAAATTTTATGTACGTTTTTACTCAATTCAGTATATGTATAGACTAAATTTACTATACGCTGGTATACTAAATTTAATTTCAGATTGTGCATTCTTGCTTCAATTACATGTATACTAAATCTAGAATAGATTTTTCTAATAGTGTTACTAATACAGTTAGTCATGTCTACTAACATCTTTGTAGGTACGCATATCTTCTTGTTGTTAAAAGGATTAATTGAAATATCTGTCCAGCACATATCCGTTCAGCGCATTGGGATCTTTATAATTCGGATTTCGATATATGAAAGAATGAACTTGTAAATAATTGCTTCGATGCGCTTTGGAGGTTAGGATTTGTAGTAAAACTTTTAACTTGTTCGATTTTACAATTTCTTATACATACCTTCAATTGCTTCAATGCAATCGGCGAAACCCAAAGTTTTAAAAGCTCGTTATTTCCCACGCGGAGACACTTTTGGTTGTAGAATTTGATATTACAATATTTATTTTTACAATAAGTATATAGCAAGCCATAATATAGCGTCACTATTTTAAGAATCACTATAGTGAATATTAAACTGTGAAGCTGCTAAGTTTATTGGAACGTAATAATAAATGATTAAATAATTGTACTTATACGGCACGAAAGTTTCTATAATCCCTAAAAAAGACTGTTAAGTTTACAAAACAAGATAGGAAAGACATTCATGAACTTCCTATGTTCATTCTACGTATTTTTAATTTTTCCTATAGAAACTAGAAAACTATGCCATGGTCGGAAGAGCAAAATAAAAATAAATTCGCATATAT
Organism: Andricus grossulariae; assembly: GCA_011634705.1. NCBI lineage: Eukaryota > Metazoa > Arthropoda > Insecta > Hymenoptera > Cynipidae > Andricus > Andricus grossulariae. The sequence goes on along the minus strand of JAABKJ010075445.1, from coordinate 209,765,546 downwards.
ATATATATATATATATATATATATATAACATATGTAAACAATAATGTGGGGAAGGAAAGAATGGGAAATAATCGGAAAAGAGTGGATGCGAAGTAGGGAAAATTATGGAAAATATTTCATGATTTGTGTGAGATAATAGGAGCAGGGCGAGAAGAGGAAGTGAAAGGAAATAAGAGGAGGCTGAGTATGAAAATTTAATGGGAATGAGGAGAGGCAAAAAAGGAGAAATGAGGAAAAATGAGGTGAGAGAATGTCGGAAAAGTGAAGAAAGGGGTAGGGTGGAGAGGTATCAGTGAGGAGGAGAGACAGGGTGAGTAGAAGAGGTGTGGGAGTTGAATTTAAAAGAAATGAGGGGGTAAAATGTTAGAGAAGTAAGAAGCAATTATGAGCGGGTAAGTCGGGAAAATAGGGGAAATAAGGGAAAGAAGATGTAAGGAAGTAGATAAAATGGAGAAAGTGAAGGGAAATGAGAATTAGGACAGTATGGGAAGTGGAGAGAAATTATGGTAAAAGAGGGAACAGGAAGTATGGGGAAGAAGGGAAAATCAGGGAGGGGAAGTAGATGAAATTGTTGAAAGTTAGGGACGGTAGTAAGGAAAAGTAAGGTGAGGGCAAATTGGTAGTGCAGGTGAGTATGGGAGGAGAAGTGAGGACTGGGAAAGGGAATTGGAGGTGTTTCAGCTAGGGAAGCTACGAGAGGGACAGGTATGAAAGGTAGAAGTTGGTGAAGATAGGAGAAGTAAAGTTTGCGGCAAGGGAAGGTTTGAACGGAAAGACATTTTTAGTAATTGAGTAATAATTTTTCTTCTGAAATATTTTTGTACGACAATCAAAATAAACCTTTCTGTACCTGTTTTTGGAGGAAAAATTGAGCAATGAAGAAAAATGTAAGCACCGAGAACAATAATAAATTGACATTTTATGGTAGTTACACGTTATTAGTAGGATTTTGAACCGACTTCGAATCAAAAACAATATTGTATTTTACTTGTACATTTATTTAGACTGAATTGTGTTGTTTTGAATTTAGTTTTACATGTAGTTTACATTTACTATTCTAAAAAACTTTGAGATTGGGTATGATTTGCCTACGTGAATTTCAGCGAATTCATGTCGATTATATTCGGCAACAGCGCCGCTATACATGTTTATTTGCACCCGTTTTCTCATGGTAGTTTGATATTCAGCCACACCAGGTTGTCAAACATTTTTTATCGTAACTATAATTTCTTACTCAATAAATTTGATGAAATTATTCATAGCACGGAAACACAATTTTAATAATTCTTTAATTTCTTTTGTAGAGGCTGCTCAAAAGTGTTCACAGTTGAAAGGCACGGAAGACAAAGCTCATCCCAAAAATGAAAATATATGTTCTTATTTCTTCTGTTTGAAAAAAAACTACTCGCTCTCTCTCAAAATTATAAATAACAAATTTGTACATCCTTCTTGAGTGAACAAGTTTGCCTATTATTTCTTTTTCTTTCCGTGTGTCGTTTTCCGAAATACTAAATTATTTTATTTTTAATGTTATTTTTTACGATTAAAACCAAAACTAAGCGTCCTATCGAAACAAATTTGATGTAAAATTTGTCCAAAAATTTAATTTCCTCATCGTTAATGTTGTTTTTCACGAATAAAAATAGAACTGCGCGCCTCATCAAAAAGACGTGAATAAAAACTTTGTAGATCTTTTTTGGGTTTCTCTCTTCACTCTCTTGACTTTTCTTCATATCGTGCGTTATACGGCTTAAAATGTTAAATTTCGTTGGTTTTTTTTTTGGATTTGGAAAATGCTATAACTCTGATATTTTTTTGGTTGAAAAATGTCATTAGGACAAATTATTTGTATTTCTGAGTACTACAATCAACCGTACATAGAATTTTCAAATCTTGAAAAAAGTGGGCTCAAAAATTTTCAAAATGTGCAAACTTTTTGAATTTTAATCCAAAATAGCTGATTAATGAACCGGTTCTTTCTTTTCAGGCCCTCGAAAAGTGTCCGAAAGCACAATCTAACCTGATCAATCTTTCGAAAGTTATCGTGCCTGGACGATACTACAAGGTACAGGATACAGAAACAGACAGACAGACACCTTCATGAAAATCGTTTTTTCTGAGTCAGGGGGTCTGAAAACCGACCGATGAAAACCGACTAAGTCAAACTTTCAATAAAACTAATACCTTCTCATTAGAATGAGAATGTGACATAAAGAAGATAAAACTTCGGTGTGCACCGATTACATGATTGCAATGTGAAATTGCAAAGTTATTGCAGTGATTTTAATGTGAAAGTAGAGTGTTTACCACCGAGCAATTCACGCCTACCCCGAAAGGGAAACGGCTTAATGATATAATAATAATAATAATAATAATTATCGGTCGATTAAGATTTTAGCTCGGTGTTCATATTAAATAAAAAAAAGTTTTAGAAAATAGTTATTTGTGATACAGGTACGTAAACTAGGTGATTCCAACGAATATAATAATGCTTGCAGCGTGAGCCGCAGGCAAGTACTGCAATCACACGAGTAGTAATTACCATAGTGGTGACACTTCCATGTATCGTTTGAAGAATTACGTTCGAGATCAGCGCCATCCCGCGGTTCCCTTGGACACTAAAAATAAATGAAACAAAAGAAGACCTGTAAATCAACGAGTGGGTGCAGAGCACTCGGCTCCCGAACAATCCCCCCGCCTCCCTCCATCGACGCACGGCTCTTACATGGTTCATTCCAATCGTTCCAATTCCATGATACTTAGGTCGTTCAAAATACATTCATGGCAATGTGAAAAAGCCCGAAAACATAAAAAAATTTAATAAATCAATTATACAATCAAGAATATTCCTCTTCTACAATGAACGAAATCTCTTAAAATTCTTTGGATTTTTTAAAAATAACTTGAAACTTTTAAAATCGTTTAAAATCTATCGAATTCCGTTATATCACTTAAAATAACACTTGATTGATTACTTAAACAGGGTAGATGTTCTAATCAAAGAAGTCAGGCCGTTTTGGTGTCGAAATTAGTTCATCTACAGGCCTCTGACTCACTTCAAAGACAAAATGTCGTTCAAAATTAAATTATTTTTTTCAATATTCAACAATTTTGTTAAAAAGTCATAGTTCTTGGTTGAAAATTCAACTGTTTTTTGAAAATTCGCCTTTTTGAACTGAAAATTCAACAAATATATTGGAATTTATTTTTCTTGTTTAACGATTTTTCGAAATTAATCATTCAAGTATTTTGTCGAACATTTATCTGTTTTGTTTAAAATATCATCTCTTACTGTAGAAATTTCACCTTGTGTAGTAAAAATTGCAACCTTCTGATTACAATCTAAATTTTTTTTATAGTAAATTAATTTTCTAGTTGAGAATTTAACTATTCTGTAGAAAATTCATATTTTCAGTTCTAAAATTTAACATTTGAGCAGTGTTGCGGAATGAACGTGTTATTTAAATAAGTAACACGAGAATTCTAGATCAATCTAAAATATCTATACTTAACATCTGTACACCTATCTATCCTATACCTATATACCCATCCACACACTACTACTTTCCAACCGAGCAATTAACGCCTGCCCGAAAGGGAAATGGCTTAATGGTATGATAATAATAAAAAACAGTCGTTAAATGCCTGTAAAAGGAATATCTGTGTTACCGTACGTTTTGTATTTAACAAAAAAACAAGCAACTTTGAAAATATGACAGCGAAGAGTCTATGGCAAGACATTTGTCGTTAATTCCACACAAAAAATGAAGCCTATTAATCAGAAAATAATCCAAATATGTATTTTTATATAAAAATTGTTTATATAATTGCCAATTTTTTGCAACTTCAAAAAAATTGACATTGAGAAGACTTAATCAAAAAATTTCTAGTTAATTCGACAAAAAACTAAACTTATTCATACATAATAGGCACATATGGATTTGTTCATCAAAATTATTTATAATGATAATCAATTTTTCTCACTACACAAAACTTGACAGCAAGGAATGTTTGGCAAGACATTTCATGTTCATTCCCCTAAAAAAATGAAGTCCACCCTGGTGAAAAATTCTCTGCAAATGACTTCGTAATATCCCAGCAATAGCTCTGCAAGTACTCTGCAAACGTATCCTGCATTAGTGCAAATACTCTGTAAAAGTCTCTGCTTTACTGATTGAATTGGAGCACTTCAGCAAAAATGGAGAGATGCTGTGCATTACTCTGCGGCAGAAAATTCTCAGCATTGTTCTAAAAATGTTTGTAGAATTCTTAAACGGGACAGTAGTTTTAGCAACGGGAATCTTTGAAATTTGCGAAAATAGAGTCCGTTAAAAACAATATGCGCCGTCGTTTCCAACACGAAGAAAAAGATTCCGATTTATATGGAGGGGCGGTTTCCACATTTAGCCCAATTTGTATATCAGAAGAAAGGAAAGGACGGACAGAGGACACACGAGAGACAGATTCTTAACTTATTGTAAACACATAGCCTAACCCAATATATATATATATATATATTCGTTTTAAAGTTCGGTTTCTATTCCTTTGTAATAGAACTAAAGGGGTCATTTTTTAGATGACAGTTACTCCCAGTGGGACCCTGCGGTGGTTGTTAACCTTTAGTTTTTAATTATATATACGCCAGTACCGCCGGGCGTCTTTCGAACTAGAACCATACTGGTAGAAGCCTGGCAGGGTACTGGTGAAACTCCTAATGATAACTAACTTATGAATTGTATGAAAGTACATATGATTAAAGTATTAAATCAGTACTGGTTAGCATAAATTATATAATATTGTTAAAAAATAATTTAACCTACGCATAACACTAACGCTCACAAATCGACGACCTTAACCATTACGCTATCACGCAAGCTGTCTGTGGTTACCAAAAAGCCGGTATACATTTTTCTGTGCATAAGTATTTTATCATTGTGACTTTGTGAACTATCTTTTAGTACAAGTCAACCACCTTAAATAATTTTTAGCAGTTTAGAAAATTGGGTTTTAAAAAGCCTCAACATATCTCTGCAAAACTTGCTGATAGCTCGAAATTGCAACCATTTTTCAAAGTTTTCAAACACGCACACCTTTTAAAATCCCTAATTTATGCAGAGTTCATACAAAATTGAAACGTCAGGTGGAATTTTTTGTTTAATTTAACAGAGTTACAGCACTTTCAAAATTAAAACATTAATAAATAAAATAAATGAAAATTTTCACCCAAACGACGCACGATGTAAAAAAAAGTCGAGACGAGAAAAACGTTGCTTTTGGAATATCCTACAAAATTGTTATAACAACTTATTGAATTTTCTTGAAAAATCGGAAATTCAAATTTTGACCGCACAAGAAAATGATGAAAAATAAAAAATTCCATTTTGTGGTCAAACTATACAAGGTACGAAAAAAGATGAACAACGAAAATTATGCATTCAAAAAAGATCTACAAATTTGCTATGAATCACTTTCTGCTAGGTCGCGTTGTTTTTGCTTTAATCGTAAAAAATAGCACTGAAAATAGAAAATTTAATTTTCGGAAAAAACCACACAAGAGACGAGATCGTAAAAATGAACGTGAACGCACAGGCCGACAAAATTTGACAAAAGTCAAAAGGCAGAAAGCAGACCAAACATTTCCGAAGGATTTTGATGCGCTGAATCCGAATCCGAACTCAAAATTGCTCCTGTACGTAAAAAGAATGTTGTGAAAATGCTCATAGGTTAGGTTCTTGTGTCGCATTTGAAAGACTTAAAATATTCATATATTGTTTACAATTTATTAACATTACTGTCGTTAATTGTTTGTCTTTTTTGAGTGAAGTAATTCAGTTTTAGGAGTTTTAGTGTTGCAATACAAATATATTGGGAACTAATTTTGAAAGCAACTCAAGTGCGGTGCTTGGTGGTTCTGTAACGAAAGCAACAACAACGAAAGGCACACCAACAACAAATGTTGGCAGCGTAAATTTTGCACGTAGCTTAACGAACGTAGTTACATTCTCTCCGCTTATACACACCGCACCCTTATACACTCCCGCGAGTCATTGGTACAGGTTCCACCGGGAAAAGTGGGAGACATGGTGGCAATTTACCATCGCATTCAGACGTAGGTATGGAGGGATACATTTTCAGATGCGAGTCAGGGACGAAAGGCGTAAAAGGACACAGGGTCCAAACGAACCTATAGCAGACTATCTGCTGAACATTCGCCTGATTTTTCAACATTAGGGGAGTGGCGACGAATGCGGCGCGGTGGATAATGTGGCGCGTTCGAGTTTTCGAATATTAACGCATTTTCTGCTTGTGGAGGTAGTTTCACTAAATGTATATATATTTTCAACGTTACATTATTAAAAAATTGGGATAATTAAATTAATTGCCTGATTTTTATGACAAAAAGTTAGTTTTTGTTCTTTTGCTTGTATTGTGAAAGTAGTTAAAAACAAGTACAAAATTACAGAAGTTTCGATTAAAGTTATAACATTTTTTGAAAATGTGCTGTCTAGAGTTTCTTGAATGCTTTAAAGTTTAACATTTTGAGTAAAATTAATCAACTTTTATGTAAAAAATCTTTTTTAAATACTATTCACAAGCGACTAATATGGCGCAATCGGGATTAAAATCGACAGGTAATATAAATAATTGTTTAAAAAGTTTCCCCATTGATAATTATTCAAATATATCCTTCATTATATTATTTTTCATATTGTTGAGTCAGTCTGCACTGTTAACAACAAATTTTGTTTTTTACATTTCAGCAGACATAACCCTCAAATTATTGTGAGACATTCTGCACTGTTAAAAAAATATTTTGTTTTGAAATATAAACTTACTGTTCTAATACAAATATCTTTTGTTTGTACTGTTTATATATATTTAAAAATAAATATCAGTTGTGTCTCATAATATATTATTGTAAATAATTCATTTTTATCTCTAGTCTTTATAGTAACATATTTTTTTATATTCTTTCACATAAAGAAAAAATCAATAATTTTACCTAAAAAATTGAGAAATGATCATATAAAGTACATTTTCCAGTATATTTGAAAAAATGGGAAGATTAGATTCAAAATCGAGTTGGGAAATAATTTCTTGGATATTATTTTTTTTTAATGAACAATTTTAAGCTCATCGCGACAAACAATTTTGTATAAAAAGACTATTTGGTTTAGAATTCAAATAAGTAAACTGAAAAATTAAATTCAAAGGCATCTTAACATTTATAAAATATAAAAAAATGTCGAGTTTAATTCAGTAGAATCTGTAAAATTCACATATCAAAAATGTGACCAAAGTGTATACACTCTTTTGTTTTATTTTGTGCTCACACAATGATTTAAATTATCAAAATATCAAATTAATGACTTTTATATTATTGATACATTTTGTATTAACGAAACTTAACAATTAATTATAATTTAATAATTAACTAATAATTACATCATTATTATATTTTTTTATCAATTTTTCGAAAATTTGTAGTTGTCAAGTTTCTCCAGTAGGAAACTCGGAGGTTCTTGAGGGCTGATTCCTGTATTCGACAGCACATCTGCGTAGATGCGTTTATTAGTAAGGATTCTCGGCGACTTTGTGAATTCATATCTAGCATATCTACAGTTTTGCATATAAATAATTTGAATGCGCCATTTTGTTTTTGTTTTAACGAACAGAGCATGCCCGATTTACCCAAGAACAGCACTCTTTTTTTCAAAAACTCTCATACGTTTAAGGGGTACAGATGCAAACGCGTTTTATTGAATATCTCGGTTCGTCTAAAATGCAGTTGTACAGTTTCTTCATCAGGATCAAACACTTGCATTTCAACCTAAGAAATGTATACTTCCACAGACGAGTTTTAAAATGTAGAAGCCAAATTAAGACAAAAGTATGTTTTAATTTCCATCCCAAGAACATGTTTGTTTGACTTGTCAACATGGAAATATGAGTTTTGTTTGGCTGATGCCAAGCATTTTTAATCCAAAAACCATATTTCAACCAATCCTTAACAACATGGTTGACAATTTCTTGTCGGACAGTATAATGGTTTTTTTTATCGCATGGCCACTATTACACTCGCTTTTCGCAGACCTACGGCTATACTTTTAAACAAGCAGTCACCCTGACCACCAGCATCGACTATTTTAAATCTCAATCCTTGAATTTAAATAGTTTCCATTTTCTCAAAAGCAAAAAAAAAGGAACAAAAGCAAGGAACGAACGAAAAAGTAATTTCCACAAGAAAACTTCTCCGACAACAGCCGATGGAATACTGGCGAACTATCTTGCAAAACGCAGAAAGGATTTTCCAAAACGGTTTCCCGAAAATTTGGAAAACACATGTTTCTCCTTTGACCAGTTTTCTTGCTCATTACTTTTTACTGCCTTACAGCCCTAATACTTTTCCTAAAAAGAAATGCACGTTTTTGCATTTTACAGCACATCAGAGCTGGTCACCAGCACAACAAGCAATAAACTAAGGCTACCTTTTTCTTAATCCTTAGAATTAGAACAGAACATGGCGGTCATAAAATCGTACATTCGCAAATCGTAAATCGCGTTTATTGTTTCAGAACCAAGTTCAGAAAAAAAATTATTTCTTCACTTTGACAATCCAATTTTCCCATCCCACTTAAAATTTATCACTGCTTTTGAAAATAGTTATTTTTTATTCTGTGGACAATCACTGTTGAGAAATGAACATTGTACTAATAATTTCTTATTGGAAAACATATCTTTTCGAGTTCTGTATTTGACTACTTGGTTTCAAATAAGTCTTGTTTACTTGAAAACGAAGTTATCTCTTTGAAAAGTCTTGCATTTTGTTGAAAAATCCCGCTTTTCTGCAGAAAAATTATTTTTATTTTTCGAAAATGAGTCTGATTTTCCACAAATGCATCCTTTTTCTTGCTAGAAAACACAGTTATTTCTTTAAAAAGTCATGCATTTCGTTGTGGAGTCCGCTTTCCTGTTCGAGAATTACTCCTGTTGTTCTGTTAGGGACTGTATAACTGTGTGAGTGTGAGAGAAGATCGTCGTGCACGTGTAGCAGTAGCACCAGCAAGGCCCCATGCTGACAGTGCGGTTGTGTAGCGAGTCTATATTTATTCACAGGAATATAATAAAAACCAAAATTCTAAAGAAATTGTATTTTAAATTTGAAAGCGAAGCATTTTCATGTTTTGACGGTCATCCGCACTGGAGAAAAATTAAACGAAACACAAACTACGTAACTAATTGACAGGTGAGCCTATCAGATTCAGTTTGTCAGACGCTGTCTAGGAAATAGGTTGAATCTTTCCCTGACGAAAAATAAAATAGACATTTTCCATTTACTCGGTAAATTTTCGTGCTATTGTTTTGAAAATTATTTTTCCGTATACGAACAACTTAATTCATTTTCAAGAAAAAAGGATTAGCCGTTAAACTAAAAGTTCCACTTATAGGGCTACTTTTAATGGCCTTGGGCCATTTTTCGTTTACGAATTTGTTTAAACATCTCATGGCTCGAATTAAAACACATAAACACGAGCGAGAATACGAGCGTTTTTGTTTAAATTTTTATCAGTATTATTACACATAAAACTAGAATTTAACAAATTTGACGGTTGGCCCAAGGCGGGACCCCCGTGTCCCGCCCTGGGCCAACCAGGGTCAGTTTGGTCTGGTTGTCGTCCTAAGCATTCGCTTACTCTTTATTTTGAAATTAAATATATTTTGCTGTGACATATTTCCAATATTTGTACGAATGATTGGCAAATATAATACTACCATTTTCATTCAAATAAATCATTAATTTTTTCTTGTCATAACAAACGTGTTCTCGGAAGAGGAAAAGTGTATAGGTGATAAAAGGATGCCGCTGTGAACTTCCTCTTAATTAATATTTACTAAAACTATTTATTTCGATGCTGCAAGAGTTAATAATAATTTTTAAATGTTCCTTAAAATTATTTACTGAATTATTTACTGAATCATTTAATGCAAGAACCGGGCGAGCGCTCTAAAACGTGAAAAAGTATTGTCCAATCGTCTTGTAATAACCAAATTTTAAAGTTCAAAAAATTAAATAATAAAAAAATATGGACTTGTAGAGAATATTGAAATGGACATTTTTTCTACCTAAAGTTTTCCTTTCCGATGTATATTTTTAATAATAAAATTGAAAAAGTGGGAAAACATTTTTCCCAAATTCAATTATTTTTTAAAACATAAAATCTTTTTAGCCGAAATGTCAACTATTTCAATTACAGTTTCATAATTTTAGTTGCAAATTCATCTTTTTGGTTAAAACTTCTACTATTCCATTTGAAGAATAATTATTTTAGTTGAAAATTCATCTTCTCGGTTAAGAATTCTAGGTTTCCATTTGAAGAATAATTATTTCATTCAACAATTGATAACTCAGCTGCAGAATATGACCATTTTCCAATACAATCGTTTTCTATCCTTGAAAATTAATTTCTTCATCTGAAAATTTGAGTATTGTATTTTTGGTAGAAAGCTTATCTTTTTGATTTGAAAATGTAACTATTTGGCTGAAAGTTGACCTTTTTAGGTTTAAATGTCAACTATTTCTTTCAAAATTCGTGTAACCAATTTTTTTATATATATCAAAAATTATATGTCTAAAGCATTTATAGAAGTACCTACCTAATATTTAAAATGTATAACAGATAAAAAATTGATCAAAAATTATTTAAAAATTTGAATTTTATCTTTTAAAATCAAGAGCTGAAATGCCTCCTTTCCGCAGCAAGGCGAATTTTACTCAGTAATTGTAATTGTTAATAATTAATAAATTATATAATTCTTGTTATATATTCATGAAGTAATTTTCTTTGTTTGTAATTCCCTAAATTTAAAACTAAATTTTCGCAATTATTATTGATTTTCTAGAAAAACGGACAATTCATTTTAAAAGCATTCATTCATTAGAAAAGAAGAAATTCTGAACTCATAATTATTAAAATTTTAAAAGAAAAAAATTTTGGAAGAAACGGATCACAAAAATTCATCACGCGGCCCTGCACAGCTGCACCTTATATTTTAGATTTTTTTTTTATACTTAGAGTTAAGTTAGCTGCGAGGTTTTGTTAGGAGTTGCGAATGCGTAGGCAGGGGGTTCGAATCCACAGCGAATAAGAATTTTAATTGCGTGCGATTATCAATGTAGTGATTGTTTGCGTAATAGAAAACAATTATGTAATTTAATATGTGGAAAAATATAAAAGCATAATGATAATAATAACACCGGCACACACAAAAAGAGTGGTCTGCCCGGCGGACTACACCGGCATATCTATATGTTTTTGGGGTCGCTGAATCTGAATCCGGGGTCCAAATAACAATTCGGTTATGAAGACACTGGAGATTCAGAAGTCCGCGTCCGCCTTGACGGCGTGAAATGTATAATCGCGGAACGGACGAATTGATATGCAAGCTTTTATACATGTGCATGATCTCACATGTGGTGATATCAAGGGCCGTAAGCTCGTTCTTGGTCCATTGAACCACCTCAAACGAGTAAAGCAGAACCGGGATGGCAATCAGGTTAGTCGCAGATACCTTGTTCAACGCCCACAGATTGGAAGGCCAAATCTGTTGATGAAGATGCTTGTATCTGCTTCGTAGACACACCTTCACTGTCGTTACGTCCTGAATGCGGCTTTGAGGCACGCCCGTTAGATAAGTGGCATATATAATAATATATATATTATTAATATAGTATATACCATATATTATATATCATATTATATAAGGTCAACCACCTTCTGTACATGGACGACCTTAACCTCTTTGCTTTCTCAAAAAAGGACCTTAACATCCTTGTGGAGGCGGTAAATAGGTAAGTACTCTGAAGCCACTGGCATGAGCTTTGGACTGGACAAGTGTGCCTGCGTCCACCTGCACCGAGGAAGACTAGAAACTACATCATCGCGTGACGACCAGGATGTTCAACTCATAGGCGAAAATACCATTTAATATTTTGGTAATGGAGAAACATAAACATATCTTTGAATACCGCAAGCGAAAACCCCAAATGTGTGTCCTTTAAAAATGGCCCATGAAAAAGGGTATTGCCAAATTCTTAGAAAAATGTGGGTTTCCGAATTATCTGGAAAGAACAAGATCCAGGCGTCAAATATGCTGGCTATGCATATACTGCTCAACACGTTTGGTGCCGTAAAATGGAACATCAATGACTTAAAGCAACTGGACAGAAGCACACGCAGGATGATGACAATCCATCGAAGCCATCATTCTAGATCATCCGTACCTCGAATATACCTCCCTCGAGGTATCTTAGGCACTTCTATAGTCTTGTTCTATTGCCTGTCTTGCCAGACACCCAGGGGGAACTCGAGTCCGTTGTGAAGAAGGACCAGTGTAAGATCTTATGGAATTTCTCATTCTCCACCACTCAACGTATCAGCGCTACGAAGCCTGATATTGTCCTCCAAGATCTGAAGACCAAATTATATATTATATATTATATATTATATATTAGGGAAAATCGCTGGCGGCAATGGTGGGGGTGTATTTACAAGGTACCAAAATGCGAGTCGGGCGATGACCCACGGGTTTCGGGTCCATAGGACGCAGAAAAAGAGGATTTTACTTTTCCAAATTAGGAAGTCCCACTTCCAGTGAATAATGGATTGAACGTTTACGATCTTAAGCCTTTCTTGGGTTGAAGATAGAAATTGGAGAAAGATTTATGACCGGTTGTAAACGTATTATGTATGCATTATATGGATTCATGCAATATTTTCCAGTCACATATATGCAATATTTTTCCATCCTATGCAATCTCTATAACGCTTATTGCTACCTCATGGAATGACATGCAATTCCGTGGAATTTCATGCAATCCCATGCAGTGTCTATAAAATGTGCTATCATGTGGAATCTCATGCTATCCCCTGCAACATTCCATGTAATTTTTTGCAATCACATGCAATATTTTTCAGTCACATATATGCATGGGATTGCATCGAGATTGCATGGAATTAGAGTAATTAGTTGGAAAAACGTTGCATATATGTGACTAAAAAATATTGCATGAGATTTCAAAAAATTCCACGGTATGTTTCAGGGGATAGCATGAGATTCCACAGGATAACACGACATTTTATAGACATCGAATGGGATTGCATAAAATTCCACGGAATTGCATGTGATTCCACGAGATAGCAATAAATGTTATAGAGATTGCATGGGATTGAAAAATATTGCATACATGTGACTGAAAAATATTGCATGAATCCATATAATGCATACATAATACGTTTACAACCGGTCATAAATCTTTCTCTAATTTCTATCTCCAACCCAAGAAAGGCTTAAGATCGTAAACGTTCAATCCATTCTTCACTGGAAGTAGGACATCCTAATTTGGAAAAGTAAAATCTTCTTTTTCTGCGTCCTATGGACCCGACCCACATGGGTCATCGTCCGACTCGCATTTTGGTACCTGCTAAATACACCCCCACCATTGCCGCCAGCGAGTTTCCCTAATATATAATATATTTATATCATTAAGCCGTTTCCCTTTCGGGGTAGGCGTGAATTGCTCGGTTGGATAGTAGTAATGTGTGGATGGGTAAAATCAGAATCCTGTGTTCATTTCAATCCTAAATAAAATAAAATAATTTTCCTTCGAGCCATTCGTCTTATTTACTGATATCCTATTCTCTTCCTAACCTTTAATGAGTAATTTCGGATACACTTCAAAATAATACTCATTAATCGTTTTACTTATTATTTTTTTTTGTTCCAGAATCAACATTTTTCTCAGAACGAACCATATCAATGTTTAGCGAAGTCAGACTTAATATAGTTAACTCACATGTCTCACGAGATCGAACTGGACTTCCTCAGAGTTTACAAGCATTTTCAAGATAACCATTCCTTTATAAGTAATGGCAGGAGAAAGGATATATTTTCTGGTACAGAGAAAATTACCTGGGCACACAGCCCAATTTTTCGGCACACAGCCAATAATCCGGGCACACAGCCCAATTTTCCGGCACACAGCCAATTATCCAGGCACACAACCAATTTTTCGACACACAGAAAATTATCCGGGCACACATCCCAATTTTCCTATATACATGAAATTATCCGGGCACACAGCCCAATTTTCCGATATACATAAAATTATACGGGCACACAGCCCAATTTTCCGATATACATCAAATTATCCGGGCACGCAGACCACTTTTTCGATATACATAAAATTATCCGGGCACACTGCCCAATTTTTCGATATACTGAAAATTATCCGGGCATACAGGCCAATTTTCCTTGTTTCCCCATTCTAACCTCACAAGCTTCAACCAAATGACCAGGAGATCTACAATAGTAGCACTTTCTTCTCTCCCCCTCGCGCATACTATTCGAAACTCGGACATTAGGACAATTTCGTTTGATATGCCCGATATTTTGACAACTGAAACACCTAATCTAATTTTTTGTTTCACAATTATTTTCTGTACGCAAGTGAGCTATTCGCTTGTTTGAATGAAACACATTTTTTTATTTCCTCTTGAGCTAGAGATTTTGGTTGCAACTGGTGCTGGGGTCTCCTCATGCACTCTCTTCCAACTGCTAATTTTAAGGTCTTCTTGAATCGCGAATGCGATGGCTTGATTTAGTGAATTGATTTTTTTCTCCCTTATTTGCAAATAAATATTAAAGTCGAGTCCGCGTAAGAAGTTTCCAATTGCAGTGGTTCCAACTCAACAAGATTCCGGCTTGCCAGCGTCAGGCTCATTCCATCGTGAACCGGATGCAAAAGGCTGTTCTTCTGGGGTCACTTCATCTGGTCCGACAACACTGACCCTCATAACATTCTAGAAAGATTGGTAGCTCTCAAAAAGTATCTATAGGTGAAATTTTCATCTCCAACTGTCCCGTCTGCCGCGTAAGGTCATACGCGGCTAGAAACCTGACTCCAAGGAACAGTGGGGAACGATGTTTTCTCGCGTAAATTTCCCGCTCTTGTTTACCTTCTAGGACAGAAGGAGCAGAAGTGGTTGACGAACACGTTCCAATTGCGTCGGGATTGTTTGCTTCAAGGAACCATGATCGTAGCTTCCAGAGCCTAAAACTTCTCTCACAATTTTTATAAAAATGCTTAGCGAAGTGTCAATGAAATTAAAATCTGCTTATATATAACAGCTGTAATATTATTATTATTTTTCTTACAACCAACATTTAATTGTAGTAAATAATTTCAGTTAACAGATAAGGATTCCAGGGTACCGGAATCATGAACATACTGTTAATTCATCTATGTCACCTCAGTAAACGAAAACCTATTTTCATTAACAAGTGGTCTTGGATTAATAAAGATCACGATAGAGTGCACTACTGTCGAGTGCGCTGCTTTTCTCGTAGTTGTAACCACATTTCTTCTCTTGAAATTTAAATTATTCTCAATTAAATCAACTTATAAAGCGTGGAAGAAGGGGACGGAATGGCGGAGTAGGAGGAGGGCAGAGAGGAGGTGGGTATGATAATGATGTAGATCAGACAAGCAGAGGCTGAAAATATTAGATTAATGTAGTTAAGACAAGCAGAGTCTGAAAATATTAGATTCAATGAGTACGTATACCCTTATCTTCTGTTAGAAGTTTATATAAGCTGGTTTTCTGAAAAACTGCAATAAATTCAGGTGAGGGAATAAATAAAAACACATAAATTTATAATTATATCTATTTATTCAACCTATTTCATTATATTAATAAACGTAAAAAATATACTTACATATATATATATATATACATAGTACACAGGAGAGATTGGGATGGACTTCGGATTGGATAAATGTGCCAAAATTCATCTGAAGAAAGGAAAGATTGTTTTCTTGTTGTTGTTTAGTGGAGCTCGGTTCAATAATCCTAATATAAATTTGCAGTACACAGGGTGGACCATTTTATTCTATCATGGAAAATAATTCAGAATTTAGTTTAAAAAAAAAAATGTTTCAGGCAAAATTTGAGGGGGGCAGAGGGGGTCATCTACAGTTACCAATGACCTTGACCTTGCGTTTGATTTTCAAGGTTCTTTGAAGGTCAAAGTGATTTTTTTAAATGGGAGCAACTACTTTTGACCCCAGTTTTGAAAATAGCCAAAAATTTTAAAAATAAAGGTCATTCAAAGTGATTGGAAAGCATTTTCTCCTAATCCCTTTAAAAATTATAATATTGACAGAGTGACAAATCATCAAAACAGGTGTAAGTTAAGAAACATTTCTAATCATTTCTACATTTTTTTTCAATTATTGACCTGGAAAAATATTTGTTAACTAGAGGGGAAAAAATATGTTTTTATTTTTCAGGTAATACTGCGAGATATTTATATTAAAAATTGAACTGCTCATAAGAAACTTTTCAGACGAAAATCATAATTGATGTTACATGTTTATATTGATTTTTATTCAATTTCATAGATGCGTGACAAAAAAATGATCGATTTATTTTCACAAACGAAGAATGCTTGACATAAGAACATTTTGTTGATTGAACTGATTACTGGCATTGATACATCTCACAAGGACAAACTCAAGGCAAATATAAAATATGAGATAAGAATTATAGCATAGAATATGTGTTTTGATAAGGTAACAGAAAAAAGATAGATACACTGTTAAGCAAATTCTTTGTTAATGCAGTAGTCAGTTTTTCCTCATTCGGCACAAATGAAGATCCTTTCCAATCTCACCCTGTCACTGGCAGTTATCCTTGATTCGATTGGTGAATATAATAATATAATAATATATCTTTAACTTGAAAACCTTTTTTTAAATCACGCAAATAAAAATTTGTCCGAAGTTATGCGCAATATATTTTATTTTATATTCGTGTAAATACTTACAAATATTCCCTAGAAACAATTATATTTCTTACTTAAATTTCGTTTCATCAGTATTATATTTCAAGTGGATCTTTTCATGTCTTCAAAATGTCCTCAGGACGTCCGCAAGACTTGTGTAGAACTCTCCAGTCGGGAATCTCCTATCTCCACTCCTCCACCTTTTCCATTTTCACGTTTGGGAACTCCATGTGTGACATGCTAGACCCAGAATCTCCCAGACCGGGGTTCCCTCTCCCCCTCTCCAACTAAATAGATCTCGGCTAGCCCGTCTTATCTGCTACGACGCGTCGGCGCCAGTCGCGGGGTGCGGGGTAGAGAGGGGAATTAGGCCACGCCCATAACGGCGCCCCATAGTTGTCCTATACTACTCAGAGTGTTCAAGTCATAATGTGAGTATAAACATTTCTGTTGCCCAATTTGGAGTGTAATGTTTATCAAAAAAATGTGTTAATACTTGCTAACACATACGATTTCTATGATTAAAATTTGTTTGGTTCTTTATAATTACTCATTAGTTTAAACTTGTTCGATATTCACAATAAATAAGCTTGTATTTCTATTGCTCTCTTCTTTTTTTTGAGCAGTAACTTCATTTGGTCTTATTCCAATTTAAAATTAGTAAAAAATTTTGAGAAAGAAACTTATATTATAAGTTCAATACGAAAGGAGTTTTATATACTCTATTTATCTACATAACTATTATCAGAATAATAAAAACCTAAACATTTCACAAGTAGCCTATTTTCACGTCCCTTTAGCCAGGGTGGCCTCCGGTTAGGGAAAACCTGGAAATCAGGCAAAAGGCAGGGAATTGATTAAAGGAGCACTTTAAAAAACTATCATGAAAAATAAATTTAAAATGGTTTCCTTTTTATTGATTAAAGGTTCTATATTTGAAATGTAACAGGATTAAAATTCAGATATCTAAATAATATTGCTCAGGGAAAATTAAAAAAAATTGATCAGGGCATAATCAGGAAAAATTCAGGGAATGTTGACAATGATGATTTGCAACCACCCTGTCTTTAGTAATTCTTCAACGACATAAATTCTCCGGTGTTTACCTATCACAAGTTCTCGCTCATGACAATTACCTACTGCAACGGCTTTATTTTGATCATCTTTAAGCATATGCTAATCCAAACGGCAGCAGCAACTTTTTTCAATAGGTGATTTTTGAAAACGGGGAGAGGGAGAGGGGGAGGGGAGGAGGGGAGAGGGAGAGGGAGAGGGAGAGGGAGAGTGAGAGACACAATCGTTTCCCGCCTCACTTTCGCTTGAATCTTTATTATGAGATATGGAGAGTATAAGGAAATTGAAACGAAAATTTTAACTTTGACTTCGGAATTAAACTCTCGCCTTAATTTCTCTACGCTGTGGAATACTAGTAATGTAGAGTATAAGGAAATTAAAACGATATTTAAAACTTTGACTCGGGTAGGATGAACCTTCTCCGTAAGGTTCCGGTAAAGAATTTAATTCTGTAAAAAAAATAAAGATTATTTTGATTCAAAAACCATTAATGTGACCGAATCCATTTCAAACTAAGCAGGTTTTACATTTGAAGTTGCAGAATTTTTCGGAGATAAAATATGTTGTTTTTTAAAGCAAATTAGGTGATATATATGTTACCGATTGCCGAAAAAAAAAATGTCTACAAAGTTATTCAGATTTGAGTTTTTTTTTTCAACTTTGAATGTATATTATTATATTGGGAACACTTACCACGAAAATTAGTGCAGACTGGTATTGTAATGAGTAGGGTCCTGATGAACATCTTCATTTTTTAAGTTTTACTAGACAGTTTTTGTGATAGGTGACTGATAAATATGGAACATATTCACTGCTACTAATACTGCTTATATACCAAACACTGTTCGCATTACTCAGTAGTAGAAAGCAACTAATTGCTTAACGCAAATGAATAAATTTTCTGAAGATTGTATATAATAAT
Source organism: Andricus grossulariae (assembly GCA_011634705.1). Lineage (NCBI taxonomy): Eukaryota > Metazoa > Arthropoda > Insecta > Hymenoptera > Cynipidae > Andricus > Andricus grossulariae. The sequence goes on along the minus strand of JAABKJ010075445.1, from coordinate 209,746,705 downwards.
TTAAAAAATGTCTGATTGTTTAAACAAATTGAAGAAAAATGATAATTTTCAGTCTCTCAAAAGTAGGGTAGGGTCGGGCGAGATGGGCATAGGGGGTAAGATGAGTCACTCAATTTTCTCGTAGGCTATCAATTATTTTGTAACTTCTTTTCAAGAAATATTCGCTCAATGTTGAATAAATTGGGAAAAAACTGAAGTAAAAATTTTAAGACCTATATTCTGCTATTTTGCATTTGTTTAGAAAGTCCAAGAAGCACACGAAATAACATAACCTTAAGTTTTCAACAGATTTATATATAATTGTAAAACAGAAATAGGTGAAATTTTTATTTTACTTGAAAGTGTCATTTGGGGCGGAATGAGCCACTGTTCTGGGGCGGAATGGGCCACCTCTTCCTGTGCATTAACCTGACCTCTTAGCGTAGCTCACTTGGACAACTGTACACGTGCACAGATAGTACTTGGAAAACTGTACACGTCGAAATTTCGACGTGCACAGATGAGCTCCTGTGGACTTGGACGTGCACAGATGGAGGTGCAAAGATGGACGTGCACAGTTGGGCACGTTCAAAGATGCTACATGTACAGTTGTCCGTCACCCAACTCATAACATCAAGTTGAAGCTTTCCTAGAAAATTAAGCAATTTACATTACCGGCCAGAATTTTCAGGGTACTGAAAAAAAAAATCGTAATAAAAACGTGCCTCTCCTTTTTTTAGATATCTCAGCGAGAAATCAAGTAATAAAGATTTCTAAAAAATACTGTTAAAAAGATTATTAGATTTCGCGTCGATTAAGCTCTACTTAAAGTATTATAGGGGCCGGGATAGCATGTGAGAAAGACCGACCTATTTTCCGTTTTTGACCAATTTTCGATGATCAAATTCCACTTTCTGCATGCTTCAGAGAAGTGAATGGAAAATATCAAAACTTCTTTAAATTGAATATCAAAATCTCCTTCTTAAAATAAGACCAGAAACATAATTAATTATTTACTGGTTCTCGAGTTTTCATGAAAAATTTAGAAGCATCCCCAAAATGAAAACCGGTCGGTCAAGTGGTGATCGTCTTTCGTTTGTTGTTTCCTATGCTTTAACAAAAGATGGAAAGTTCGACTGCGGCTCAATGAATTGATTTTTTTCTTCTTTTTTTTGAAATTAAGATCGAAAAGAAATCTATTTTATTATGAATAATTTTATGCAAAATAAGCATGAAAAATATTCACAATTAAAAAAACAGAATTTAAAAACTATCTCACATTTCGGCTCATTAAAGACAAAGATAACCAAAAGAAAAAAGAGGGAGAAAAAGAGAAAAAATCAACCAAAAACCAATCTCTCACTTTTTCCTTTCTTCGTCCTTTTCATACTAGCAGGGACCAGCATGTTTCGAAGTCATTTAGACCTCCTCATCAGGGATTATTTATAGCGAATAACTAAAGGTATGTAAAAACAAATAAACCTGTGAAGAAAATATTTTTAAAAAATGTTAATACAATATTTGATTAAGTTTAATGTCATCAATTCCATTTATTGAGAAATTGATTGCTTTATAAAGTCAAAGAGGGCCATTCTTAGACACTCATCCATAAATATAATAAATAGCCATGAGGACATAACGCATCCTTGTTTAACACCTTGCAAAATATCGAAACAGTCACTCAGTTTCATCGGAATAATATACATTTGATGAAATGATACATTTTTCAGGATAGCTGAGAATATAAATGAATGCAAAATTAGGACTAAATATGAGAGTAATCATAAAAAATAAAATTTGTGCTTTATTTTGCAATATCTGAATAAGCAGTCCCAGACTTAGGTACAGAAATAAATATAATATACATTTGATATAACAGAGTTCAATATAATGTAGAAAAAATCGTATTGTAGACAAAATCGAGTGCGAAGCACGATATACGTAATGAGAATGTGTTCGTTAAAGCCGAAAGAGCGTTAACGAAAGGGAATTCAGAATCACCAAATGACAGTTGTCAATACTTTGACCTCCAATTTTAAAAGGTACGTACACAAATAAGCGCCCAGGCGCGCCTAATCTTGCGAGCTGCGAGCTAGATCTGCCAATTAGAAGTATTTTTCATTTCTCTTAGAAATTAAGTGAAAAGTGAAAGTTTGTCAATTTTTTTTCTATTTGTAGCGAAAAACCTAACTGGATGAGGAAGTAAATTTATTTTCCAAAATATTTGTCAAAATAAAATGTAATACGTACAATTTTCTGTCAACATGCATATATTAATGAAATGCTAGAAACGTATTTATTGTAAGAAGGAAATATTCTACAGATAATAAGTAACCAGCGAAAAATCCCAATAATTTTATTGTATACACTGGTTCTGATAGATATGTTACGTCCTAAATAACTAATGAGCTAAATTCCTATTTTGATAAGAAAGCCAAATAGGTTATAGTAGTATATCAAAATCATTAATGAACAAACCAATATATTATAATATAATATGATATAATATAGTATAGTATAGTATAGTATAGTATAGTATAGTATAGTATGGTATGGTATGGTATGGTATGGTATGTTATGGTATGGTATGGTATGGTATGGTATAGTATAGTATAGTATAGTATAGTATAGTATAGTATAGTATACTATAGTATAGTATAGTATAGTATAGTATAGTATAGTATAGTATAGTATAGTATAGTGAAGTATTATATATATATATATATATATATATATGCATACATACAGACATATATACAATCGGCTGTCTTGGAGGTATGAAAGCTTCATTTCTTAGCCAAATCAACAAGACTCCGGCTTGCCAGCGTCAGGGTCATTCCATCGCGAACAAAGAATTGTAGCTCTAAAAAAGTACCCATAGTTTAAACCTTCATCGCCAACTATCCCGCCTGCCACATACGGTCATCCGCGGCTAGAGATCTGACTCGAAGGAACAGTGTTGAACGATGTTGTCTCGTGTAAATTTCCCACCCTTGCTTAACTTCTAGGACAAAAGGAGCAGAAGTGGATGCCGTACACGTTCATTTTGCGTCGGGATTGGTTGCTTTAAGGAACCATGATTGTAGCTTCTGGAGCCTACAAGTTCTACTAAATGTAAATGATATTAATAATGTTTAAATAAAAAAGAGCATACGTATGTGGAAAATTTCTTTTTTTCTTTTTTTTTAAGAAAAAGGGAAGGGGGCGGAAATTTGTTTTTGCTCACAGGCGACCAGATGTATAGCGCGGGCCCTGGTTGCGAACTTCAAACTCACGAAGTAAACCTTGTTTTACACGTCTTACACAAATAACTATCAAAGGATTTCAAGGGATTTCAACAAATTCATTCATTCATAACAAATTCAAAGCTTTGATTGGAATTTGGGACCCCGCAAGACATCGAAAACTAAACATATTTCAAATAATTTAAAAATACATATTTCTAGGGATTTCAAATAATTTCACGAGATTCAAGAAAAATTAAAAAGATTGCAAGTGATTATACAAGATTTCAATACAGTTCAAAAGTTTCAAATGATTTCAAGGATTTCATTCAGGATTCAATGGATTCATATAATTTCTCGTGTTTCATCGTATGTATTTCAAAATATTGCTAATGATTTTGATACGAACCCCTTTGTGGCTATTGGGGTGAAAGGGGTCGTAGTGCAGGGTACTACTATAGGTTTCAAAAATGTTGACCTCTCTACAAAAGTTTGAATAAGTCAGTAAAAAAAATCGCTAAAGAACGTAACAAACTTCGTTGCAAAGATAATTTTATTGCGAACAAATTCGCTATTCATGACACCATCATACATTAATTACAAATGAAGTTGCAGTGCCCGGCAGGCGAAAAAAATTTCTTGGGCCAACCCTGCCCTGACCTGAAAAGCGAGCAAAAAGTTTGCCGACCACTGGTGTAGTGAATGACATATTTTATTTCCGAAATAATTATTTCAAATTTCAGTATTTTCCTCAAATTGATTGTCTATAGTAGTGATTTGAGATTCGCATATGTGTCTTTCTCTGAGTACATTATTACATTATCATTGTACATTATTAATTACACAGTTAAACAATAAATTGTACTGTGCTAAATATTGCTGTGTATACTATGTTTCATGACAAATTCGCATTCCCTAACACTTTTCTCGTCAATAATTATCTATTTTGTTAAAGAATCGGGTAAAAGTGAATAAAATATGTAAATATATCTAAACAATCTATACATAATGAAGAACAATAATATTATATTGTTTTTATTACAACATTTTAACAAGATATTATAAAAAATTATTAGTTATTTATTTACAATTGAAATTGGAAACTTTAAGCGAATTAGCGAAACATGACGATTTTTCAACGCTTAAAAAATATATACAATTTTCAATCCTTTTTAAAAACCGCTTTAAAAAATTCAGTTACGTCCTTTCGTCAGCATTATCCGAGTCCGAGTACCATGAAATCTGAAAGTGGAAAAAGTACAACATTTTTATATTTTCTTCCAAATATTTAATATTTTCGATGATTATAATATGTCTTTATTGAATTAATAATTGAGATGGACACACACACTATTAGTGCTAAGTAACAGTGCACAGTAACTGCAAAGTGCCGTAAGCGAATTAATCAAGAAATACAACATAGGACAGGCCTCAGACTCACTTTAGAGATAAAAAATATGTTTATTTAAAATGTTTTTCTTTAGTCTGTAATTTTAGAAGTTTCATATTCATTTGTCGGAGGCTTCACAGTCTTTCCCCTTTTTTCATTTTTCCACTTAAATTCAAACTGAATTATTAGATTAAAATGAGAAAATCCAAAAAATTTGTTAAAACGTCATACTTTTTGGTTGAAAATTCAAATGTATTTTCAGCTTAAAAATTAATTAATTTCGTAGAAAATTTAACTACTTGGTTAGAAATTGATGTTTTTTGTTGAAAATTCGTATTTTTATGAAGAAAATAAAGTTCCTTTCAATGGCTATCAAACACAAAATAAATGACCCAGCTTGCTCAAAATTTAACAGTAGTCTATTTATAGATGGCTTTGATGGAATCAGTGGTGCATTTAAAGTTACTGTGCAAAAAAATTCAAAAAGTCACTGACTTATCAAACAGTTCTCGTACCAACACGGTCACAATTCTAAGGCAAGGCCTATTCCTGTGGGAATTCCAGACAAGGACTTCGTCTCTCCTTCGTGATGCAACTCCGACAGGAATGGTAGTTCAAGTGAAACTACCATTTAAGGTAACTAACTCTGAATCGTATTTTAGTGCGTTTTTCGTTCGATAATTTTATTGAAACATTCGCATAATATTAAAAACCTTCCCTCCACCAAATATGTAAAGTCAAAAGAGTTAAGTGAGAGTTGAGAAAATTAATCTTGAAGTTTGGATCCATTATAAAGAAATAGAGACAATGGAGTTTCAGTACCAACACCCCTTTCACTTCTTGAAATAAATTAACACAATATTTTAGAAGCGTTAGAATCTCGACTAGAGAGGTTTAAAGAAAACCACAAAAAAGGCCATATTGAACTTGTTCAGATTGCACATTATAATTTACGTCATTTCCTTCCATCAGCCAACTGGCCTAAGCTCATTCATTTTCGACTGCAATTGCGCGAATTGTTGTCCCACCAGTTACTTTCTGAAGGCGAACGAGTGTGCACGTGTTTCTCCTCGTAAACCACATTTAAAGTCGCGATTCACCATAATACTAAAAAACATCGGCGCAATGCCGGAGAAAATACCAGGTAATAAAAACCCAAGTTCTGTAGCACATTGTTCAGAAATTTTCTTTAAGCATTTACCCTCTCTCCCTCTTTCAAAATTCAGTGGTGATCAACTTGAATGGGAAACCTTTCGAAATATGTTTAAGTCAATGGTTCACGACACTGGTATTCCAGATGTGCAGACACTTTATTATTTGAAAAATGCACTTCAGGGTAAGGTTCCAGAACGCTGAAAAATATATGTAAATTAGCAGCGCTAATTGTAACGAAGCTTGGATAACACTAGTGAAGCGTTATGACAACAAACGAGTTCTTCTTGCGGCTCATATGCGTAAGCTGCTGTCTTGTCCTTCAGCTTCAAAAAAACAAGGTCTAATTAAAAAATTCTTATGCTATGTGAATAATCAAAACATAATACCTGCAATTAAAAGGAGACATATACTATCATATCATATTATTCAGAATTAACAAAATTGTAATCTTTAAATTCCCGTGTATGGATATATATATATATATATGTATTATATTCCAATCTGTTTCACACAGTACATCACGACACTAATTAAAAAATACTGTTGAAAGACACAAACACAGTCTCGAAAAATTGAGGAAATTTAATTTTGATTTATATTGCAAAATAAAAAAACTGTTTTAAGATGAAAAAACCACTATCAAAATTACGTGGTGAAGTGTTCAAAATTAAGAGGACAACTGAACCTTCCTTTATAACACGAAAACTCTCAAGGCATTGCCAGACTTTCGAAAAAGTTAATAGTTCCATTCCACTTTTTAGGAGAGAGAGAAGCATTTAACTAAGACCCTTTTCTTATATAGTGCTTCACTTGCCAGGCCAAGTGACACAATTTTCCAGGAAACCCATCGAAATAACCCAAACATCATCAAACGCACATGTTACCAGAATTTTTACAGATCTAAAGGAAAAACCCAAAACTATCAGAAAATATTCTAAATCGCTATCAATTTTTCAGAAATGAACACAAAAACATTAGCAACCTTATTTTTCAATAAGTACCGGGATGACATTTTTGGAAAAATATTTTAACATATATCATGTATAAAAGTAAAAATAGATTAAAACCTGAAAACATGTAAATTATGAATTATAAGGAAAATACATCCTAGTGCCCATATCTAATGTTTATAGATGATTCTGCACCAATATACTTAGATTATTACATTTTCCAAATAGGAAACGAAACAATCCAAAATGTTTTCATGTATTTCTAATATTGCTACTATTTAATGCATTCTTCTTTCAAAAATTTTAAATAAAAAGATTTCTTTCGAGAAATTGAGGATCATGAATAGTTTCATGCAAAATGCGCATGAAAAAGATTCACAATTAAAAAAGAGAATTCCAAACAAACTCATTTTTCGAAGTGTTTATTAGTTCTCATACTGTCTAAAATTTTAAAAGTCCCTTTTTGAAGCATTTTCGTGGGATTATTAGGAATCAATTGAAAACTATCTTCATCTGGCTAATAATATTCTACTTATATTAACTTATATTTGATTACTGTATTTTGAATAAATAATTTATATTTACAAAAGAGAATTTTTATAATTGTTTAAACTCGGGAATTTTCTAGGTCGGATATTTTATGATTCGGCAATTTTCTGCCGGGAATGTTCAAATTCGGTAATATTATAAGCTGTCGGGAATTTTATAACTCTGAAATTTTTCAATTCGGTAATATTAAACGTAGTGTATACGGATCCGGCATATTTTGCTGGATTTTAATTTTCTGTTCCAGCACATTTTGCCAGATCTTAATTTTCTCTTCCGGCAAAGCACCCCTGTGACTGGTTACACTAACAATGTTGGTTTAAACCCCTACACCTTTCCAATGTCTCCTGGGGGGGGGGAGGCACCCCAGTGGGTCACAAAAGTTACCTATCTATTACCATGAATTTCTAAAATTTCCCAAAATTATCATATATTTCCATTCATTACCACAAATTAAAAAATGTATGAAAAGTTCGATGAATTATAATAATTTCTAAAATGTATGGAAATTCATCATTATTGTGAAAAATCATGAAATTTTCGAAGAAATTATGAAATTTGTATAAATGTATGAAATTTGTTCAAATTTATGAAAGGACCCCGCACAAAATGCATTGAAAAAAGGTCTGGGTGGATTTTGATAATTTTTTGATATTTTGTAGAACATGACCCCCCGAACAAAAAATCATAATGACAAGACCCCGGAAAATGGACAGATTTTCATCTGCACCGCGCCAAAAGTACCCTTTCAGACCAGCATTTACGCTACATAGAAGCTGTTGGTGCCTAGCTCACTGGAAGCACTTAGCATTCATTGTTTAATAAAAATAAAACAATAACGCGCCAATGTTATGAACACATCTTTGGATATAAAAAAATTCAGAGCATTGACACAAAAAACTATTGAACTGTCACAATTATCATTTAAAATAAATGTTGATAGCAATGTGATAGCAGTGAGAACAGTTTACAAAAAGTTGTGCCTTAATGCTCTGAATACATCTTTGGATATAAAATAATCTTTTTTTTTTTGTTTTTTGCCATAGCAACCAATAATCAACTTGATTAATCACTGCTACTGAGAATTCCAAAAAGGCTTATGAATTTATATACTAAAATATACATATTGTGTAGAATTTATATCAGTTTTTCGAAAATTTAAATGGTCGTATAAGACGTACAAGATAATTTAAAATGTGACGTCAGTTTTAGCGAACTTAGTAAATACTTCTTTTATCAATCCTGATTAGTGAAATATAAATACAATCTTGTACGATATTTATCTCTAACGATTATCTCTAAATATAATCTCGGAAAGATAGGCCTGAGGCCCTATTGACTTTAATGAACTAACAGAGTAATTAGATATTAGTTACACTGTTAACCACAGCTTGTCCTCTAACTAAAAAAGATGACGATCGCTTATACTTTGCTCTTATTTTTGACGGGGTCCCTTAATTCTATAGGTAAATATAATAATGTGATACATCTACAATTATTTTTCAAAAGTTTTTCGGCAACTTTACACATACGTTGATGTAAACGTCCATATGTTCACGTCTAGATTCCGACGAGAAACATTGAGGCATGTCCCATCTGGGCACGTCGAAATGTAGACGAACGCAAATGATACGCTCTCAATTGTGTGCGTGCAAAGGTGGTACACTTTCAATTGTATACGATGAAATTTAGACGTACACATATGGTACTATCGCGACTGTGGGTGCACACAGATTGTACAGTTCCAACTATGCATAATGAAATTCTGACGTACAGTGATGGTACGTTTCTAGCTATGCACGTTAAACTTAATGTTTTGAAATTAACTCACAACGCATCAGAGAATGTTAGGATTTTCTTTTCATCTCTTATTGAGGGAGATCAAAAAATTTTCAGAATGATCAAAGATTTTTCAAACAACTCAATACACATCGGATAAAAAATGGAGAATTGCGCATTGACTGGTTTTGGATGTATTTTACTCATATGTAACCCCAAAAATGTCGCCGTATGTGTGTATAAAAGCACACTACTTTCTTTACAAAATAGTTTTAAATAAAACAATTGTGTGCTACTTTTCATTTTTCAGATTTAAGTTTACAATCCAACTCTAACACTAATGGTGATCGGCACGGTACTCTTGACCTGGAACTCAGTCTTTCCCAACCTTCTTCTTCTCGTATCATACCTCATTCTCCTGCCGAGCCCGTTCCTCCTCTACGTGCCAGGTACAGTCTCCCTTCTGCAAAGTACGCTATTTCTTCATTTCACCTATAATCTAAAATTGTCAAGTACATCAAACATCCTGGCTCACATGCTTGTTTTCAAGGAGGGGATAAAAAGTATAGTGTGTATCAAGGGCGTAAAGCTATTTTGCCTTCTTTACGCCCTCGATACACAATATACTATATTGCCTAGACTAATGCTAAACGCTCTTTTTCTGAAGCAGAGTATTTACGTTCTATCCCATTCAGACATCTACTTGCAAATGCTATTACAAAATTTGGACCGTTAATATTTTGTGTCAATACGGCTCCTAAACCTGTATCACTAGCATTGGTTTCGAGTTGAAATGGACTTTCAAAATCAGGGCAGGCAAGAATTGGTGCTGTTGTTAGTAGGTGTTTAATAGTCGTTGTTTTGTTGCGAATCACTTCGCCATAGGTGGCTCGGTAATGATTTGGATGAAACTTAATTTCGTGAAGAAATATAATTTAACGGATACCTGGCATTGCAAAACGAATTTCCAGGGAGATATATTAATAATTCGCGCAAAAGCAATGGAAGCGATGTTGGCGTCGCCACGTGGTTTGAGAATGCATGCGACAATGACTAAATGCGATGTTGGACAAACAAAACGAGATATCAGCTTCGGTGCTGAGAATGCAGTTTGATTTGGTGTGAGACGTTCTTGTCTGCACCGGATTGGTTTCAGTTCCAATGATAATGTTAGATTTCCCGTAGGGAATTCACCCTTTATTCTGGCATTTCTGTCGAATAAAGGGGAAGGGGTTTCGTGTGAAACCCGATGGATATTTTGTATTTTTGTTGCATAGCATAGAACAAATCAATGATAAAATGATAATATAAAAAATCAGAAAAAGGATATTGATGTTTCAAAGGATATATAGTATCCGTCTCCTCGTCTAAATTCTGTGGGACACGCACGTCGGAGATCTCCACTCCACTTTCACTACGATCGATCGCAGATAACTAACTGAAGCGCCAACGTTGCTCGCGAACTCGTACTCCGCTCCATACCTTCTCTCCCCGCTTCTTGCCGTTCGTTCGGCCAATAGAAAAAGAGCTTTAGCTCTCGCGTATGAAATTAAAATATTGTAATTTACGTTGCGACGTAACATTTTGTTACATATAACGCTGTTCCAGAATTGTTACAGATCTCTGACAGAACATGGTTCTGTAACAGCGTTACAGAACCTGTTCTTTTGTGTTCTACAACTGTGACATTACAGTTATATAAGTGTCCGCTCGGAAACAAGCTCCTCAATATCCAAAGCCCTTGTTCCAATAATTTAAGTAATTATGTTTTTCCGAATTTTTGTATAATCTATGGTGAATATTTGCGTTTATCTTCAATGCTACATTTCATAAAAATTCAAGACAAATTGTTATTCGAAGATTTTGTTTCAAAACTGCACAAAACACGAGACAGACCTTTTCTTTCATAAAGCTATCTAATTTCACAGAGTTTCTCGCATACAGCAATCTTTAACGATCAATAACGCACTTTTAATGTTTGTACTGTATGTATTTATTATATTACTGTTACTCTATTTATAATACACAAACAGTGCAATCAATAATAAAATCTACGTATAAAGTTTCGAAGTGTTCAAACAAATTTTAAGGACGAAATTCTCTGTTTTAGGAATCCTCTCTTATACACATAATTTCTTTCTGATAAGTTTAAGAATAAAGAAAATAATTTAACCGAATTTACAACTATTCCCCCCCCCTACAAATCCACAGTATCTATAATTTATTCATAATAATTATATTCATGATAAATTTAACTTTAGGCAGTTTTAAAACTTTTTTTTTCTTTGAATATCCAGAGTCCACATAGAATACAAGATTTGAATTCTTATAAAATATGTTCAAAAAAGCACAATAAACTCATAATGTCATAAGTTTGTACATTTTGATACTTGTTATATAAAATGATCACATGTTTTTTCATTTTTTTTTTGAAGTTAAAGAATTATTTATAATAAACTTCAAGGTAATTCTGTGATACGCACACTTGGCGTTAAACTTGGTTCAAATTTGCCGCGTGACGTCATTTTCAAAATGGATGGCGTTGTACATTTTCTTGATTGGTTCAGTTGTGCGTAGCGAGACCATAGTTTCATGGATCATGGGCTGTTCTAGAAATCCTCTAATGGCGTTTTCATAGAGCATTCAAGTATGTTGGCAGCGCCATCAGACGGCGAAATTTTTGAACGGCTGGGTGAGTCGTTGTGCCGTGTTGGCACCTCCACTCCAAATTTGAATTTTCAAAAAAAGTAGTGGAGCCCAAAAATCGGCAATACAGCCCAAAAAAAGCCCGAAAAACCCCGAAATTCTGATACAAAGAAATTTGGGAATTTCGACTGTGGAGGTGCTAGCTTGTTGGACCTGCGATTTATGGTTCTCTATTATTCTCCCGCAACCGAATGCGCCTGACAGACAATAATCTTACGCAATCACTCTACTTTTATTTCCTCGAGTGTCCCACCAGGCAGGTATCAGTTGTAAAATTATCAAGTTCTCTAACCGGAGATCGATTTTGTGTTTACTAATATTCTCAATTTATTTCTTAGTGCATTTGGGTAATTTCAATAAAAAGATGTGAACTTACTAAAAATTATATTAATTTATGAATCTCTCTCAAAAGATCCATTTGAGATTAATGCAGATAATCATATCTTCAATTTTTTACTGTGCATAATCGCACCACGAGGTCCTTTAATTAAACAAGGTGCAGGGTCGTTACGAATATGCACAATTTTGACTTCATTCAAATTTATTAACTAACAACAACAACAAGGTCCTTATTGTTACACAAGGTGCAGGGTCGTTACGAGTAGTGCTATTTTAATTTTTTATTTAATCCCGCTCGCACACCGAGGTCCTTATTGTTAATAAGGTGCAGGGTCGTTACGAGAGATTATTCTTTTATTATTTATCTTTAAGGTTATTCGCACAACGAGGTCCTAATGTTTAAATCAGGTGCAGGGTCTTTACGAAAAGCTACATAATTTTGATTTTTACCTAAAATAAAAGAAATGTCCAATTAACAGTTAATTTAAAATTCAACATGCAAGCATGCACAACAAGGTCCTCATAATTAAATAAGGTACAGAGTCAGTACAGGCATCACACATACAATTAAAATTTTTAATCCCCACAAACTCACATTTATTATTTTAATTCAGAAATAATAAATTAAAATAATTTATCAACACTTGAAGGATAATCTCAGGTAGGAAGCTTTCCTTCCCGAAGCTTAGTATGTACTTGAATGAAGTACTCTATCTTCATTGACAGTTTTTTTTTCTTAATGGAGCAGAGACCAAACACGTCTCTCCACCCTGAGCCTTTTGGAAGAAGTGATTGAGTCTTAAATATGAGATCATGTTTGCTATCTGAAGATACATATGTACAAGGTATAAAAAACTGAAAAATGTTAAAAATATATTTATCAACGGGCATCAAATAGCCAAACAATAAAAATATCATACCATTGTGCGTGTAACCATACCATAGAGGGCCTAATTGCTATTGGAATCGCTCTACATGCTGCAGCAGTGACAGCTGAATCCTAGGCGTGCCATCATCCTTTCGACAAAAGATCTTTCCTCTGGCAATCCAAAGATATTTTATCTTCTTTTGTCTCCTTAAATTCAATGCAGAAGCGTAGACCCTTCGATTTTAGGGCGAAAAGCCTCACGAATAAAAATGAGACTTTTCTCATTATCTGGCCAGCCAAGATTGGTCGTAGACAAGTCTCGTACTTTATTCCTCTGCTCGATTATTTCGTCTCTTACCAACTATCTGCTAAACTTGGCAATGATGATGGGTGTGAGCAGTGGATTTGATGTCGGGGATTTACGAATGCGATAAACATTCATAAGGTCATCTTCAGCGATGGGTGCATCAAGAGCTTTGGCAACCGATTCTAGGACCGATGGAAGATCCTCATTGGGCTTCATAGATAACCCGTGAATTTCAAGGGTACCTTCAAGCGCAGCTTGCTCTTGGTAATTGAGATAAGCTTCAAGTGAGACGACCTTTAATTTTCGCGAGTTTACTTCCGTCTTTATCGGTGTGACCTGATCTGCATTGCTAATAGTATGAATTTCAAGCAGATTGATTCTACGAGAATTCTCTGAAATATCTGTCTTTATTTCCTGCATCGTAGTGTTAATTTTAGTAATCCACTCATGCTGCTTAGTTTCGAATTCTTTGAAAAGATTTCATATCTGTTCCTGCGCCTGCACGGCCGCTTCCCTCTGAGCTTGTGAGACCGCACTGTGTATAGCCTCGATGTATCCAGGCGGCAGGGTCGCAGCAGTGACAGGAGAAATTGTTGTGAGTGAGGGGTTAGTTACCTGATCCTTACTGGCAGGATCGATACCTCCACTTAGCCAGGAGCTTTGATCTAAGGCTGAAGAGGTGTCGCTAGCATTCAGTGATTTGCAGTTCACGCAAATAAAATCGATTATTCCCTTTTTTAGATCATCAAATGCTTAGACTTATAAATACCTGGAAAAATAACAATTCTGAGTTAGTTTGTCAGTGTATTTCATAGTAGACTCGGTCAGCTCCGAATCCCAAAAGTTATTTTTCTTGGTTCAGAAAAAAAATCAACAATCTCGATTTTTGTACAGATATTGAAAATAGTTTCATTAACAAAATGTAGAGAACCTAAAGTTCTCAGACTTATATATAGCTGGAAAATAGACATTCCTTTGAGGTTGTTTCATAATATATTCGGTCCGCTTCGAATCACAAAAGTTATTTTTCTTGGTTCAGAAAAAAATCTCAATAATGTCGATTTCTGATAGATATTGCAAATAGTCTCACTTACAACATGTAAAAAATCTAAAGTTCTGAGACTTATATATAAATGGAAAAATAACCATTTTTATGAGTTCGTCAGTGTATTTCATAGTAGATTCGGTCAGCTTCGAATCCCAAAAGATATTTTTCTTTGTTCAGAAAAAATCTCAATAATTTCGGGTTTTGATAGATATTGCAAATAGTCTCATTTACAACATGTAGAAAATCTAAAGTTCTCAGACTTATATATAAATGGAAAAATAACCATTTTTATGAGTTCGTCAGTGTATTTCATAGTGGATTCGGTCAGCTCCGAATCCCAAAAGTTGTTTTTCTTGATTCAGAAAAAAATCTGAATAATGTCGATTTTTGTATAGATGTTACAAATAGTCTTATTAACAACATGTGAAAAATATATAGTTCTGAGACTTATATATAACTGAAGAAATAACAATTCTGTCGAGTTCGTCAGTGTATTTCACAGTAGACTGGGTCAGCTCCGAATCCCAAAAGTTATTTTTTTGGTTCAGAAAAAAATGGCAATAATTTCGATTTTTGTACGGAAATTTCAAATAGTCTCATTAGGAACATGTGAAAAATATAAAGGTCTCAGACTCATGTATAACTGAAAAAAAAACAATTCTGTCGAGTTCGTCAGTGTATTTCACAGTAGACTGGGTCAGCTCCGAATCCCAAAAGTTATTTTTCTTGGTTCAGAAAAATCTCAATAATTTCGAGTTTTTATAGATATTGCAAATAGTCTCATTTACAACATGTAAAAAATCTAAAGTTCTCAGACTTATATATAAATGGAAAAATAGATCTTTCTTATGCAAATATGTATTTCTATATCAAATATTTATTTAAAATATTGATAGATATAGCACTGATAAAAATCAAAGCATGTTTTTGAAAGGAAGCAATTTATAAAAGTAAACCTGATAGTTCAATGAAATATCAGGATATTATTTTAGTAATTTCTATTCAAAGTTTCTAAATTTTTAATGAAATCATTTTAAAAATGAAACATTCCAAAAACTAAATATGTATTAAATACGACATTTATTTTCATTTTATTGAAATCAATTTTCAAATTTTTCAAACAAAATATTGCAAAAATTACATGTTAATAACAATTAACACGTGATGTATTAATTTAAATTACTTGAAACGATTTGCTTTGAAACACAAAGGATACTATTAAATGTTTATATTTAATACTTAATAGTATTTTTTATATGTTGAATATTCCCGCCCTAATGATTGAAACTTTGGAAACTTCGAAACGTTTCCAAAGTTTCATGAAACTTTACAACCCTACAGAAGCTATACACTTATATCCCATAGTTTCCACACTTATTTTACACACACTTAATAAAAAATATAGAAACCACTGTACTACATACTCTTTGACTTTTTTATGAATTTCTCCGATAAAACTCATTTGTTTAATGTTTTATAATCTTCGCCCATGCAACACAATACAAATGTCAGCCGTCCTGATTGGAGCGTAGAGGGAAGATAGGTATAGAGGCGACAATGCCCGCCAACGCCAAGCTTAGGAGATTGGCGCGGGGAATGAAACATCGGGAGTAGGACTTAGTTCGGGAACCAGCGACGCGTGGAGCTAGTGTCGCGAACCAACCACGGAACCAGTGCTTCAACGATGGAAAGTATGCTTAATGTGCGTCAGTGGCATGGGCCAAGAATGTGTTATCCTGTCTTCTATTTAGAGGACAGGATAAGCGTGACAAGTGAAAGAAATTGTAACTTGTCAGTTTTTCACCGTACTCAGAAACTGCTTCTAAATGTCGTCGATTTGGAATATTTGCCAGATATGCATTTCATTAGAAATGAATGTTTGAATGCATAGCATAGTGTATTAATTGTCTCAGGTAGAAGAAATAAATGAAAATAGTCATTTGAAATTTCCCTATCGTAGCATTTTATAAATGTGAAACATGCATCTATTCATCCTATTGTGATTTCGGATACAGGCAATGTGCACGCAAGATGCACTGAACATCTGAAACATTTAGGAGTCAGTAGGGTCCTGACAGCAGCTCAAAATGCGGTTTTATTAAACATTCGCATTAAGAAACTTTCTGGAACATCAGGAAGCAAGCGACTAACAACCTATAGAGTGATACTTGGTAGCTCTAAGAAAGCATCCAGAGGCGACTTCTGTCACCTCCAACACTCAAAGCCGCTGTGTAAGCATAGCAGCGGTAAAAGACCACCAGAAAACTACACCATGCTCCTAATTTTGTATCTAAAACATCAGCGCAAATGATTTCATACATCGTATTAATTTAACTATCTATATTTTAATCGCATTAGTCACTTGACTTAGTCCGTGCCTATGATGAGAAACCGGGTTTCTCAACCCGAGAAGAAGTTAAAAAAAAAGTAATGCTAATAATATGCTTTCGCTAGCGTTAGCTATTTGCAGCCAACCACCTCAACAAAAACACGGTGGGAGAGCATCAAGTGGGATACCAGAATGAATGTGGAATTGGTGCGTCTCTATTATGAAAGTGCGAAGTTTGAAACCCGACGCGGAAAAGGATACAATTTTAGAACGAAGTTTGCTGCAAAGTATCCTCAAATAGAGAAAGTTGCATGAAGAGATCTTATCGCTAAGGTACAGGTCATCAGGACTAATCTACATATCTCAGAAGATCGAGCAATGGAGATTAAAAAACAGGTTGATTTGGCATGGAAAAAGGACGGCAATGAACCTCAGTTAGAGGAAGCCTTGTCACACGAACAAGCAGTGGCAATTGATGTTGTTCCTTGACCTGGTGATAATCGAACACCACCACAACCTCCAGAGGTAGATGGCCTCATACAACCTGAGCCAGAAGCACAGGTTCAACAACCAATAAGGCGATTAAAATGGATATACCATATGAACAGAGATGTAATGCGCTTTTATTTTTTGGCAAAGAAAAGCGGGCAAAAAGTAAGAAGAGAACATCACCGACTCTTCTTACTTAAGTACACAGAACTAGCCACAAGAATAAAAGAGCAGAATCTAGCAGATCAAAAACGCTCAATATCTGTAAACAGATTGCTTTCGACTAAGAGAAGAGCGGAGTCTACTCCTCACTCTTGTCCAGGTAGTGATTCCTGGCTTCAGAGAAAAGGGCCCACTGGCGGCCAACTCATGCGGTATTCCTAGATTGTAGGTTTATAAAGTAGACTGTTGAGCTATTATTGCGTATCAACGCCAAATAAATCGTGTATGTTCTATTCTTCATATCAAAGATTTATCAAAATGTCGATCTTTCCTATAAGATTAATTATCTTAGGTTGATTTTTCCCATGAGCAATTTATAGAATATTATTTCTTGAGCATAGATTTATTTCGATAAAATTCAATATTGAAAATTTACAAGTTTTATATAATAGATATTAAACTCGTATTATTTTAAGTTCCTCTAAATAAATTAGTCTCGTGTGAATTTTATTTAGAATTTAATTGGCATTATTATCCTCTTATAGGATTTATTTAAATTTTACTTGAAGAGATTTTATCATATTATGGAAAGCTATAAATTTAAAATTGTATAAGGATTGATTTAAAAGCCAGCGGTCTCAGCTTGAGCTGAATGTTCCTACCTGCTTAGGCACTCACCAAAATAGAAAGGTGATAATTTTTTTCTAACTTTAATAAGGGATCTAGGGAAATATATTGTATTCCGAACTAGATAGGCAATTTTGAATAAATATATTTATGTTTGTGACAAATCCAGCTCTACTCTCATTTCTCGTGCGATTCCCTTTCTTCCCAAATTATATTTATTTATATTCACTAGGTCGATGATCTCATATCGCCCGATATAGCTAACCATACTAAAGTTGAGGGTTACAATACATTAATAGCAAAGATATATTTTCTGTTGTAGATTAGCTGTCTTGTAACTTACATCATGTTTATTTTGTTACGTAAAGCATTTTTATATGCTTGTTAGACAAAAACTGTGTTTTTTTTTATATATAAAGGTGCTTATTGGGTTCGACCCAATAACCACCGTCTAACATAAAATTTATCGGGTCGGACACAATAAATCCGCAAAGAACCGAAAAACACCACTTTACCTCAAATATGGACCTGATAAACACTGTTTTACATATATATATATATATATATATATAAAATTGAAAACTAAAGGTTAAAAACCACCTCAGGGTCCCACTGGGAGCAACTTCCTCCCCTTTGCCTTTCTTCACTATTGGTATCACTACACCTTCTTTCCATAACTCTGGCCACCCCTCTCCTCTCCATACTCTATTGCACATTATCCATGTCCATTCCTCTAATTCTGTCCCTCCATATTTCCAGATTTCATTTGGGATCTCATCTATACCAGGTGCCTTTCTATCTGTCATCATCCCTAATACCTTGACAATTTCCTCCCTTATAATGTCCTCCTCCACATCTGTTTCTCCACCATCTTTTCCTCCTTTCCTCACTTTCCTCTTCACCTCTCCTAGTAATTCCATAAAATATTTGTTCCATTCTACCATCTCAATATCCTGGTTTACTCTTTCCCTTCTTCTTCTCTCTCTACTTACCACCTTCCAAACCTCTTCTTCCGGCCTAGCCTTCTCCGCTTCTTCTTGAAACCTTTTATTTTCCTCCTCTTTTTTTGATCACGCAACTCAGTATACTCCTTCTTTTTTCTCCTATATTCTTCTCCACTACTTGTCTCTTTTCTCCATTTTCTTAATTTCCTTCTTACTTCCTTCTTCTTCTGCTTACATTCCTCATCACATCCACTTCTATCACCTCCTTCACTAACTTCTTTTTTGATTGTGCACTCTAATACTCTTTTTACCACTTCTATCATTATTTTCATTTCCTAGTTTACATTTCCTTCCCCCATTTTTAATTTTGCTTCCTTTTTAGCCTTATTGTTAATACTAATTTCTCCCTCTACTGCCACTATTATGGGAAAGTGATCCGAATCTATATAATACCCTACCTCCAGTTTCTTAACCTTCTCTCTTACCTAATCGTCCACTACCACATAATCAATTAACGTTCCCCTCTTTCCTCCTGAACGTGTAATATATATATATATATATAATTAAAAACTAAAGGTTAACAACCACCGCAGGGTCCCACAGGGAGAAACTGTCATCTAAAAAATGATATCGGCTCCCAGTAAGACAGCGGTAAATCCCATTCATGGCAACGTTTCACAACCGTGAGATGGGTGGTCACAGGACACGACGAAATCACAACGACAGGCTGGCGCAACTCTCGTGTGTTTTGAGGACACGAAGCGACCCAAGGATGACAGCTTTCTGCATCCATCTCGCAAGTGCCGTGGCAACGAGGTACCAAAGAACGTACTAAAGGATGTACCAACGACGTACAAAAGGACGTAATGAAGGACATACAAAAGGACGCACCAAAGTACGTCATTTTGTATCCCAATTCGGGACATCCTTTGGTGCGTCCTTTTGTACGTCCTTTAGTACGTCCTTTTATAAGTACTTTTGAACGTCCTTTTATACGTACTTTTTCACGATCTTTTGTTCGTCCACTTTTTCAAGTGGGTGTACTTTTCAGTTTGACACTTTATAATCAGAATAAATATGATTAAAGATCAAACCTGCAACATCCGAATCCCGTTTTTATTCATGATAATAGAAATATACTAATAGAATATTCTATTCGGAAAAACAAGAGTAAGAAAAATATACATTAAAACAGATAAAAACTCAATATTTGGAAGTTAACCTGCGTGACAGATGTCCAATAATATCTCAGAAATATCTAGAATACGTATATCTTACACATCCGTCCTACATATTTCCATATACTGAGTTTTCGTATGCTTTAATATTTCTTTTTCTCAGTGATATATCATTTTTCTAAGTCTATACAAAACGCTAAAAAAATTGTTCATCAAACACAATACTTTTCTCAGTGAACTTAACGCTTATTCAGATTTATACAGAGAATGCCTTATAACTGAGAGATAAATTAGTCTAAAAAAATTATACTTTCAGCAA
Organism: Andricus grossulariae; assembly: GCA_011634705.1. Lineage (NCBI taxonomy): Eukaryota > Metazoa > Arthropoda > Insecta > Hymenoptera > Cynipidae > Andricus > Andricus grossulariae. The sequence goes on along the minus strand of JAABKJ010075445.1, from coordinate 209,726,366 downwards.
TTTAAAAACAAGTTTTACTATCAATTAAGAAAATGTTCAATAAGTAGGGGAGCGGCACCGAATGCGGCGCGGCGGCTAATGTGGCGCGTTCGTTTTTTCGAATATTAACGCATTTTCTGCTTGTGGAGGTAGTTTAATTACATGTTTATATGTTTTCAACATTACATTATCAAAAAATTGGGATAATTAAATTAATTTACTGATTTTTATGACGAAAAGTTAGTTTTTGTTCTTTCGCTTGTATTGTCAGGGTAGCTAAAAACAAGTAAAAAATTACAGAAGTTTCGTGTAAACTTATAAAACTTGTTGGAAAGATACTTTTCCGAGTTTTTCGAATGCTTTAAAGTTTAACAGTCTAAGTAAAATTGAGTTTTTGGTTTGTTTTGCTCCGAGAATCTTAACATGCAATGTAGATTTTGTTGTAACAAAGTGCCGGTTTCAGTTAGATAGAGTCTCTGATTTTTGGGCTCCTCGAAAATACCCACTCCGATTTTTGGGCTCCAACCCTTAACATTAAAAATCCACCCCTTAGCACAACGCAGATATGACTTTGTCAAAAAATAATATTTTTGAGAATTTAACAGTGTGAATAGAGTCTCTGATTTTTGGGCTCCACGAAAACACCCGCTCCGATTTTTGAACTCCAACCCTTAACATTAAAAATCAACCCCTTGGTAGCACGCAGATGTGACTTTCTCAAAAAATAATCTTTTTGGGAATTTTATAGCGTGGATAGTCTCTGATGTTTGGGCTCCTTGAAAATACGCACTCCGATTCTTGGCCTCCAACCCTTAACATTAAAAATCAACCCTTTGGTACCTCGCGGATGTGACTTGCTCCAAAAATAATCTTTTTGGGAATTTTATAGTGAAGATAGAGTCTCTGATTTTTGGGCTCTTCGAAAATACCGACTTCGATTTTTGAGCTCTAACCCTTAACATTAAAAATCAACCCCTTGGTACCTCGCGGATGTGACTTTCTCAAAAAATAATCTTTCTGGGAATTTTATAGTGTGGATAGAGTCTCTGATTTTTGGGCTCCTCGAAAATACTCACTCCGATTTTTGGGCTCCAACCCTTAACATTAGAAATCAAGTCCTTAGTACAACGCAGATATGACTTTGTCAAAAAATAATATTTTTGGGAATTTAACAGCGTCGATAGAGTCTCCGATTTTTGGGCTTCTCGAAAATACCCGCTCCGACTTTTGGGCTTCAACCCTTAACATTAAAAATCAACCACTTAGCACAACGCAGATACGACTTGCTCAAAAAATAATCTTTTTGGAAATTTTATAGCGTGGATAGTCTCTGATTTTTGGGCTCCTCGAAAATACCCACTCCGATTTTTGGGCACCAGCCCTTAACATTAAAAATTAACCCTTTGGTACCTCGCGGATGTGACTTTCAAAAAATAATCTTTTTGGGAATTTTATAGCGTGGGTAGAGTCTCTGATGTTTGGGCTCCTCGAAAATACGCACTCCGATTTTTGGGGTCCAACCCTTAACACTAAAAATCCACCATTTGGTACCTCGCAGATGTGACGTTCTCAGAAAATAATCTTTTCTGGAATTTTAGGGAAAAAGTTGTCACGAAAAAATTCGTCGCCAAGAAGAAGAATCAACCAAAGGAATAAATTAGCAAAAGTTAGTCACAGGAAATTCAGAAAAAGTACATTTTTACCGCGAATCAACACCCGCTTATAAACAGGCTAATTGTAGGCACACACCGCACAAAAACAAAAAATTAGGTAAAGGAAAATTGAAAGAAGATTTTTTTTTACAAACTGGAATTTTTGAATTATCGAGAAAATAAACATGACGCAACTGAAACAGACTCATCCGCGGACTCTGACTCGACAGACATAATTGACAAAATCAATAATCCCTTCTATACAGCAGAAAATATGTCCAGCGCATCTTCCCCTATTAGAACGCAATCCCCTTCAATAATGACCACAGAGGAATTGCTAAGATTGATGATAACGAAAGTGGACGGAATGGAATCTACGATGAACCACGTGATTATTAAAGTTAACACTTTAGCTGGGGAGAATGATAGGAGAATGACGGAAATACAGAAGATAAGAAAATCCTTAGGTTTTAAGGGTGAGATATCAACCGATAATCCAGATGTTACAAGCGACGAAAGTGAGGATGAAAAAAGAAAAGAGAAACGTATGCCGCTAAACTCCACACTGCATGATCCTAAACCACCGCGCGTAATCAACAGTTCATCCAACTCATCAACCGCACCACCCACTGGACCACCTCACAGATCGAATAACAAAGAACAAGGTCAGGGTTCTATCGATTTGTTGTCAGCCAAAGATATAATCAGAACTATTAAAGAAATAAACGGTTATGACGATATAGGTATAGAAGACTTTATAAAATCCGTAAAAAGGGGAAAGAAAAGATGTAGCCAACTCGATCTTTTACTAGATTTTATTATATCCAAAAAAATAAAGGTGAACGCCGAGAAATCAATTAGATATGTAAGAATAAATTTTTTTGATGAATTATACAACTCATTGCGTCAAAATTTATCACAACTATGATCAGTATCTACAATAAAGTCTGAATTAGAAAACGGAAAACGAGGAAAAACGATATTAACTGCTCTTTGGATTGAAGAATGCCCCAGCCACCTTCCAACGTATGATGGATAATGCGGTTAGAGGTCTTGTAGGCGAGAAATGCTTTATTAAGCATTTCAGCGCTAATACTGTCTACACCAGCAGCTTTACCATTTTTTAAGTTCTTAATTATATCTCTAACTTCAGTGACACAGACTTTCTCAATTGGGGTTTCTAATTCGTCTATCACATCCACTGTGAGGTTCCAAATAATATCTTTAGTAATTTCTATGTCAAGTGTTTGGGAGTCCGTCATTACATAGGTAATGTATACGTATCAGGAAAAATCAGATTATATCAATGTTTAAGGGCATAATTAAAGAGTTTTGCCGCTTGCATTATCAGCCCTGCAATTCCAGTTTGTACATGACACCGCCTAGTGGCATTAAATTATATAGTAGCGCGCTTGTAAATGTGGCTATGGTGGCGTACCCAAAAAACTTTATATTTGAAGCTGTAGAACATGCCATTTTGAGACTTCAGACAATAAGAGTAAAAAATATCGTAATGAAACTCAAGCCAAGAAAGTACCGCATGTTATAAATAATAAAGTATTAAATATTTTCACTTGAAAATTGTGTTATACCTTTTTGAATACTTATTTTAAAAGATCATATTGGCTGTATAGCTAAATATTAAATTTAAATAAACAAAAAAATTGTTGAAATTGCGTTAAGTAGGAAAATTCCAATTTTCATAACTTGTTTTCCTCGATAGAATTAGCAAAAAATTTGAATGAGGCTGCTTCTAATGCATTGGTACCCACAGACGGATCAAACGTATTTGGCACACCGAGCTGTTACGGACGACCCAGCCTTATGTTTAGATACTCTAATTTTGCAATTTTAAACGTCTGGGGTCGTATACGACTCCCTGTGTCAAACAAAGGTTAAAATCCAAAACTGCACTAAAACAAAGTCTTACCACACGAATATTAGAATAATACTGAAAAAAACTTGAAAATTGCAGACAGAGATATTATTCCTTCGTTAAAATGTTTGGTGGCCCTAAAAAGGGCCGATTGTATACGATCTTAAACCTATGCTTTCTTTTCGGTCTTCTTGGGCAAAAGAACAGCCTGGATGTTAGGTAGAACTCCACCTTGGGCGATGGTGACACCAGAGAGAAGTTTGTTCAACTCTTCGTCATTTCTGATGGCCAACTGCAAGTGACGAGGGATGATTCTCGTCTTCTTGTTGTCGGGCGAAATATCAAGCACTTCTTTTCGAGCTAAGCAGGCTATACCAAGGCTACAAAGTCCATCTTGTAGTTCTCATAGTAGGCTGTCTTGGAGGTATGAAAGCTTCATTTCTTAGTCAACTTAATAAGATGCCGGCTTGCCAGCGTCAGGCTCATTCCATCGCGAACCGGATGCAAAAGGCTGTTCTTCTGGGATCACTTCTACTGGTCCGACAACACTGTTCAACATAACATTCTACAAAGATTGGTAGCTCTAAGAAAGTGTACAGAGGTGACATTATCATCTCTAACTGTCCCGTCTGCCGCGTAAGGTCATCCGCGGCTAGAGACCTGACTCCAGTGAAGAGTGTTGAACGATGTTTTCTCGCGTGAATTTCCCGCTTTTGCTTACCTTCTAGGACAGAAGGAGCAGAAGTGGATGACGAACACGTTCCAGTTGCGTCGGGATTGGATGCTTTAAGGAACCATGATCGTAGCTTCCAGAGCCTAAAACTTCTCTCATATGCGTGACTGAAAGTATTAGATTCGAAGCTACATTGCTCTCAAGTGCTCCGTTTACGATGAATGAAAGATAAGTTAACAATTGTTATCTATTTTTAGATTTTTTCATTTCTCTGATCACTTAATCGTTTTGCCGAAACGTTACTTCTAAAATCTATTATAATAATTTGACAAAATGAATATATTTGAAGTGTATTTGCAATCCTTTGAATAGTTTGAAATGTTTGTGAATTTCTTGAAACCTTTTGAAGTATGTACAATCTATGTGAGATCTTGAAATGTGTGTGAAAACTTTTGTAATTTTTTGAAATTTTGCAAAATCTTTTAAATCTTTGTGAAATGTTTAGAAATCTTTTAAAAACTTCATGAATTCTTTGAATGGCTTTCGGACTTTTTGAGCTCTTTTGTGCAATTTGGTGTGTTTCTATGTATTTTCAGTCGTAGGAAAGGAATATCATATTTAATTTGCCAAAAGGAAGGGCGTGGAAGCGCTGCTTCAGAACATAGGGTGTGTTAAAGGGATGGTAGGGAAAGTTAAGTTGGAGGGGAGGAACGAGAAGGAAGTGGCGGTTGTGGAGTTGGAGAGCTGGGAAGAAAAGTTGGGGGTAATGCGAAATAAGAGTAGGATAAAGGTTTCGTTAGCTCGTTTTAAAAAATTGTAAGAATTTTTTGAAAATTGCGTAAAACCAGACCATTTCTTGACCTTAACAAAATTATGTGGCTGTCTAAAAATAAAATAGCGACACGGGATAAGCGGAAAAATTTTGTTTAAATAAAGTGCTTTGACCCAAAAAATTAATTTAGAGATTCGCTGATACGTAACTTTGATAAAAGTATTTGAAAGCCGCTTTAGCTAGGAAATTAGTGAAAAAAGGTATAAAAAACCTTTAGACCAGTTTTATTTTGACGGAGCTCGACGAAATATTTTCATTCTTGTCCAAAACATCCCTATTTATATTCTACTCATAGATCCTGCCAAGATCTGAGACGTTCATGAAAATTTTATTCAACTCCCGTTCAGGCACGCCGTGCACCTCTTAAAATTATGTAATTTTTAAAAATAAAAAGTCAAAATTTAATTTCCAAATCATCAAAAGTATCAATTTTCTTTTAAATTATTGCGAATTTTTTTAAATCATAAGAATTTTTTTTTTGAAACTCTTAAATATCTTTTAGAATGATTCCCATTTTTCCTAAATTTTTTGTAAAATCCTGAAAAAAAATTCCTCTAAAAGATTACAAATTTTTTCCAATTTTGTATATCTTATGAAATGTTTGGAAACACTTTGAAACATTCTCTTAAATTTAAAAAGTTATGTACTTTTTCGAAATAAAAAATCCTTTTAACTCTTCCCAGAAATCTTTAAAAAAATACATATATTTTGAAATCTTTCAAAATTCTTGTGAACCTCCGAATTTTTGTTGTTCGAAACACTCAAAAGCCTCCAAATGATTCGATTTTTCAAAACAAATTATTCATAGTTCAACTGTTGTTTACAAATAAAAATTCAACACTTTTACTTTCAAATTACAAATTAAAAAAATAGAAAAATTATGATTGTAACATTCAAAGTTTAAATTGATCTCGATAGTAATTTTTTATTTTAAGAAATGTATGTAAAAATTATACTATTTTTTTTTTATAAACAATATTTTTCTTCAATAAAATTGTTGTAATACAAGCGTTTCGAAGAGATTTTTTTAATCTTTCGAGGAATAAAATGAATATTTATAGGTCGACCAAGGTTAATTTTCTTTACAATGATTAAATTAGAACTTGAAGGGTTGAGCTTAAAAAATGGCAAACGACTGTTCTTCGTTTGTGTTCTCATAACTGGGGATAACTTAGGTATTCATCAAATTTCTGGTTTTGTCTCAAGTTTTACAGCAAATTACGCTTGTCGATTATGTAAAATTACTAAAGAAGCTCGCTATACTCAGACAAAAGAAGATTGTAGTTTGCTCAGAACAATTGAAGGTTACGATAAATATGTTGAAGAAAATGATTTCTCTAAAAGTGGAATGAAGTCAGAATGTATATGGAATGACCTACCGTCTTATCACGTGTTAAAAAATTCATATTTTGATTTACACCATGACTTTTGGGAAGGTGTGGTTCCATACGGTTTGAGCCAACTGATTCTGTACTGCGTGCAGTCAACATACTTCTATTTTGATGATTTGAACGATAGATTAGTAGAATTTGACTTCGGACCGCTCGACTACGGCAATCGTTCGACATGTTTGATAAAAGAGAAATTGCTGAACGGAAAATTAGGGTGTTCTGCTTCTGAAACAATTGCCTTTCTCAAATTTTGTGGTCTCATTATTGGTGACTTGGTCCCTGGAAATGACGAACGTTGGCAGTTATACATCTGTCTGAAAAGCATTGGAGAAATTTTAAGCATGCGTTTTTTCAATAGAGGCTGCATTTCCCTTCTTGAAGTTTTGATCAGTGAGCATCATGAATTTTATATTCGGTTTTTCGGTAATTTGAAGCCCAAACATCATTACCTTCTTCACTACCCGCGAACAATTAAACGTATAGGACCTATAGTTAATGTATGGTGTATGCGATGTGAAGCAAAACATAAGCCTTCCAAATTAGGAGCTCAGGTTTCAAACTCAAGAGTGAATTTAACATATTCAGTAGCTTTAAAACATCAATTACAGTTTTCTTTCAATCTCCAATCTAACAATTTCTTAGAGAATGAAACACGTTATGGCCGTGCAGTACTACTTTCTCATGAGAAATATCCGGAAATTCGAAATGATTTGCCATTTGAATTTGAATATAATTCTACAGTCTGTTCAGTTTCATGGGTTGAAATTGATAGCATTACTTACAAATCGCCCATGATATTGACAATAAGTTACGAATATCATCTTCCAAAAGAGTTTTATTTCACTACTCACTTTTATGTACTTAGGATTAAATATATCTATATTTCCCACACTTGAATACAGCTACAAGAACTTATTTGATGCTTCTTTGCTTCGGCTGGATTCATACTTTTCTATGGTATATTCATAATTTTTATTTTTTACGTGTGATATAATGAGAGTAAAATATTTTTTTAATGAGTTCCTTCTCCTTTTTTCATTCGCGGAAAGAAATACCTGGGTAGAGACTGCCTCTTTATGCCTAAACAAAATATTGGGTCTTATGAGGCCGCAGCCAGATTTTCTAGCTAGAAAAATCTAGGCTTTCCCTCTGCTAGCCCTCGACAGGTTATTGCCGTATGCTATTTGTCTTAAATTATGTCTATATAACTTTTTGGCACTATATTTTTGAATCAAAAGCGATAAGAGACTTTGTGCATAAAAATATATTTTAAAAACAAATTTCTATCAATTAATTATTTCCTCGTGGGGACCTTATAAAGCCCTCGACAGGTAAAACTAAATACAGCTGCGAGTGCAAAATGAAGTTGGCAGTGAGTTGAATAAAATTCTATTTCGATTAAGTCGAAGATGGTATGGCGATATTCTTCGTACTTCAGAAGGTACATATGATAATAAAAAGTCTACGTCACTTAAAATTCACGCGTAAATGATCAGATATGATTTTTTTTTTAATTTGAAATTTTATGTGGGACAAATCAGTTATAAGAAATGGAGGGCAAAACAAAAATTGATTGTAGTAGGAGTAAAAAATACAAGGCCAGGCAGAAAACTCTTCATGAAATTTACGTCTTCAGCAGGTTAGTAATAAATATTTTTAAATGATTTAATTATGCAAAGTAAATTTTTTATCGTTTATTTAATCAATATTATTCTCGTTTATACAAAAAGTGTATTATTCTAAATACACCAGATTTTGCTTTAAGAACAACTTTCGAGGTTAGGATAAGAAAAGTGTTGTTCATAACTTAAACCATATAACTACATTATAAAAAAGTATAACTTTTGAAAATAATAAGTCTAAAAGGGCTTATGTAGTTAACCTGATTGATTATCAAGTGTGTTGCAATATGTGTTATAAATAAGGATAGTCAGTATAAAAATACTTTTACATTAAATTCATTTCCTCATTTCAAAGAAATATTCATTCCCATTCATGGCACATTCATTTGGAACAATGAGTCATTTACTTGGTTTGAAATGTATATTTTTGTCTTCAATCAATATTTCTTTGATTCAAAGAAATGTTTCCCTTCAACCAATAGGTCGTATTTTTGAATCAAACAATGTTAACTTAATCCTATCAACATTTGTCTGGCTTTTTTCAGTTAAGGAATTCCAATTTCTTTTAATCGATAATACCGTTCTTCCAGTCAAATACTGTTTAACAGAATCTGCAAAATATTTCTTTCAAATAGTAGATCGTTAATTCGAACCAAAACTATTTCTATTCTCATCAACTGTCATTTCTCTGTTGCTAAGTAATATTTATTAAAGTTTTCAGTACGATTCTTTGAAACAAGAAATCAAATCTTTCAATTAAAAAAATATTTATTTTATCCGATCGTCATTACTTTCAATTGAGAAAATATTGCTTAGAATTTAAGTTATATTTGATCATATCGAATAACTGATTTTTAAATCCAAATCTCTAATTTTATTCAGTTAAGGACATCGTCCATTCGCTCAAATCATATTTCACAGGCTGAAGTAATTATTTATTTGCTGCAATAATTTATTATTTGCATACAATTAAACAATTTCTTTAGATTGAAGAAATACATGATTGGACGTATTCAGTACGACCATTTCCTTGAATCAAAGAAATTCTTTTTGATTCAAAAACTTTTTTTTTCAGTGTAGTAATAGGAGATAGTTGCGGTTTTTTTCGAAAGTTTTAACTCTTTGTCCACTTTTTAATCGGAGCGAAGTAACAATTAACAACAATAATTGTTTTAAAAAATTATTATCATTGTTAATAACAATCTGCATCTATTGTAATACTCGACAGTTGCGTTTTTTTAGGCCGTGGCTACATGTACTAAAATTTTGGGTTCAAATAGCTGGATTTTTGCGGTACAAATAAAGGGAGCAGGAAAAGGAGCTATTTGTACCGAAATTTCGGTACGTATAGTTGGGTTTTTTCGGTACGCGTAGACACTTCCTTTTTTTTAAATGTTCAACTTTTCGCCCACTTTTCACTTAGTGAGGTAATAATGAAGCCAAATTAACAATAATAGTTGTTCAAACAGAGGCAAAAGAGGAGAGGGCTCATGGTGTCGCCCTGAAACACACCTCTCTGAAAGGTGACACTATTAGTGATCGCACGATGTTTTCCAGATGAGATTGTAAATCTAGTTTTCCAAAGCGGCATTAATCGCTCTATGCACCACACGACGTGTGTATGAACCTTAAGCTTTTCAACAGACAGATGGTAAGTCTATGGGAGGTTGAATCAAAAGCTTTCCAATAGATAGGTAACGCTGATAGAATGCTGCGTCTTTACAGACACATCTATCGATCGATGAGCAGGTTCTCCCGACGTCCTGCTACGCCTTTCTTTAAGCCGCGTTGTTCGTACATCTCTCGCGACACAGGTCCAATTGTTCGAACAATCTTATTATTTAGGATAGCTGTGAAGATCTTATACAGTGGGTTCAGACAAGTTATTGGCCTGTAATTTGTATGGTCAGCTGAGTTGCCCGTCTTCGGCAGGAGCACTGTGCGCCCTTCAACCAACCACTCCGGAATGGGTTCTTCCGAGTTAAGATATGCGTTGAAAATTAGGGCCAGATGCTGGTGGGTTGAAGGAAACTTCTACCACCAGTAGGTCTTGATACTACCTGGTCCTGGAGCGGAATAGTTCTTCATAACTCTTAATATGTTTTTCACCTCCTCGGTAGTGATAGGTGGGCACTGCACAGCTCCTTGAAGCTATTTATATTCTTTTGAGTGCTCTTTCCGTGGATGCTGGACTTCGTAGACTTCTCTCCAAAATGCCTCGACCTCCTCTAGTGTGGGCGAGTGGACTACAGTAACTGGAGGGTCTTGGAAGAGCCGAGATGGGTCAGATAAACACGGTTGATTTTCTCTGACCCACCTCTCTCTCCGCTCTAGACTTCTCCTAGCGTCAGATAGTACTCGTATTCTGTTAACAATATGCTGCCTGATGGTCAGTAGCTTTGACTTGTTGAGTGTGATGATAGACCCGCAGTTCGCGAGCGAACTGTCGAACCTTGGCAGTGAAAGTCCTACCAGACGTTATGTAGTCAATCACACACTGAATGTGGGAAGCGTACTGCCTGGCCCAGCCTATCTTTGTGCTGAGTTGATGCATTCGTCTTTTGGTCTTATGATCAACCGTTGGTTTTGTTTTTCGGTTAGGTTGCTGATCAATCTCTCTAGCGATCACCCCACGTGAAGAGCCTCACAAAATTGTTACGTGTGGTTCCCCACTTGGGCCCATTAGTATTCAAGGTCTTTATTTCATGCATCATTCACTCTATTGTTACTCTGTTTACAAAATATTGGTCTCTGGGCATTCTGCCATTTACTTTAACTTTATACGCGTGTTTGGTCAGTCGTTATCTTTCATTCTTTCAACATGTCCAAACCATCTTAACTGATTCCTTTCTAATTTGTAAATTAGTGTCTCTCCTGTACCACATTCTTTGAGGATTATCTTGTTTTGGACTGTTGTCCATCAGTGTTTTCCCTCATATTGTGCGCAGAGGTTTCATGCCAATCGCGTTAATTTTACTTTTGTCTTTTTCTTGATAGGTCCATGTCTCGCTACCGTATAGAATAGTCGTTACAAATACAGAATCATGTATGGCCATTTTAGGTTTTTTTTAATGCTTTTATTCCTGAGAATGAACCCTGCTATACCGATCACCTTCTTATCCTCATTTATGCGTCTATCTAACTCCCCATCTACTTTTTCGTCGCTAGCGAATATGCTACCCAGATATGCGTACTTGTCAAGTTGTTCTAATGTCTCATCATTTAGGACAAGGTTGCACATTATTTCTTCACTTTTTCCTCCAAATCCCATGATTTTTGTTTTATTTACGTTAATTTTGAGGTCCGTGTTCTTCATGCTTGTATTAAGTTTATTCAACGATCTTTTGAAGTCCTTGATTGATTGTGCGATAACAATCTTGTCATCTGCGAAAGCGAACCAACGTACCCTCACTGTCTCGAGATCTATAAATTTTATCCGAAAGAGTGAAAACATCTTTTAAAGTTGCCATACAAAGCATATGATAATCTCAAACGACTATATGAAAAATAGCTTACTCCACCAAAAGATGTAACCTTCAGGAGGAGGATCTAAATACACAAATTATATATACAATTAAATACGGAAACACGCGTAAAATTATTATTTTTATGTGACTCCGGTGCATAAATGCGTTTTTTTTGCGACAGCGTACAGTATCGTAATGCTGTACATTACGATACAGCGGACGATCACTCTTCACATTACACTTCGCTGTATCGTAATGTACAAAGGTCCTAAAGAAGCTGGGTCATCTTAGTACGTGACGTCACGAAGGTACCATAAAGCAGTAAAGATTATGGTTATGGTCCTGAATCGTGATGACCCTAATAATGATGGAATATTGGAAGTTTAAACAGCCGACTGGGACAAAAGGACTCTGGTCTTCTGGGGACCAGAAAAGATCAGTTTAAGAACATTTTAAGACAGGCCTGCACCTGCCTATACTGTAGTCTTAAGTTGGTCTTTCTTTTCATGAGTGTAGGCTAAGAACGATCATCGGTGTCGTTCGATATTCCTTTTTGTTTACAAAATGATACTTACTTACACCATAGAAAGCAGAAACGTCAAGAATTTTCGACGAAAACGTGACTATGTTCTGGCGAGATTTAAAAAACGGAAAATTCTTAATCTAATTAATGCAATTATTTTTTGATGGATCTTGAAATATTTTAGAACTTAAACTTTTATAATACTCATTAAGTCTAACCAGAGTATCTGAATTGCTGGAGTTCGAAAATTCAGATTCCTTCTAATCTAGTTAATCGATTCTCTCTTTCTACCGTGTAAAATTAGACAGAGATGTTCGATCGTTTTGAAACGATCTACTGGAACTATCTCTTTCTATCTTGTGTGTCAGAACGAGCGGGGCAATATTCGGTAATCAAGAACTCTCGACTTTTCGATTACCGACAGTCACCCCTCTCTTTCTGACACATAAGATAGAAATAGATAGCTTTAAAACGATCGGGCATCTCTGTCTAATTTCATACGATAGAAAGAGAGATTCGATTGACTAGATTAGAGGGCATCGGAATCCCACCTCCGCACCAGTGCTCTCAACGCGGGCCCTGTTACGTCCCAGCGCTACAATCATTTAATGTCTATTGGAACTAAACGCTGATATGTCGGAGGTGAGGCTTCGTTTCCTGTCGTTGAGTGGTTGAAACCACTAGCCGTGAAAAGTAGGTCGAGCTTTAAAATAATTAAGAACACGAACACTGAATTAGTCTTTGTAGTGAACTCTGTAGATTTATTATAATTCATCCACGTTCAATTGTTCATGTATAACATATTCTTCGATGTTGTTTCTTGAATAAACAACTATAATCACATAATGAAGTTCGTGGTAGACGCGGCAGATTGAAATGTCAATAACAAACGCTGTAACAATTAGCAACATTTGCAGAAAGAAAGATAGTGAAATAATGAAAACGAAGGACATGTGCAAAGAAGTAAGTAGGAAATACCTGTCACAATCAAAATTACGTGATCTCAAATCTCATAGGCACGAGTCTAGAACAAGAAGCTCTTGTACCAGCGAAGGATGTCATTTACGGACTACCAGATACTGCATTGATTGCAAAAAATATTCCTGTATTCAATGTTTCTCAAAATTACACGATGAAAAATAGAAGAATAAAATATCGATTCTAAAAATATCATAATCAATAGTTATAGAGAAAAAAAAAATAAATAAAAAAAAAATACATAAAAATTACAAAAAAAAAACGAAAGAAAGACTATCTATATTCGGCGACCTCCTCTTTGGTGATATTCGGGTAACGTAAACTCTGTTTTCGGCGAACAGCCGATCGCTCTACAGATGCATATGGATTGTTATATATGTTCGGAAAAATTATGACTTTTGAGAATTTTTTTCTTGAAAAGAATGTGCTTATCGGAAGAATTACTAAGAATAAAAAGTTATTAGAGTCAAGCAAAGAATTCACTTGAATTTTTTCGAAATATTTTGAGCAATTTTTTTATTTTTTAAAAATTGACAATTTGCAAAATTTAAAAAGTTGCTTAAAACTTTTCGAAAAATTTTTGACGTATTCTATGAACAATTATAAGAACTTTTTCTTCGCTTCCACTTTCCCGAAAAGTTCATACTTTTTGATAAAAAAATTCATGAATTTCTTCACAAAAATGTCGTCATTAGGTCGCCATTTTGGTCAGACTAAGATAAAAAATCGATCTCGAAATCATGTCTTCTGAAAGCTTAGACATTTATGCCACGGGTTATTGAGGTCCCAAGTAGATTTCAGACCGAGAACCATTCGGAAAACTCAATTTCATAAAAAATTTTTTTGAAAAAATCGTGTTTTTTTTGTTTAAACGATATTTTTGATAATTATCAACATTTTATAACATTTTAGATTATATCACTAGAAAGGTGAGATCTTAAGCTTTGAAAATATGTACTTTTTAATTTTTTATACCTGGAATTGCATGAGTTATAATTGCAGAAAGAGCGGTGTACCGGGAGGGGAAACCCTTATAAAAACATCCAGGTATGTTCAATTTCAATTCTCAACCAAACTTCCTCGGGGAAGATGTATTTTTAACACCTGGACAACTAGGTTTGCTTTTTGGTACAACGCAACCCTTATAAAAACATCCAGGTATGTTCAATTTCAATTCTCAACCAAACTTCCTCGGAGATGATGTATTTTTAATACCTGGACAACCAGGATTAATTTTCAGTACGACGAGACCCTTATGAAAACATCCAGGTATGTTCAATTTCATTTCTCAACCAAACTTCCTCGGGGAAGATGTATTTTTGATACCTGGACAACTAGGTTTAATTTTGAGTACGACGAAACCCCTATAAAAACATCCAAGTATGTTCAGTTTCAATTCTCAACCAAGCTTCCTCGGGGAAGATGTATTTTTAATACCTGGACAATTAAGTTTAATTTTTAGTACGACGAGACCCTTATAAAAGCATCCAGGTATGTTCAATTTCAATTCCCAACCAAACTTCCTTGGGGAAGATGTATTTTTAATACCTGAACAACCAGGATTAATTTTTAGTACTACGAGACCCTTATAAAGTCATCCGGGTACCTTAAGTTACATTTCTTAAACCAACTTCCTCGAGGAAGATGCATTTTTAACACCTAGAAGCAGAACTTTCGACAAACCACAATTTCAATATCACTTTAACAATAAGTTTTTATTAATAAATTGTATCCAGTATTTAAATGAATATTTAAAAGAAAGTTCTATTTGGGGGTTTCGTTTGACATCCTCAGTAAAAATATACGGTTATCGCCATCTATTACTTCATTATGTAATGAAGCCACCTCCTTTTACCGACCTTTGCTCTATTTTACAGAGAAACACCGCTCTTGTATTCATAAATTCTCTGCCCACAGTTTCACGCTCTGAAATTAGCCTTCTTCTGACAAAATTTCATTCTGTCAAATTCGAGTTCTGCGAAACGATACCCTACCGGGAAAAAAACACCTTTTTTGGCCAAAAATCGATAGACAGTCCAATTCTTAACGCATGTTGAAATTTCTTTCTTAGAAATGAACGTAAGGCTTCCAGGTATAATGACTAACTGCGGATATTTTATTTCCACTCAACAGAAATTTGTTATTTAACAACAAATGATTAAATTAGAACTTGAAGGGTTGAGCTTAAAAAATGGCAAACGACTGTTCTTCGTTTGTGTTCTCATAACTGGGCATAACTTAGGTATCCATCAAATTTTTGGTTTTGTCTCAAGTTTTACAGCAAATTACGCTTGTCGATTATGTAAAATTACTAAACAAGCTCACTATACTCAGACAAAAGAAGATTGTAGTTTGCTCAGAACAATTGAAGGTTACGATAAAGATGTTGTAGAAAATGATTTCTCTAAAAGTGGAATAAAGTCAGAATGTATATGGAATGACCTACCGTCTTATCACGTGTTAAAAAATGCATATTTTGATTCACACCATGACTTTCGGAAAGGTCCGGTTCCATACGGTTTGAGCCAACTGATTCTGTACTGCGTGCAGTCAACATACTTCTCTTTTGATGATTCGAACGATAGATTAGTAGAATTTGACTTCGGACCGCTCGACTACGGCAATCGTCTGAAATGTTTGATAAAAGAGAAATTGCTGAACGGAAAATTAGGGTGTTCTGCTTCTGAAACAATTGCCTTTCTCAAGTTTTTTGGTCTCATTATTGGTGACTTGGTCCCTGGAAATGACGAACGTTGGCAGATATACATCTGTCTGAAAAGCATTGGAGAAATTTTAAGCATGCGTTTTTTCAATAGAAGCTGCATTTCCCTTCTTAACGTTTTGATCAGTGAGCATCATGAATTGTATATTCGGTTTTTCGATAATTTGAAGCCCAAACATCATTACCTTCTTCACTACCCTCGAATAATTAAACGTATAGGACCTATACTTAATGTATGGTGTATGCGATGTGAAGCAAAACATAAACCATCCAAATTAGGAGCTCAGGTTTCAAACTCAAGAGTGAATTTAACATATTCAGTAGCTTTAAAATATCAATTACAGTTTTCTTTCAATCTCCAATCTAACAATTTCTTAGAGAGTGAAACACGTTATGGCCGTACAGTACTACTTTCTCATGAGAAATATCCGGAAATTCGAAATGTTTTGCCATTTGAATTTGAAGATAATTCTACGGTCTATTCAGCTTCATGGGTTGAAATTGATAGCATTACTTACAAATCGCCCATGATATTGACAATAAGTTACGAATATCATCTTCCAAGCCAGTTAGTCTAACCTCTTTTTCTTCGGCACAGTTTGAGTTACACGCTCGAATCGCGAGTCTCATTATGTCGCGAACTATATCTAACCTTTGTTGTAGGCTGGTATCGTTGATGCTTATCACTAGCTTCCAAGTTTCATGGTAAAGGTGAGCTGTTCCTATTTCTTCAATAAATATATTCCCGGTAATTGCTGTTAGGGTGTAATTTCCTTTCGTTGTCCGGATTTGCGTCAGAATTGTTAGTAATGCCAAGATCTTCATTCTATAAAAAATAAGGCATGATCTGGTTAACATAGATTCTCGTTCTTTCGTTGTTAAACAGTATTATGTAGTTATTGTTATCTAGCTTTTTTATTATAGTTGTGGGTCCTTTCCAACTTGCAGAGAGTTTGTTGGCTGCATTGTGATTGATAAACTTGACCAGGTCTGCCGTTTCATAGATAGATTGTGGTAAGACTGTCTTGGAATCTTGGCACCGTTTGTACTTTTCTTTCTGAAGGTGTAACTTTTCCTTCGCCTTCTGCAGATACTGCTCGTGCCTTTCTCTCCACATGTCGAGCAAGTCTTGATATTTTGAATTGGGAGTGGTGGCTAAAGTTGACGGCAAATTAGCATTGGTTCTGCCAAAAGTGGCTTGAAACGGGCTTATTCCAATTCCG
The DNA here is from genome assembly GCA_011634705.1 of Andricus grossulariae. NCBI lineage: Eukaryota > Metazoa > Arthropoda > Insecta > Hymenoptera > Cynipidae > Andricus > Andricus grossulariae. Next base: position 209,709,428 of record JAABKJ010075445.1, on the reverse strand, counting down.
TCTTGCTTAGTGGTGTTGTAAGCGAGAGTAATTATTTTTAATACTTGATCCAATTCGGTTCGTGTGTCATGCATGCAGGTTCTCAGAAGATCTTTTAGCACAGAGTGAGCCCTTTCCAAGCTACCGTTACTTTGAGGATGATAAGTTGTTGTTTTCACGTGCTTTATTCTGAACAGGTTTTCGAAATTCTGAACTAGTTCGGAAACAAAGTTTGCTCCCTAGTCTGTCAAGATAGATTTCGGGGCTCCGAATATATAAATGAAATGGTCGAAGAGTCTTTCGACGACGGATTCGGACCTAGCATCTTTCAGTGGTATCAGCATTAGATATGTAGTTTGTTGGTCCTGTACACTGAGTATGTATTCGTTCCCATTTTTCGTGATAGGGAGAGGCCTGAAAATGTCCATTGCCACTTTGTCATTGGGATTAACAGGTGTGTCCGGTATAATAGCTTCGGCCTGCCTCTTGATTCTAGTGGTAACAATATATATTACTTACATGTTTGAAATATTTATACTTCTGGATAGAATGGTTCATATTTGGGTAAAAAGACTGGAATTGAGTTGATAATATATTCTGGCAGTGGGTCGGGGGATAACAAAGCAGAATGCGGAAAAATGGAAATCTCTTCAGCAAAATGGTCAAGCTCATCATTTTTTAGTATTTCATAAACACCAACTTCGTTGTTCTCTGTAATCTCTACATGTTTGCCCAACAAATGTAGACTGGCGTGATTTGTGTCAATTAAAAGTAGTTCAATTCTGCATAATTCAAAATTACCGTACTTTCTTAACCCAATGCAAACGCACATATTTTTCTCATCTTGTATACCTCTGAAAGTAAATTTAGTATCAACGAAGGAAACCAAGCCTGTATGTCCCCTAAAAAAATTATCTATTACTGAGACAACACATTTCCTGTGCTTCTTTGAAGTGTATTTCACAGCATCGTGAATTATTATTGAGGGACTCTCAAACGTGTGCAAAGCTTCCATAAGTTGATGTTTCTCTGACAAAGTTTTCGTCACGTTTACAAAATTTTTACAGAGTTCCCCATGATTTTTGAAAAAACCTGTGCTTACTTTCAGGACGCAAAGTCGCCACGTGTTTCAGTCGCCCGAATTCTCCGATTAGAGAAGGGTAATGAGCAACAAAGTGATGCTTCGGACGCAATTTAACTGCAGGAATACATTTCACTCGTGAATCTAAATATTCGTCTATTAAATTGTTTAGAGAAGCTACCTGACCAAAGGATAACGCTGGAGCACAAGCAAATGAACTGACTTGCCTTAAACGCAAAACCATTTGCCAAACCTCGTCTTCCGGATCTTTAATAAGGCGAGCAACGGCTACAGGAAACAAAAGCAAGAGCTTTCTGATTTCAGAAGCAGTTCCAATTATCTTTTTTTTTTAATATCAATAAGGGGCACGTTGTCTGCACTTTATTGTCTGCACAATCTAATCGCTTGCAGGTTATAATTCAAGTATCCACATCGAAACCATTTTTGTTTTACGAAATACTTGATTGCAAATAGTAAATCAAACGGAACGAATCCTTCAAATAGATCATGTGCAATACAAGGTGGCATACCTGGATTACAAATTTACAAACTTTTTATTTTGGTGGTCATCACTTTGCAAAATGTTATGACCTCCATATCTGGGGCAACTTTCAAGATATTCGGAAAATTTTCATGGCGCATATGAGCGCATTTGAAACCGCATATGAAAGTCCCTTCATCACTGCGGGTTACAAACTTTTTATTTTGGTGGTCATCACTTTGCAAAATGTTATGACCTCCATTTCTTGGGCAACTTTCAAGATATTCGGAAAATTTGCATGGCGCATATGAACGCATTTGAAACCCCACACAACAGTCCCTTCATCACTGCGGATCAAAAACTTTTTATTTTGTGGTCATCACATAGCAAAATGTTTTGACCTCCATATCTTGGACAATTTTCAAGATGTTCGGAAAATTTTCATGGCGCATATGAGCGCATTTAAAACCCTGCACGACAGTCCCTTTATCACTGCGGATGAAAAACTTTTTTATTTGGGGGTCATCACTTTGCAAAATGTTGTGACCTCCATATCTTGGACAATTTTCAAGATATTCGGAAAATTTTCATGGCGCATATGAGCGCATTTGAAGCCCCATATGAAAGTCCCTTCATCACTGTGGATCAAAAACTTTTTATTTTGTTGTCATCACTTAGCAAAATGTTATGACCTCCATATCTTGGACAATTTCCAAGATATTCGAAAAATTTTCATTGCGCATATGAGCGCATTTAAAGCCCTGTACGGCAGTCCCTTTATAACTTCGGATTAAAAACTTGTCATCTTTCTGGTCATCACTTTGCAAAATGTTGTGACCTCCATATCTTCGGCAACTTTCAATATATTCGGAAAATCTTCATGGCACATATGAGCGCATTTGAAACCCCATATGAAAGTCCCTTCATCACTGCGGGTTACAAACTTTTTATTTTGATGGTCATCACTTTTCAAAATGTTATGACCTCCATATCTGGGGCAATTTTCAAGATATTCGGAAAATTTTCATGGCGCATATGAGCGCATTTAAAACCCTGTACGACAGTCCATTTATAACTGCATATTAAAAACTTTTCATCTTTTTGGTCATCACTTTGCAAAATGTTGTGACCTCCATATCTTGGGCAACTTTCAAGATATTCGGAAAATTTTCATGGCGCATATGAGCGCATTTATGAAATACACTGACGAACTCAACAGAATTGTTATCTTTCCAGTTATATAAAGTCTGAGAACTTTAGATTTTTTACACGTTGTCAATGAGACTATTTGCAATATCTATACAAAAATCGACATTATGGAGATTTTTTTCTGAACCAAGAAAAATAACTTTTGGGATTCGGAGCTGACCGAATCTACTATGAAATACACGGAATTGTTATTTTTCCAGCTATATATATATATATATAAGTGTGAGAACTTTAGATTTTTTACATGTTGTTAATGGACTATTTGCAATATCTACACAAAAATCGACATTATTGAGATTTTTTCCTGAACCAAGAAAAATAACTTTTGGGATTCGGAGCTGACCGAATCTGCTAAGAAATACAGGGAATTGTTATTTTCCCAGTTATATAAAGTCTGAGAACTTTAGATTTTGTACATGTTGTTAATGAGACTCTTTACAATATGTATACAAAAATCGACATTATTGAGATTTTTTTCTGAACCAAGAAAAATAACGTTTGGGATTTGAAGCTGACCCAATTTACTATGAAATACATGGAATTGTTATTTTTCCAGTTATATATGTATAAGTCTGAGAACTTTAGATCTTTTACATGTTGTTAATGACGATATTTCCAATGTCTGTCCAAAAATCGATATTATTGACATTTTTTTTCTGAACCAAAAAAACAACTTTTAGGATGTCGAGCTTACCGAGTCTACTATAAAGTACACTGACGAACTCAACAGAATTGTTATTTTTCCAGTTATACATAAGTCTGAGAACTTTAGATTTTTTGACATGTTGTTAATGAGACTATTTGCAATGTCTATACAAAAATCGACATTATTGAGATTTTTTTCTGAACCAAGAAAAATAACTTTTGAGATTCGGGGCTGACCGAATCTACTATGAAATACACGGAATTGTTAATTTTCCAGTTACATATAAGTCTGAGAACTTTAGATCTTTTACATATTATTAAGGAGAATATTTGTAATGTCTGTACAAAAATCGACATTATTGAAAATTTTTTCTGAACCAAAAAAACCACTTTTAGGATGTCGAGCTTACCGAGTCTACTATGAAATACACTGACGAACTCAACAGAATTGTTATCTTTCCAGTTATATAGAGGGGGTATAGTTAATTCGATGAAAAAATTGTTCAAAAGTGTCTTAATTGTATACCCTTTACTAAAATAAGTTTGCATTTACTCGAGCGAGTAGAAAAATAATTGAAAATGATCCTTTTTTTCATCGAATTAACTATACCCCCCCCCCCCTCTTAAGGGCTTTGTATTCAGAAATAAAATATTTTTATAGACTTTTATGGAAAATTGCAGGTATCATTAAGAAATGTAATTATAATATTTTAATTGATTAATTTTTTTAAACAATAAAATACAGTTTAAATGGTGTTTCAGGAATTAAAATTTCTTTTAAATCATGATATTTTTTTGACTTTGAGAAAAATGACAGGTTTTTGTAATTAAATATTTTTTTTAAATTAGGATATTTTTCTTACATTTAAATTTTTTCATTGAAGTATCCTCCTCTTGCTTTTATGACGGCTGCACATACCCTTGGCATTCTTGCTGTTAATTTTCGCAGATAATCCTTTGAAATATTTTTCCATGCTTCTTGAGCACCTGCCCAGAGTTCTTGGTGATTTCTCGGTCGTAGTTTTCTTAATCTTCTGTCAAGCTCGTCCCAAACATATTCGATTGGGTTACAATCCGGTGATTGCGGAGGATGTTCCATTAAATGGATAATCTTCTGATCCACTTTATTTTGTAAATAATTTTTGCACAAGAGGGAAGTGTGTTTAGGATCATTGTCTTGCTGGAAGTGAAATGGCTTACCGATTAGTTTTAGTCCAGATGGTATTGCGTGCTTGATCAAAATTTGATGATATTGTTCTTTTTTCATAATTCCATCAATTTTTACTAAATCGCCTACTTGTTCGTTTCCGAAACATCCCCACAACATGATAGAACCACCACCATGCTTGACAGTTGGCACAATGCAGTCTTCCATCATTTTTTCTTTCTCGGAACGGCGAATATAAACTCTACGATGTCCATTTCCAAACAATTCACATTTAGTTTCATCAGTAAAAAGAGCTTTCTTCCAGTCTTCTTCGGTCCATTCGATGTGTTTCTTTGCCCATTTTAAACGTTTTACTTTGTTGACTTTTCGAAGTAAAGGCTTTTTAATAGCTACACGTCCATGAAGACCTGCATTTCGCAAAACTCTTTGCACCGTTTCATTTTTAACTAAAAAACATATTTTTTGTACCACAAATGGAATCCTCAAATTTTCAGGTTGAAAAAATAATTTTCAACCATGAAAAAAGGATTTTTCAACCAGTTGAATTCAACTAGAAAAGAGGAATTTTAAACCAAATAGTTACATTTTTAACTAAAAAACATATTTTTTGAACCACAAATGGAATCCTCAAATTTTCAGGTTGAAAAATTAATCTTCAACAAAAAAAAAAGGAATTTTTAACCAGTTGAATTCAGCCAAAAAAGACGCCTTGCAGAAAAAATAGTGAAATTGTCAAATTTTCATTTCAAGAAATTAAAAAAGAAAAATTTAACCAGTTGAATTCAGCCAAAAAAGACGAATTTCAAAACCAAATAGTTGAGTCGTCAAATTTGCAGTTAAAAAAATTAATTTTCAACCAAAAAAAAAAGAGTTTTCAGCCAGTTGAATTAAAAAAAAGTCGAATTTTAAACCAAATATTCGAATCGTGAATTTTCCAGTTAAAAAATTTAATTCAACCAAAAAAGTCGAATTTTAAACCAAATAGTTACATTTTTAACTAAAAACCATATTTTTGAGCCACAAATGAAATCGTCAAATTTTGAATTGAAAAAATTAATTTTCAACAAAAAAAAGTAATTTTCAACCAGTTGAATTCAGCGAAAAAAAAAATTTTCGAACAAATAGTTGAATTGTCGAATTTCTAGTTTAAAACCTTAATTTGCGAAAAAAGGCATTTTCAACCAGTTGAATTCAGAAAAAAATACCAATTTCAGACCAAATAGTTGAATTGTCGAATTTTTCGTTTAAAAAATTAATTTTCAACCAGTTGAATTCAATCAAAAAAGTTTAATTTTAAACCAAATAAATACATTTTAAACTAAAGATATACTTTTCAAACCACAAATGAAATTTTCAAATTTTCATTTTGATAAATTAATTTTGAACCAAAAAAAGAGGAATTTTTAACCAGTTGAATTCATCAAAAAAGACGAATTTTAGATCTAATAGTTAAATTTCCGAATTTCTAGTTTAAAAAGTTAATTTCCAACAGAAAAAAAAAATTTTCAACCAGTTGAATTCAACAAAAAATTTCAAATTTTAAACCAAATAGATATATTTACAACATTTTAAGAGTAAATTGAAAACGATTTCATTTCCAAAATTTTCAAAAAATTGTTTGGAAAATATAAATCTTTTTTATTTTTTTATTTTTCTGGATTTAAACAAATTTAAGAAAAATTTGAATCATTTTAAAACATGCGTAGAATCATTGCTTTTTTTTTTAATTAAAAATTTCAAAACTTTGCAAACAATTTAGAAAAAACGTAAATTGTTGAAGATTTCGAACAAAAAATTTATAAGCATTTTAAGGGTTTTGAAGAAAGGCTTCAGAATAATGAAATAAAATGTAAGATTCCTCAGAAAAATAATTTTTTATTTTGAAAAATTAATTCTAAGAGTAAATTGGAAGTGATTTTATTTCCAAAATTTTCGAAAAATTGTCTGGAAAATTTAAATAATTTCTTTAAAAAATTTTCTGGCTTTAAAAAAATGTAGGAAAAATTTGAATCATTTTAAAAAATGTGTAGAAGTATTGACATTTTTTTTTTTAGTTAAAAGTTTCGAAACTTTGCAAACAATTTAAAAAAAAAAACGTAAATTATTGAAGATTTCAAACAAAAAATTTATAAGCATTTTAAGGGTTTTGAAAGACTTCAAAATAATGAAAAAAAATTGTAAGATTCTTCGGAAAAATAATTTTTTATTTTGAAAAATTAATTTTAAGAGAATATTTAAAAAGATTATAAAACATTTCAAGAGATTTCTAAAATTGTTCAAAAAGAATCTGGAAGAATTCAAAGCAATTTCTTTAAATCAGTCGGTCCAAATTAAGATTCCTAGGAAAATTTAAAATGCTTTTTTATTTTGAATTTTAAGAAAAAGTTTCCAAGACTTTAGGTTAATTTTAAAAATTTTGCAGCATTGTTAAAAATGTTAGGAAAAATGCGAATCATAAAAGATATTTAGAAGTTTAGAAATAATTTCAAAATAATTTGAAATTTGAAAAGATTTCAAAAAATTAAGATAGGATAAGAATTAATTAGGATCTTGTATAATTTTAAAGGGTGTTTGAAAATATTGAAATATTTTGAAAATAATTTAAAATTAAAAAAAAATGTATATTCTTAAAGATTTTGAACGAAAAATTTAAAAGAATTTTAAAGATTGTAAAATGTAAAATTTAAAAATTTCAAAAAATCTCTTATATACCTTAAAAATCATTGAAATCCCTTTAAAAATTGAGAAAATCCTTGAAATCTTCAAAATCCGTGGAAATGCCTTTAAAGATTGAGAAAATCCATGAAATCCCGTGAAATGTTTTGAAATCATGAAACCCCTTTAATATGCTTAAAATCTTTTACAATTTTTGAAAATTTTGTGAAATCTCCTGATAACTCGTGACTTTTTTTTAAATCTCTTATACTCCCTTGAAAATAATTTAAATCCCTTTAAAGATTGAGGAAATCCTTGAAATCTTCAAGATCCGTGGAAATCCCTTATAATCGGCGAAAATCCATGAAATCCCGTGAAATATTTCGAAATTTTTTTAATTTCTTTAAAAGTCAGTAAAATCTTCAAAATCCATGGGAATCTTTCAAAATCTCTTGAAATTCCTTACAGTAAATTAAAATCTTCTAAAATCCATTAAAATTCCTCGAATTTTCTTAAAATCCTTTAAATTATTCCGAAATTCTTTGAAATTCCATTAAATCTTCCGAAATCCTCCAAAAATCCGTGGGTATACTTTGGAATCTTTTGAAATACCGTAAATTCAGTGAAACCCCTTTAATATTCTCAAAATCCTTTGAAATTTTTGAAAAATTTGTGAAATCCCTTCCAATTTTCAAAATATTATTAAATTCTCCTGATAAACTCGTGACTTATTTTGATATCTCTTATATACCTTAAAAATTAAGAAAATCCTTGAAATTGATTGAAATTTTCCAAATCCGTGGAAATCCCGTGAAATCGGGGAAAATCCATGAAAACCCGTGCAATATTTCGAAATCTTTAAAATTCATTGGAATCTTTCCAAATCTCTTGAAATTCCTTGTAATAAATTAAAAATTTTTAAAAGGCATTAAAATTCCTCGAATTTTCTTAAAATTCTTCAATTATTCGGAAATTCTTTGAAATTTCGTGAAATCTTTCGAAATCCTCTAAAAATCCGTGGGTATACTTTCGAATTTTTTGAAAACCCATAAATTCAGTGAAACCCCTTTAATATTCTCAAAATCCTTTGCAGTTTTTGAAAAATTTGTGAAATCCCTTAAAATCTATTTGAATTCCTTCAAATTTTCAAAATCTTTTTAAAATCCCCTGAAACTTTTTTAAAATCAATTTTTTGGTTGGTCATGGATTTATCATTTTAGGTTAAAATTTATCCCTTTGGTTGAAAATCTAACTATTTTATCAAAAATTTGTTTTTCTCTCTTAAAAATTAATTTTCTCAACTGAAAAATTAACTGTACTGTTTTTGCCTGAAATTTTTTTTTTTGTGTTGAAAATTCAACTATTTGGTCAAAAAGTAATTTTTTCGTTTAAGCATAATTATTTTTGTTGAAAATTAATTATTTTTGTTAAAAATTAATTTTTTCGGTTGAAAATCTAACTATTTTGTTGAAAAAATTGATTTTTTTGTTTTAAAATGAATTTCTACAGCTAAAAGTGTAACTATTGGGTAACATTTTTTTTCTTTGTGGACTCAAATATTTTTCGGTTGAATTCAACTGGTTTTGATTAAAAAATGAAATATTTTTGGCGGAAATGTCAACTATTACACTCTTTGTTGAAAATTGATTTTGTCGTTCAAAATTTGTTTCCCTGAACATTTGTTTTTTTTTTTTAGCTGAAAACTTAGCTATTCTTTTAGGGTTAAAAATTTAACTATTTTGTAGAAAGTTCATCTTTTTGGTTGAAAGATTCCACAATTTGATAGGAAGTTCAAAATTTTTGCAGAAAATTCACCTTTTTTTTATTGAAAATTAAAATTTTTTTTGTTGCGAATGTCAAATGAAAATGAAATTGAAATCAATTATCAAATACTGCAATTTTCCTTATAAATTAATTTTTTGTTAAAAATTCATTTTTTTGTTAAAAATCAATTGTAATAATTGAATTTTTAATTATTTCATTTTTGGTCAAAAATGTATCTTTTTCAGTTGAGAACTGAATTATTGGATTGAAAATTTGTCTTTTTTGGTAGAGAATTAATTTTTTTGGTTGAAAATTTAACTAATTTGTGAGAAATAATAATTAAATTTTTGGTTAAAAAAATTCATTTACATAATTTTTTATGGGGGGGAGGGGAAGTAGGGAAAGTGAGTTGAAATTATGAGAGGGTAAGTAGGGAAAGTATCGGGAAAATAGGGAAGAAGAAGAAAATAAGGGGAAGGGAAGTAACGAAAAACGGGAGAAATGGAGGAAAGTAAGGGGAAATTAGGACACGAGAATAAGGGATATCATTGTATTGAGTTTTTTAAATGATGTGGCGAGTACAATGATTTTTTGAAATTTTGCGACTTTTTTGCACCAAGTTTGACTTTAGGGTAGAATATAAAAATATCTGAAATAAATATAAAAAATATCCTTATAATTTAGCAAAATACTATGGAAAGCTATCTTCGAAATGAGCACAAGAACAACAAAAATCACATGTCAATTATTTCCATAGTTATTCCAATTCCGAAAAAAATCGAAAATTGACATTTTTTTTCGAATGATCATTTTGCCTTTAACTTGCGCAGAATTGTAATACCTTTCGCGGTAATGCGGAGAAATAAAAAAAATACTGTAATTCAAATTCTAAACTTTAATTGATACCAGAAAGACTTTTTTTGTTTCATCTTATTTATATTTTATCAATTTATAGAGCTTATGTTATACAATAAGAATTATAAGTACCACCAGCGAGCATTCTAATTTAATTTTTTTGCAGTAAATAATTATTACATAACTGTTTTTTTCATATAAAATAGAGTTTATTTGATTTAGATGCTCTCTGATAGTCGCTTATTTATTTCTATGTTCACAAACTTTAAAAAAGGAGAATAATTATATTTTTTTGTAACTCTCTATTATTTGTTTGAAAACAAGTTAATGGTTAGTTTGAAACAAATCTACTCACAACTTCAACAAACGCAAAAAGTCGCAAAAGGTTTTTACAGGGCTCAAAGAAAATAGTTTATATACCTTACTCCTTAAAAATTAGCTTCTACTTTTTTGAACATTTTTTTAAATCTCAATTTTAATTAGTTTACAACAGCTTCCATAATGATGGATGAGTAGTCAAATATTTTTCATAAACTTTTTCACAAAAAAACTAGGGTTTATGTTAGAACCAAATTTTGTTTCCTAAGGAGCTGCAACAAAAAGGAACCCCTATTGTTGAAAAGAAACCTATTTTTTGCTTTGCTCACTTCAAAATTTTATCCGGTTGATAACTCAATTTTTACGTCTTCTAAAATATATCAACTTTTATTCATGCCTTTTCCGTACATACTTAAAATGCACGCTACCGGTCAAAATTATGCGTCCACTTATGAAAATCGGATTAAAAGACGATATTCGACGCGCCACTCGAGACAAGATTGTCTGTCACGACAAGACCGTCAAAGGAAGAGATTTCGGTCAGTTCCTTTTAGATTCGGAAATTATTTTTAACTTGAGTTTATTAAACAGGGTGGCTACTAGACTGGAAAAACATTTTTTTCCTCTTTTTTCAAGAAACTTCCCCTTTTTCTCGAGTTTCCGCTTAAATGCGGACTGAATTGATAGAATCCAATAAGAAAGTTTATTATTTTTCGTTGAAAGTTCATTCAGGGTGGATTTTTTGACCGGGAATTTCACAAATTTTTAGAAAAAAAACCTCTCCAAGTTTGATTTAAACAGTTTTTAAAAATAATTAGTCGAATTGTTATCTTTTTCAATTATGATATCATTCAGTTTACAAGGCGTAATTCGAAAATGTTTCACTTACAAATTTTGCGTTTAGGATTTTAATTTTGCAGCGTACATTTTTCATTGAAAGAATTTTAAAATGCAGTTTTAAAGACTTTAAAAATTAGAAACGTTTGAAATCTAGAATTTCAGATAAAAAACCCTTTTTAGTTTGTCAACTGTGATTCGGAATCTGTTCAAAATTTAAGAATTTTCAGATTTTAACGTTAAAAATTAAACTGTTTCAATTGGATGGTCTTATTAGTTAAACAAATATAAACGCCCGATTGAAACTTTAGAAACTATTTTCAATTTTAAAATAACTTCAAAATAATATATTCATAATAAAAGGCTTTTATTACATTTAAAATATTTTTTAGTCTAAAATTTGAAAATTCAAATCTTCATTTAAAATCAGTTATTATAAATAAAATATTCAGAATTAAACAAAAAACTAAACTTTGAACGTTACAATTTTAATTGTTCTATTTCAAAAAATTTAATTTACAAGTAAAATTCAAAAGAAAAAAAAAAAACATTTTCTCAAGATTTAAAAAGATTTAAAAAGATTTCCAAAATTGTCGAAAATGAATCTGGAAGATTTTAAGGAAATATTTATATTTTGCAGGATTTAAAACAAATTATAGGACAAATTTTAGGAAAAATTCGAAACATTTTTAATGATGTTTAAAAGTTCTGAAGAAATTTCAAAAATCTCCTCTTCCACTACTTCTTCCTTCTCCTGTATCTCCTCTCCTTCCTAATTCTCTTTCCTGTCCTAGTCCTACAAAGTAGAATAATTTCTCAGGAAATAGTTGAATTTTCATCCAAAATCATGAATTTTCAAAGAAGAAGATTATGTTTCTATCGACAAAGAAGAACTTTCAACAAAATCGTTAAATTTTCCACAAAAAGAAATAAATTTTCAACCTAAAAACATGAATTTTCAAACAAGAATCTTAATTTTCTACAAAAAAAGTACATAAATTTTCATCTAAGAGAGATAAATTTTCGCCAAAAATGTAATAGTTTACTTTTCACTCCAAAAAATTAATTTGCAACCAAAGAAAAGAATTTTCTACCGAAATATTTAAATGTTCAAGCCAAACGAACGAATTTTCAACAAAACAGTGGAATTTTCAATAAAAAAAAATGACTTTACAAAATTTTGGAATTTCCTACAAAGTAGAATAATTTCTCTGGAAATAGTTGAAATTTCAACCAAAGTCATGAATTTTCAACGAAGAAGATTAACTTTCAATAGAAAATACTAATATCTAACCAAATAGTTGAATTTTCGACAAAATAGTTCAGTTTTCAACCAACAAGATGAATTTTCAAGCAAGAATATTAATTTTGTACAAAAAAAAGAATCTTCAACTAAGCAAATAAATTTTATACTGAGAAAGATGAATTTTTTTCAAAAATGTAATAATTTAATTTTCAGTTCAAAAAATTTACTTTTAACCAAAAAAAATAATTTTCTAACAAAATACTTGAATTTTCAAGCTGAAAAGACGAATTTTGAAACAAAACAGTAGAACTTTCAATAAAAAAAAAATGACTTTACAAAATTGTTAAATTTCCTACAAAGTAGAATAATTTCTCAGGAAATAGTTGAATTTTCATCCAAAATTATGAATTTTCAAGCAAGAATCTTGATTTTGTACAACAAAAAAGAATCTTCAACTAAGCACATAAATTTTATACAAAAAAGATGAATTTTCTGAAAAATGTAATAGTTAAATTTTCAATTCAAAAAACTTATTTTTAACAAAAAAAAAAGAATTTTCTAACAAAATAGTTGAATTTTCAAGCCAAAAAGACGAATTTTAAAAGAAAACAGTAGAACTTTCAATAAAAAAATTACTTTACAAAATTGCTGAATTTCCTACAACGTAGAATAATTTCTCAGGTTCCAAGTGAATTTATTTGCGGTTTTTGACAGCACCGTCTCTGGCGAAAGTTATTAGCAACTTCTCAAACAAAAAGTCTTCTGTCATGGGAAGGAAAAGAGTTTAGTAAAGAACTGACGTACCACAACTTTGCAGGTGATGGTAAAGAATGACCTCCCCACGCACTGAATCTCAATTCATGCGAGTTGTTTTATGAATTTTTCCGAAGTCATCATTTTAATATTGAAATTTGTCTTAATTGGAAGTTTAAAAACTGGTACGTTATTAACTATCAATGGGTATAACATCTTCGAAATAATAATTAGATTTGAAATTATCGTTGAAACAATTATTCTTGCCTAAATAAAATGTTTGGTTCAGTCAATCAATAAAACATATAGTTTTCTGGAACTTATTACACAATTGACGTATCTCAATAATTAGAAAATTATTATCACTTGCTCCTTGTTCTAGAAATAATTTAAAAAATTCTAAATTTTTGAATCTTTTTTAATATGTCGCTCATCAATCAGTACTTTCATGTCTCAACGAAGTCGACCTGAAGAAAAAAACTATCCATAACGAATATTAAGGTGACAGTTGTGAAATAAAATAATACTGAATACTCATGGGTACACTCAGTGTCAGATTTACGAAAAAACTGATATTTTCCACACAAATTATTAAATGAAATTTCAACAAAGTGGTTAAACTTTTAAGCGTGTATTCGAATTTTTGATAAAAATATCAGCTCACTACCAAGAAAGAAGAATCTAAAACAATACATATGAATTTAGAACAAAATTGTTACAATTTTAAGTAGAAATGATTGATTTACAACCAAACACATAAATCATTAAGTAATAAAATCAATTATTGATAAAGAATTTCAACTTTAACCTTCAACTAGTCAATTTTTTAAATTAGCGAAAAAGTCACATGATGCCAGCTCGGCAACTTTTCTCGAAGATTTTTCTTTTCAATATGTTGACATACTGCGCGCAGTTTTCTTTAAAAAAGAAACAATTTCTTATGTTTGAACAGGATTTTGACTAAAATTGAGTTTGTAGTGGTTTCATTACAAAAGTAAACTAAGGTACGCATCTTTCCAAATCTTATGCATTACAGTAGGTCATTGTCCACTACTCACACTGTTTTTTCTCACTTTTTTGAAATGTTTTCCATTTTTTAATTAATTTTGAATCTTTTTGAAACTTCTAAATGTCTCTTAAACTTGATAGATTTTTTGTTATAAAACTTTGTAATCTTGCTAATTGAACAATTTTGCTTCAAGATCGTCCAAATTCTTTTTCGAAATTTTGAGAAAAAATTTTTAATATTTTGAAATCCTTGTCAATTTTCCCTCAAAATTTATTTTTTTTCTAATAAAAATAGAGTTAAAATTTTTAAAGGAATTTTAAGACATTTTTCTACTATTTTGAAAAATTTCAAAATTCTTAAAAAGGTTCTTTATTTTCGAAATCATGAAAAATCTACACATTAAATTTTGTATATCAAAAGCTGGACAACTTTTTTCCATTCATTATTATTATTGTATAAAAATTCGTCTTTATTGATCGAAAATTAATTTTTAAGTTGAAAAATCATACTTTTTGATTAAAAATGCAACTGTTTTTTTTTTATTTAATCTGACTTGGTTGAGGATTCAACACTTTGGTAGAAAATTAAAGTATTTGGTTGAAAATGAACTTTTTTGTTAAAAATTAAACCATTTTAACTTTTTGGTGGAAGATTAATTTTTTTTTAAATCATATTTTAGGATCGAAAATTCAACCGTTTTGTAGATAATTCGTTCTTTTGGCTTTGAAATTCAACAATTTTTTTGAAAATTAATGTATTTTGTTGAAAATTCGTGTTTTTTGGTAGAACATTAATCTTTTTGTTAGAAAGTTCATTTTTTTGGTTGTAAGTTTAATTATTTGGGCACAAATTCATATTTTTTTTAGATTTACCTCCTTGGTTGATAATTTAACTATTCCAATTTTATAAATTCAATCTTTCGGTTTAAAAAATTATCTTTTGGAATGATCTGTTTTGTTAAAAATTCTTTTTGCGAGAAGATTAACTTTTTTTCAAAATATCCTGTATTTTTGGGTTGAAAATGCAACCGTTTTGTAATAGATAATTTGTCGTTTAGCCATTAAATTAAACAATTTTGTTACAAATTAAAAAATATGACATTTTTTACCGGAAAAAATGAATTTCCAAGCCAAAAGGACTAAATTTTAACAAAATACATGAATTTTCAACCAAATGTTTGAACTGATTTCAATGATTCCCCAAAGATTTCAAAGATTTCACAAAGACTTCTAGTATTTTACAAACATTTCACAAATATTTCAATAATTTCACAAATATTTCAAATATTTTGGAAAAAGATTTTTTGAAAATTCACAAAGATTTCACAAAGGACTCCACAACGATTTAGAAAGATTTCAATGATTTCTTAATGATTTTACAAATATTTCAATTATTTCGAAAAGATTCTTTTAAAATTAATTAAGATTTCACAAAAGACATCACAAAGACTTAGAAAGATTTAAATGATTTTCTAATAATTTCACAAAGATTTCAAATATTTCTAGGGAATTCACAAAGACTTCATAAAGATTTTACAAAGATTTCAATGATTCCCCAAAGATTCTAAAGATTTCACAAAGACTTCTATTATTTCACAAAAATTTCACAAAGATTTCAATAATTTCACAAATATTACTGAATATTTCGTGAATATTTCAAAGATTTTTTTGAAATTCACAAAGATGTCACAAAAGACTTCACAAAGATTTAGAAAGATTTCAATGATTTCTTAATGATTTCACAAAGGTTTCAAATATTTTTAGAGAATTCACAAAGACTTCACAAATATTTTACAAAGATTTCAATGATTTCACAAAGATTTAAAATATTTCGCAAAGATTTGAGATAGTTTGCAAAGATTTCAGAAAGATTTCAATTATTTCCCGATTAGTTCAGAAAGATTCTTTAGAAATTCACAAAGATTTCACAAAAGACTTCACAAAGATTTGGAAAGATTTAAATGATTTCTTAATGATTTCACAAAGATTTTAAATATTTCTAGAGAATTGACAAAGACTTCACAAATATTTCACAAAGATTTCAATGATTCTTCAAAGATTCCAAATATTTCACAAAGAATTCTATTATTTCACAAACATTTCACAAAGATTTCAATAATTTCACAAATATTACCGAGTATTTCACAAATATTTCAAATATTTTTTAAATTTCACAAAGATGTCACAAAAGACTTCACAAAGATTTAGAAAGATTTCAATGATTTCTTAATGATTTCACAAAGATTTCAAATATTTTCTAGAGAATTCACAAAGACATCACAAATATTTTACAAAGATTTTAATGATTCCCAAAAGACACTACTTTTCCTCCCTTCACTTCCTATAATTTTTTCCTCCTTATTTCCCATATCTTTCCTTCCCTCACTCCCTCTTTTCTTTCCTGCACTCCTTCACTGTCCCTTCAATCACTTTCCCTACCTTTCTTCTTCTAATTTTCTTTTCCTACTTGTCATGCCGCTACTTTTTCTCTCCTCGCTTTCCCTACCTTGCTCCCTCTACTTCACCTTCCCTACTTACCCTACCCTCACTTTCTATACTTTTCCTCCCCTCACCTTCACTACTTTTCCTCCTTTTACCTCCACTACTTTTTCTTCCCTCACTTTCTCTAATTTCGCTCTTCTCACATCCCATAGCTTTTCTTCCCTCACTCCCACTTTTTTCCTGCACTCCGTTACCGTCCCTTCCATCACTTTGCCTACCTTTCAACTCCTACTTTTCCTCTTCTACTTTTCCTGCCCTACTTATCCTTGCCTCACTTTCCCTGCCTTCACTTTCCCTACTTTTCCGCTCTTTATACCCCTTGCTTTCCTGTCCTTCACTTTTCCTTATTTACCTCCCTTCACGTACTCATTTTCCCTCCCCTCACTTTTACTAGTTTCGTCCTCTTCGATTTCCATACTCCCCCTCCCCTCGCTGCCCTTTTTCTTCCCTGCACTCCATTACCGTCCCTTCCATCACTTTACCTACCTTTCCTCTCCTACTTTTCCTGTCCTACTCATCCTCGCCTCAGTTTCCCTTCCTTTACTTTCCCTACTTTCCTACCACTGATTTCCCTTGTTTTCCGTACACTCCATTGCCGTCCCTTTCATCACCGTCCCTTTCATCACTTTCCCTACTTTTCCTCTCCTACTTTTCCTCCCCTACATTTCCTGCCCAACGATCCTTGCCTCAGTTTCCCTCCCTTGAATTTCTCTACTTTCCAACCCCTGATTCCCCCTACTTCTAATTTGCATCCCCTCACTTCCCCTACCATTCCACCCCTCACTCCTTCTTTTCTTTCCTGCACTCCATCACCGTCCCTTCCATCACTTTCCCTACATTTCTTCTCCTACTTTTCCACCCCTACTTTTTCTGCCCAACGATCCTCGCCTCACTTTCCCTCCCTTGACTTTCCCTACTTTCCCACCCTTGATTCCCCTCACTTTCCTCCTTTAGACGATCTGCCAAAGGGTAAGTATATAATAACTTTTTGAGCTAAGAGAATACTAAGGGTGTGCAAAAAGCTCGAAACTTCGAGCTTTCACAATTTTCGAGCTACTCGAAAGTTTCGAGAACTCGAACTGCTTCGAGTACTCGAAGGTTTCGAGTACTCGAACAGTTGCGAGCTACCCGAAAGTTTCGAGCTGCTCGAAAATTTAGGGTTCTCTAAGCTTTTGAAATTAACAAGAATTTCTTCAATCCCGGTACTAGGGGGTTTTTCGAAACTGAAGATCAAGTTCGCGAGCCAGCTATTTTGAGAAAATGTCCAAAAATTTAGATGATTTTCAAAATTAGAAAAAAAACAAAAGAAAATGCAAATTTTAAGGCAAACAGCGCACGATATTAAAAAAAGTCGAGGAAAGAAAAACGCGGCTTTTTGAAAATAGTTCCTATAAAATCCTTCTAAATTTTCTGAAATTCTAGGAAATTATTTAAAACCCCATACAATCGTTTGAATATTGAAAATCATTAGGTCTCCCAGGAATTCTTTCAAAAATGTTTAAATCTCTTGAAAATTATTTAAAATCTTTGGAAATACCGTAAAGTGTTTCAAATCCTTCGAAATTTTTTATGCGCTTGGAAATGCTTCGGCATCTTTTCAAATACCCTTCAAATCCTTTTAAAAAACTTTTAAAGTTTTTGAAATCCAGTCTAATTGTTAGAAAATCTTTTCAAATTTTTTTAATCCTTTAAACTCTTTATACTCTTGAATAAATTCCTTGCAATCCATTAACATATGAAATCCCGTGAAATTACATGAAATCAGATGATATTCCTTTAAATGTCTTGAAATATTTGAAGCCCTATGAAATCCCTTGTGATCCAGGAAAATTTATTAAAATACCTTATTGAAAGACTTTAAAATCCCTTAGAATTACTGAAATGCTCGGAAATCTTATAAATCTCTTAAAAATCCTTTAGAGTATTCTTAAATCTTGAAAATTTTCTGAAATCCCTTGGAGTCTTTTTCAATATTCTAAAATTTTATAAATCCCATAAAATCCTTTCAATTCTTTCGAAATTCAAGGAAATTCTTGCTAAGCAGACTAACCGAAATATTTGAAATTATCTTTAAATCTTATTCTAATAAATGTTTCTTGAATTTACTCAATTTATGTTTTGTTTAATTTTCAAATCTTATCAAATTGACACGTTGGGATTAAAATCTTCTACACTATCTTTCGAAATTGTAGGAAATTGTTTGATATATTTAAAGAACTTTTTTAATTTTCTCTTAAAGTTTATTGTTCACATTAAAATATTATTTAAAATAAAAATATTATAAAATTATAATTAATTTATTAAAAAATTGAACAATTCTTTAAGAATATTAATAATAACTTTATCATTTAAATATTTGAAAACATTTATCGTAATTTTTGACAAAGTTTAAAAAATCTATGTAATCTGTCACATCAACTATCCTGGTAACGTATTGAACAATAAACTTTATATAGATGTTTTGAAAAATATTCTGAAACTTATCGTTAGTTTCGTGCATTTTGATGAAAATTTATCTTTTTTGATAGAACATTAATCTTCTTAGTTGAAAATTTATCCTTTTTGATTAATAATTAAAAAATTTTGTTGACAATTGCTTTTTTTTGCTCAAAGTTAATTTTTTTCAGAGTTTTTATCTGAAAATTTAAGTATTCCATTTTGAGGCCGTGTGAGCGTAACCTCAAAATTTTTTTCACATTTTTTTCAGTCAACTTATGTTCATACAAATCACGATATCGATTTGAAAATTTGGGAAACTAATTATGAAGCACTAAAAAACGCGGGTCTGGTCCTAAATTTGTATAATTATGAAAAAATACAAATAAAATTTTTAACAAAACTTTTTTTCCGTAATTGTACAAATTTATAACCAGACCCACGTTTCTTAGTGCTTTATATTTATTTTCCCAAATTTTCAACTCGATATCGCGTTTCGTGTGAACACGAGTTGACTTTGAAAAAAATGTTTAAAAAAATTTGAGGTTACGCTCACATGGCCTTATGTTGAAACTTTATCATGTATATTTTATGAGATTAAAATTCGAATACTTGGTAGAAAATATAAGTATTTGTTGACAAGTGTCTTTTTGGGTAGAAAATTAATCATGTTTGTTGAAAATTCAAATTATTGGTTGAAAATTCACTATCTTGAACAATTATCTTTCATTATTGAAAATGATTTTTTTATTGAAAATTTATTTTTTATTCTTTAGACTGCGACTAGATTCTCAAATTTTCTAAAAGAATACCAAGCTGGCGAACCAAATATTATTAAATTAAATGTCCGTTCAGAAAAATTTAGAACTCAATTTCAAGACTTTGATGAAGCCTCGGATCAAATTGAATTGCTTGACGAAGATCCGAATCTTTTAGACGAACGTTTTCAAATAGATGAAACGTATCTGGATCTTATCACTTTAGCCGAACAGTTAAAATTAGATTCGAGTACAATTATTTCCGAGGATCATTCTTCTCATTTTAGAGGTTCTTCCTCAAGCAATCCAGAACTAAACTCTAATGATACTGTCATAAAACGTCGAATCAAATTACCCGAAGCTTCCTTGCCAATATTCGATGGTCGCTACGAAGATTGGTTATCATTTAAAGATGCATTTACGTCAATGATCGGTAGTCAGAAGGATTTAA
Source organism: Andricus grossulariae (assembly GCA_011634705.1). Taxonomy (NCBI): domain Eukaryota; kingdom Metazoa; phylum Arthropoda; class Insecta; order Hymenoptera; family Cynipidae; genus Andricus; species Andricus grossulariae. Next base: position 209,689,282 of record JAABKJ010075445.1, on the reverse strand, counting down.
ATAACGTAGAAAAGTTGCAATACTTGAAATCAGCTTTATCTGGCGAAGCGATTGATAAAATAAAAAATTTCAGCATAACCGATGAAAATTTTACGCGCGCGTGGGACTTCTTAGAAAAAACGTATGCAGATGAACGATTAATTGTCGGGAGACATCTGAGTCTTTTATTGCGTCTTCCTACACAAGACAAAGAAACCGCGGAGGGTTTACGTCAATTAGCGGACGAAACTCAACAACATCCCGAATCTTCGAAAACTTTAAAAGTAAATGTTACCGAACAAGTAATCGTTTAATTACTCGAAGAAAAATTACATGGGACTATCGCGGAAAAATGGGAGGAAATTCTTGAAAGAGGCGTCTTTCCCAAGTTAGAAAAAATGCTTGATTTTTCATATAAAACCGCATCTCGATTGTCTAAACGCGAAAGAGATCTGACGGAACCAATTTCTAGTCATGGAAGCAAGACAAACACTCAGGAACGTGGTAACAAGTATAACAAAAATTCGGCCCAACAAACTTATCTTTCAAACGTGTATAAGTCGTGCCCTATTTGTAAATAAAATCAACATTTAGTATACAAATGCGAAAAATTCCGTAATATGTCAATACCAAAACGCATGCAAGCAGCTAAGGACGCGTCTCTTTGCCTTAATTGCCTTCGAAATCACGGTGATAAAACTTGCACGTTTAGCAAATGTCATTTTATTCCTTTTATTAAATATTTCTTCCTAACATCCAACGTCTTATCTCCCTGTCCCTCATTCATGTTGTTTATAATTACACCATTCCTCTATTTCTGCTCCTCATAGCCCATCGCCTCCTTGCTCACACTTTTCTCACTCCTCTACACCCCTCCCACTACTCCTACCACCTCTCTCCACCCCGTCTCTCTCTTATAACCGTCCATTTTATTTCTCTTATTTATTATTTCTCCCTAATATCCAACGTCTCATCTCCCTGTCCCTTACATACGTTGTTTATTATGACACCATGCCTCTATTTCTGTCTTTCATAGCCGATTGCCTCCTTATTAACACTTTTCTCACTCCTCTACTCCACACCCCTTCACCTTTTTTCACCTCAACACTCTCTTTTTTAACCATTTATTTTATTCCTCTTATCTATTATCTCTCCCTAACATCCAACGTCTCATCTCATTGTCCCTTATTTATGTTGTTCATTATCACACTGTTCCTCTATTTCTGCCCTGCATAGCCCATCGCCTCCTTATATACACTTTTCTCACTCATCTACTTCACCCCATCACTCTCTCTCCCTCTGTCTTATAACTATCCATTTTATTTCTCTCATTTATTATTTCTCCCTAATATCCAACGTATCATCTCTCTGTCCCTTATTTATGTTGTTTATTATCACACCATGCCTCTATTTCTGTCCTACTTAGCCCATTGCCTTCTTATATACACTTTTCTCACTCCTCTACTCCACCCCTTCACCTCTCTACACCCTTCCTTCCTCTCTCTCTTTTTCTTTTTTTTAACCATCCATTTTATTCCTCCTATTCAATGTTTCTCCCAGACACCCAACGTCTCATCTCCCTGTCCCTTACTTATGTTGTTTATTATCACACCATGCCTCTATTTCTGTCCTACTCAGCCCATTGCCTTCTTATATACACTTTTTTCACTCCTCTACTCCACCCCTTCACCTCTCTCCACCCTTCCTTCCTCTCTCTCTCTCTTTTTCTCCCTCTTGTGACCATCAATTTTATTCCTATTATTCAATGTTTCTCCCTAACACCCAACGTCTCATCTCCCTGTCCCTTATTTCTGTTGTTTATTATCACACTATTCCTCTATTTCTGCCCTTTCACTGTAGACCCCTGATCTATTGGAGTATTTAATTATAATCACATGAATTGACATCACCCTCTGTACCGCTAGTTTCAGAGACAATGCTAAGAAGTGGAGAGTCTCAGACGAACTCACTCTCTCAGATCACTCACAGATAAAATTCTCGTTAGTATCTACCGTACCCGCGGGCCCCACGTGTGGCAGAAATCCAAGAAGAACGGACTGCGACCAACTTTTGCACAGAGATCAAGAAAGGAGTAGATGCAGCTAGACTGGGCAGTGGATGACAGAAAAAAAAACAACACCTGTGAGGCAACCAAAGCTGCCTGTGACTCAACTGGGCCCAAAGCGGCGACAAGTACACGAGATTGTTACCCCTATCAGGGTCAGGTGGGTGCTGAAGTGTTTGATCCCATACAATTCTCCTGGTCCGGAAGGCATATAACCGGCCTTCTTTTCAAAAGGCTGAAGAGACCACCATGGGGCCGCTCGTGCGACTTGCTAGGGGTAATCCGACACTGGGATGTGTCACAAAGACAAAGAGAAGTACGCGAGTATTCTTCATTTCGAAAGCAGGGAGGATCGGTTCTACTTCACCCAAGGATTTCCGTTTCATCAGTGTCACACCTTTTCTACAAAAACGGTGGAAAGACTTGTGGATAGATATATCCGCGACAAGGTTTAATCAAGTAGGCGACTTCACAAGTAGCAAAACGCCTATAGGTCTAATTACTCGAACAAAACGGCCTCAGGCGGAGCAGTCACTGCGGTAGCATACGGACGGGTTTTGTGCTGACTTACATCTATGACTGAGAGTCTACTTGTACACAATTGAACTTTCTCCTGTGAATCATCCCCAAATATAAGCAATGGCAGGTGAAAGCATACCGTTTCACGATTTCATTGATAAATCAACTGAAATCATTGAGCTGCTCACATCTTCTCATGCTGAACTACGCAAGGAGGTTCAGACTTGGGAAGCAATAAAATGGATGTCCAGTCATCATCAAATTCATCTCTTCCCGATGGGTCAGATCCATTTAAAAAAAAATTCTAGAATCACTGAAGCTGAATCTATCAATCGCCAGCGATCGCACCAGGAAAGAGAGAGAAGAGAGAAAGGTACTTCTTGATTACGTACGAAAGCTTTTGTAGTAATGCATAGGATGGAATGGATTCAGAATATATTGTAGCCAAAACTGATGTGATTACGTATATATAGACAAAAAGGAATAAAAATGGTAAGAAACGGATAGAAACAAGTGAAAATTGATGACAGATTACTAATATATTGGGGTAGAAATGGATAGAATTGCTTATATTTAAAAAAGGGATATAAGAAGATAAAAATGGATAGAAATAAAATGGATTGATAATATATTAGGACCGAAGTAGATAGAATAGCGGATGTCTAGAAATCAACATGGTGGTAATGGATAAAAATGTATCGAAAGTAGAAAAACGTATAGAATTGGATAGATTTAAAATATATTAGTAACGAAATGGATCTAAATACGTATATTTAGACAAAATGTGTTAGAAATTGACAAAAATGGTTAGATAGAAATTGGAGAGCATAGATGATAGATTAATAATATATCAGGATAGAAATGCATAGAATTAATTATATGTAGACCAAATGTGATAAAAGGGGATGGAAATTGATAGGCATGAAATATATTAATAATATATGAGGACCGAAGTAGATATAATTACGCATGTTTAGAAAACACTACGATGGTAATGGATAGAACTATATGAAAATTGGTAAAAATGGATAGAATTTAATAGATTTAGAAAATATCAGAAACGTAATTGATATAATCACATATATTTAGAAAAACTGGGATGGAAATTCATAGAAATTGATAGAATTGCTCAAAATTAGATAGAAAAAAGTAGCCTTACGACTAAAGTATAGTAGTTGATATCGCTTTGGAAACTTAGATATACGTATAATAGTAAATTAGAAAAGAAATAGCTAGAATGTACAGTGGTAATGTATAGATATTTATAGAAATATATAAATGCATATAAATGGATAGAAATAGAATATCTCTATAACATATAATGACTGAAATGGATATCAATCACACATTTAAAAATTAGAATGGTAACGCATAGAAATGCATGGAACTTTATTAAAATGGATGTAACTCTATAGAAAAAGATAGAATGTCGCAGAGTGGGATAGAATATCGCAGAAATGGATGGAAGTTCGTAGAAATGGATAGAAGTTCGTAGTAATAGATGGAAGTTCGTATAAATGAACAGAAGTTCCGTCAGCAAAAAGGAGCATAAGAAGATTTACTAGAACGTCGATGTTGATTCCTTTGAACCTTTTCTCCCTGAAAAAGACCTCAGTGTTGGCAATGAGGAGTATAAACAAAAGGGGGCTCATGTTACAAAATACCTTCGTAATTTCAAATGTTTCGAATTTATTAACTTTGCTTTTTATATTCATGGAGGCCTTATGGTACAAATAGAGTAGCAGCCTCACTAATTCAGAACTAACGCCCATATTGAGGAGTTCCTCAAGAAGTACAGAATGCAAAACCGAGCAGAAAGCAGGCTTAAAATCTATAAATATGGCCATGTCGTGCCACAGGGCATGACGAAATCACAACGAATGTCCGAAAAACCTTTCGTGCGTCTGGAGGACACGGAGCGACCCAAGGATGACAGTTCTCTTCATACATCTCGCAAGTGTCTTGGCATGTATTTGGCACGCGATTATGGATTTGAGGTTACGAACCAGTGATAACCCAGCACCTCCAAATGCACCGATCACAAGGATAATCAATTAAACCGAATGTCCCGGAAATACACTACCGTCAGAAATTGTAGGTACGATTAGCGGAGGTACTATTAAAAATCACTTCTGACTTTAAAACGTGATTACTCGTTCCAAAGAGGAGCAAGAAACTTAAAAAAACCGTTAGAAATCTTATTGTCGAATGAGTCCTAATGATAATATTTTTGACCTTTTGAAGAGAATATACCATGTGAGAAGTTAAGAAAAAATGCAAAAATTTCTCGAATTTTTAACCTCGACTTCCATTTGTGGCATGACCTAGCATAGTTGTAGCGAACATCTTAAACTAATACCACACAGTTTCTGAAGTCTTATACTTGTTTAAAGCTAACAAAATAAAAAAAATCTTCACGGATTCTCGAGATACGACTAAAAATTTCCAAGCGTGTCTGCGCCAAATTTCAGTGGCTTTAGCAGCGAGTCTGGCCATCTGCGGTAATTGCCAACTGAAACTCGACGCAAAGACGTTTAAGCATTTAATGCAATATCTTGGGAACCTGAGAATATTTTAGAAGCTTTATTGGCTTATATTAAAGATGAGACTTTGCAGATTACGTCCTGTCGATTTCAGTTTTTTTTCCATAAGTGTCCTAAGTCAGTCTGCTCAAATAAGGTCCTTTAGACACCATTTAGAAGCATGAAAAGTTCAACTTTTGAGGTGGGTGTTGCAAAAACACTATTTTTAAACTTAATAAAAGTCTTTAAGTATGAATATATTGTTTTGAAGTTATTTTACAATTTTAAATAGTCGTTTTGAGATTATAAATTATTATTAGTTTTCTCTTAAATCACTCTATTCAAAATAAAATAGGAATTGTTGAAAATTTAATTGATGGAGCCCTTAAATTATCATATCCAGTGTTCCATGAAAAAAATGTGGAACTTTGTAAACAAATTCTATTTCTTAACCATTGCCCTTTGGAGTTCATTGAAAAGCGTGCGCATAACAGAATAAATTACATTAAGGGAAAAACAGTTGTTAAAGCGAAGTAGACGGAGCAGGTTATGATGCACTTGATACTGTCGTTCTTCCATATTTTGGCGAAATCTCGAAGATCTTGAAGTCAATGTTGGGAAAATTGGGTTTGCATACTGTTTGTAGAGTTCCTTTTGGGAGCAATATGGTTGTAAATTTGGGAGGGGATGGGTGTGAAACACTAGACAGGAAGTGTAATTTACCAAATTAAGCGTGCCTTTGTGGAGGGGGGTCGTGTCTCCCAGAATTTGAGAAGCAGTCAGGATTTGGAATACTAAAGTTTGATTTTTTGTAACGGTGTAACCTGAAAGTCGGAGGGAAGGTGGAGGATGTTGAAGTCTGCTTTTCTAGATAAGTAGATTGTACCATGATGATGAATTTGAATTTAGAGCTTTTTCGGGTTTCAGTCGTGTGCGGGGCTGCGGGGCTTGCCGACGTTTCGTGAACATTGCGGTTCGCTTCTTCAGGGCTGACCTGAAAGTTTCAGGTCAGCCCTGAAGAAGTGAACTGCAGTGTTCACGAGGCGTCGGCGGGTTTCGTAGTTTTGCACACGATTGAGGCCCGAAGGGGCTTTGAATTCAAATTCATCATCATGAATCATCGTGAAAGTATTAAATCTAGATTGTACCAGTTTGTATTTGTGAATTGATTTTAGGACTTTGAATGGAATTGAGTGATTGAATTAATTAAGAAAGGGATTACTTTAATGGTTTTCACTGATTTTTATAATAAAGTTCGAATATTTTTCTAATCCTTCAATCATTACAGAAAATTGCATTCCTGGACGAAAGTGATCGAAATCTTCGGCTGTTAGAGGTCCTCCATCTCCTGTTTCCATTGCATCTAGTTTATTACAAACAAAGAGAGATTTATGAATTTTGTACACTGATTGATGATAGATGCTTTAAATATATAATCTTCATATATCCCTCTTTCAAATTATGAAGTACAAACATATACTTAATTCGTAAACAATTATTTATCATTCCTTACTGTGTGAAAAACTTTACCTCAAAATGTAGTCTAAGTCGCTCACTCCTAAACATGTAAAAAATAGTTTTTGAAAGGAAACGTTTACAGAAATAGTGAATATTTATGAGCTTTCTGATAAACGGTTTTTTTTATCTTTCAAACGCCAAAATGAAAAAACATAAAAAATTTACATAGATATGACGCAAACGTTGAAAATTATAACCCGTTGCACAAATTTCCACAATCTAACCAAATTAAAAAGATATTGAAATCTGATGCGAATGCACTATTTATTCATTATAGCCAACGAAACTGCACCAAAAAAGCTACAAAGTAAAGTCAAAAGAGAATTAACTTTTAAATAAAATTGTTACAATAAACCAAAAGACAAAATTTTCAACAAAATAGTCGAATCCCCAACCAAAAACCAGGAGCATTTTCTTTTTATGAAATCGAACTTTCACATTTTTTTCGGAAACAACGGAAAATAAAAAAAAACTTTTAGAGCAATGTTTGCATATATAGGAAAGTTTCACAAAAGATTTATTCTGCTCGTTTGTGATATCGTTAACCAAAAAAAAGTGAGAATTATGATTTCTGAGTTTTCCACATTATTAGGAACACTTGTATAGATTTTTCAAGAAGTTGAGCGTAAGATTCGAAAATGATAATTTTGCTTGGAACCCCAGAGAAGTTCGCTGAATTAAAATTCGAAAGCAAAATCCTTCGTTAACGTCAGTTTTTTTAAAATAATTAAGTTAAAAAATCACATACCCGATTTATACGAGTATAAAGTGATAGAAAGATTTCGCTTTCGGATCAGCTGCAGCGACCAAAATAGTATGAAAAGTAACTTCTATCAGAGTAAAAGCCCTTGTAATACCTGTGTATTACGGTATTTTTCGTCTGCACATCTGGATATGCGAATGTGAAACGAGTGAAAATAAACATTACCAAAAAATCATAAACAACACATTTGTAGATTATTTTCGGGTGAAAAGCTTTCATCTATTGATTTTTTGTTTGTACGTTGTGTCATTTTTTCAACAAAATTAGTTTTGATTTCATTTTTATCATTTACGATTAAAACAAGAACCAGGCTTTCCAGCCAAAAATGAATATTAACTAATTTATAGATCTTTTTTGGGTGTACAACCTTTGTCTCATTATTTTTTTTGTAGCTTGTGTCGTTTGTCCAACGAATTTTTTCTTATACAAATTTCAATGTTGTTGTTTAGAAACAAAACAAGAACTACGCGTCTACGAATCGTATACAGGATATATATATATTAGAAAGAGTCGTGATGAACTTATGCTGTCTCAAAAACATTCACAGGATCCTACGTCCACCTTTATACCTGATTAATTGAATGAACTTAAGTATAATTATTTTACTTTGACTTATTCAAGTACATAGTAATTTATCCCATAGATGCTTTTAAGAGTTGCTTTCGAATATTCTTTCATTTCTCGCACGCGAAATTTATTCTTGAATTATTCAACCTTGTGCCTGAGATCACGGATCAATGCCGCACAGTAAATGCAGTTCCTCTTATGTTAGTGTTTGATGAACTTTTTTCGAGAAGCTTGAACAGGTTCTAGAATTTTTCATCAAGTAGGCTGGTCTTGCTGCTTGGGCCTGCACGGATTTTTCTAATTTGTTCAACACCATGCTGAGGCCAACAATGACGTAGGGCAACCTGGCGAACTTACAAAGGTGGGTTGAAAAGTTTCCGACATGATGAAGAAAACATTAACTGTTTGAATTTTGTTTTTGCTTTTATTTTTCAACATAAGCTCCAGGAGACCCAATACATTTTTCATAACGGTGATCCAATGCAGTAATACCAACTTTATAGTGCGATTCGTTGAGCTTCTCAAAATAACCATTTACAGCACCAATAACTTCTTCGTTGCTCTTACCCAAATAACAAGATGTGCGCACGATGCGCGCATGTTGGACGCACGCGTGCGGATACACCCACAAGACGTGCGCGCACCTGATCATGCAGATGCGTCCTCAATTGAGGGTCATATCGCTCGCAAACTTGAAATGTATTCTAATAATTTAAAGATAATTAAAAATCATTGAAAGAATTCAGTGGTCTCGTGAGAATTAAAACATTCTGAACAGTTCAAATAATTCAGAAAATTTCAAAAGAATTGAGATAATGAAAAAAAAGGCAATGCAAAAGAATTCATAAAATTTTAAATAATTCAGAGAATTAGAAATAATTCAGACATTTCAAAATTTATAAGAGAATTTAGAATAATTCAGAAGAGTTCAAAGAATACAAAAGACTTGAAGAAAGTTAAAACAATCCATGGTGTATGGTAAAGATTTCAAGAAAATTAAAAAAAATCTAATTCTGAAGAATTCGTTTGAATTCTACAGGATTAAAAATAATCAAAGAGGGTCAAAATAGTTTAACGTGTATTCTAATGATTTCAAGATAATTGAAAAACATTTTGAAAATTCAGTGATACCGTGAATTCAACAAATTATAAACAGTTTAGAGAGTTCAGAAAATTTTCAAACAATTTAGAGAATTTAGAATAAATCAGGGAATTTGAAGATTTTGGAAGAATTCAGAGAATTTGAAAGAAATCAAAGAATAGTGTGAGAATTCATAGAATTAAGAACAATTCAAAGAATTAGGAAGAATTTAAAAAATACAAAAGAATTCAAAAGTTTTCAGATAATTTAAAAGAATCCAGACAATTGAGGAGAATTCAGAAAATATGGAAGATTTCTGAGAAAAGCGGAAGAATTCAAAGAATCAGGAATAATTTAGGGAATTCAGAAGAATTCACAGAGTGCAAAAGAATACACAAACTTCAAAAGCATTCACAACATTTGAAAACAAATATAGAATTTCGAAAGAATTTGAAGAATACAAAAGAATTTGAACAAATCGAATGATTTCAGAGAACTTTAAATTCAGAGAATACAAAAGACTAGGAGAAATTCAAAATAATTCAAGGTGTACGCTAAAGGTTTCAAGATGATTGCAAATAAATTCAAAAGAATTCAAAGAGCACAAGTGAATTCTAAGAATTCGTTCGAATTCTACAGAATTCTAAGAATTCGTTCGAATTCTACAGAATTAGAAATACTTGAAGGAAGTTAAAATAATTCAACGTGTATTCTAAAGGAAAAGATATTTTCTAAGAATCAGAACCATAATGCACTGAAGGAGTCTCCTTGGAATATACCCGTCGTAATGCGTATTGATCTAGTTATCCTTGATTGTGCATGATCAAAATACTTGATTATTGTACACCAACGTATCATCGCACGACTTAGGAAGTCAATGATGCGTGGGCAAATTTGGTATATTTTTAAGACTTGAAGCAAATAGTCATGTGTTATGGAAGGAAACGCTTGCTTGTAGTCAATTTATGACATGTGCAAGTTTCTTTGATGTTTACGAGCTTGCGTCATGGCAACAGCGTCTATGGTGACTAGATCTTTAATGCCTCGCGAGTTTTTACAACATCCTTTTTGTTCTTCTGTAAGGATGTCATTCCCGTCGCAGTGAGAATATACCTTATCTGCTATGACCTGCCAACGCAAGATGCACACTAGTCAGGTACTTGTATCAGAAGTTGTGCACCATGTTCGGCCCTGGAGCTTTCCAGTTACTTGTTCTTTTCAAAACCATTGAAATATCTAAAGCTGTCATGTTCGTCAGCTCCATTTCAGGGTTATTGCTAGCTCTTCCCTTCTCTAGTCGGAACCACACAGAGATTAAATTGCTTCTGTCAGTTTTCCCCCCAAAACACCCTTCAATAGTTAGTCATATCTTCCAGTTGATGCACTTTGGTGTCATACTGGTCTTTTTGCTTTACACTCAGTTCACGATAGAACCTTCTTTCATCTGCCTAAAAGGTTCAATTTTGTTGCCTTCTTGCACTAATTTTCTTGTAATGACGGAGTCTAGCAGTAAGAGCATCAAGTCTTTGCCGTTCCGCAACACTGTTTCGACCCAGGTTGCTGATCAATCTCTCTAGAGATCAACTCAAGTGAAAAGCTTTACAAGATTGTTATGTATGGTTACCCACTCGGGCCCATTAGTATCCAAGGTCTTTTGTTTCTAGCGCCGTTCACTCCACTCACATTTTTTTTATGAATTATTTGTCGCCACACTTTTCTGTCCTGGCATACTTCTCTAGCTTCCTTCACGTTCATGAATTTTTTCATGCGAGCTCTCCTGTTTCTACGGCTTCTCATGTCTTTTCGGATTAAGGTTTCATTCACACATTCTAACCATTCTTTCCGCGGTCTGCCTCTTGGCATACTGCCATTTGACCAGGTGAAGGACTTTGGAATAGCGTGTCATTTACTTGGTGTTCTTCTTTCTGTATATATTATAACCAAGTTTTTCAAATACCTCGTGTGCACCGCGGTCTAACCACATCCTGGCTGGGGATGGCCCAAGAATTGGAAAACTCAGTTATGTGTAATTTGGCTGCCACTTACCCTTTAGCTGCCAACACAAATCTCCGGAGTCAGCCGAGTTCGTGAGTCACACCCTTTTGACTAACGAACAACCCACGAAGCTCATTGAATTTCTTTTACAGGCGCCAGATATGTTACCCTATCCGAGCCCCGTTGGTTCTTGTCCCGTTGCAATTACTAGGCTAACTAGCTTACTCGCTGTTGTACATGAGAAGAGAGGTGAGATCGGTAGAGTGAGAGAACACTCATTCATAAAAGTGACGATTGTGAAATTTGCCACAATTTCATTTAAAAAGTTCACAATATGAAATAGTATTTATTTAACTGAAGAGGAACACTACAATAATTTATATGTCTTACCAACAATCAAGGAAACATTTCAGCGGATCTTGCAGGTACCAGAAATGGCCGACCGGTCGCCAGAGTGACCCGCTACATTAAAATGGCCGCCCGAGACGCCCACGCTTGGGATTGCAGGGCTGATTCGTCCTGCCTCGGTGATCGATACAGTACCGCTACTCGCCGCCGGTCATGGCGCTGAGGTATAACGACGACGTCGAAATATGGCGGCTAGTTGTGGCACCTCCCCACGTCGTCGGTGAAACGTGGCCGTCGGGTAGTGACGCCATGCCATGGTGCCGACGATGGAAAATGGTTGCTGGTTGTGGCACCTCCCCACTTCGTCGGTGAGACATGGCCGTCCGGTAGTGACATCATGTCATGCGCAGGATTGGTGCGCCGTGTTGGTTTCGTTCCATCATCTCGTCCTGCTTCGTTGCTGTTGGCTGTCTGCTCAGTGTTTACGAGCTGCTAGTTTGATACACCGTTACAATCTCGACCCCGCTTACGCCAAATTATACAGGATTACAATATTATTTAAATTGAGGGTACTCTGGCGCTTCGGCGTGGATTTTATAATATACATGTCTATTGTATCGTCTTATCCCAGGCTTATTTTACTGGCTGGACGGTAAGAGGGAGTGAGTGTGGCAACTTTTCGACTGGTGTCAAGTGCTTTTTTCTCAGTCACGGAAAATATATTTTTATTCGTCCGCGAAAAGTGTTATTATTTTTAGAATAAAAATGTAAAAAGTGCAATGTTTTTTAAAATCTGATGCCTTGGGTTCAAGACCGACTTCATTCATACTTCCATGTTCTTTGCACTGCTGACAATCACATATCAAACGACACGAAATTATCTCAGTTACGTTGAAAGTTTATTCGATGAGGTTCATTCCTGGTGCAGCAAATCTTTCAACTGAAAGCGATGTAAACTTTATCCTTCGTGTTTTCTGTAAAGGCTGTGAATAAATAATAAGGGACTCGCCATGTCACATGCAGCAAGTCTCTCTGCAGCATGCCACAACTGCCGCATCTCTATCTAGCGGCTTTCCTCCCGCGTGGCATTTTTCACAGTGAAATTTACATTGCTTCGGCATCACTCATCGCACTTCTGTTACTAGACAAAGAAATAATGTTGGTAAAATCTCTTTCTACTGGTGACAGATGCCGCTACGAAGAGATGCCATAGTTGTGACATGCCACAGATGACATGTTGCGTGTGACATGATATTGCCCCGCTTTTGCCCTGTAATTAAAGGCCTCCCCTCAAGACTATTCAAAGGCGTTTAGTAAAGATCCGCTTTGCAGCTGGTGTTGTAAAGCGCAACATTTCACCTGCTGTTAAAATAGTCTTGTAACTGTAGAACTCTCTTGCATACGGTGCTTCCTCAGACAGGGATGGCATAGGTGTTGGTTGCCATGATTTTGTTCGCCGAGTTGAGAGAACTGTTCAGAATCAATCTGAGACTTGTAGTGAAGGCTATTGTAAGTTTTTTCTTAACTAATGTATCCTGAATACTCTTAGATTCAAGAATAGCCCTCAGTCTGAACTCCATATGGATGTCATTGGGAAACTTCTTCGTGACATTGATTACTTGCTGCAGTTTCTGATCCAAAATAGCGTATAGCTTCAGGTCAACCATGTATAGAAGCTGAGTCACTTGATGACCATTTTCTTCATCATGTATTCGAAACTCATGAGACACTGTATATAGTGTTTTGCTCCATATGTTGAACGATAAAAAGAACCGCAGTACACTAAAGGAGTCATTTATTGTGTCAAGATCATAAACGAAACTAAAACGTATAAAGTTTCGAAACATGTACTAGTTTCCTCATCAGATTTGAAATTGGTCATTAAAATCAGGTAAAAAAAAAGTCAAACTAGGTTAAACAACAAAAATTAGTATGGATTATTGTGGATGCTCGTTCATATGCAAGCATTTGAAAAATGTAAACTCTTGAACGAAAAATATTGTTGAGTCATAATTTCAAATATAGTCGTAAATAATTAGCCTGAAACTAAGTTAAAAATAATATCCAAAGAATCAAATTTACATGTTTTACCCATTTATATTTTTATTGCGTAAATAATAATATCAAACTTCATAAAAGAATAATTATGTTTTAATTATGTTGATTTCGAAGTATTTGTTTGTTGTAAACATAGGTCTATTAGACATGAATTATCTCCTACTACCTAATCTCTAATTTTCGAGTACTCAATTTCGAAGTGATTCAGTTTTTAAAGCCTACAAACTAAAAATTATTCGTTTGTCTCTTGATTTTCAATCGTTTCATTCGTAACATCAACCATTCTAGAATATGCTATTATATTGTTTAAATTGATGTTCTAAAATTGTGAAAACTTTTAATTCAAAATTATTCATTTTTCAGTGCCAGAAACGTTTTATGTTCAAGGAATATTAAAATAATGTTACATTTCAAAACAAGGTTTTATTTTGAACCCTGCAGAATAAAACTTATTCTTGCCATTTTTACTTTAGAATTAGACAATCTCAAATGTTTTAATTCTTAGTTTAGAGGATTCGAAACCAGAAGAGAAATTTGTCATGCTCGATGTTGTATTTAATTGAATTTCGCAATTTATTTGTGGTATTATTCTGAACATGAATAATGAAGGCAAAGTGCATTGAGTGCGTAAATAATTCTGTTTTCTTTTTCTTTAGTTTGAGATGGTGTAGCCTGTTTACAAATTTCACAATATAACCTTTGGGCTGCGTCATTTGTAGACAGTGGCTCAATTCAGTTTGAGTAAAGTTGAAAATTAGTATTAAGTTAAATTTTTAAAATTTAAATTGTAAAAGATGACCGAAAAACATTTTTGGCTGTGGCTACTTGTACCAAAATTTCAGTACGAATAGCTGGATTTATTCGGTATCATAACTAGCAACTCATGACTAATAACTCCTAACCCATAACTCCTACTTTCCAACTTCTGACTCCTAACTGATACTCTCCAACTCTTGCCTTCTAACTAATAACTCCTAACTCACAACTCCTAATTTCCAACTCCTGACTCCTAACTCAAAATGTCTAACTTATAACTCCTTACTCTCAATTCTCAAATCACAACTGATAACTCACAACTCCTTATTTCCATATCCTGACTCCTTACTCATAAATCCTAATTCCCAAGCCCTAAATCCTAACTCATAACTCCTAAATCCCAACTCCTAACTCATTACTTATAGCTCATCACTAAGAACTCATAGCTCATAACTAACAACTTATGGCTCACAACTCCTAACCCATACTTCATAATTTCCAACTTCTGACTCCTAAATAATAATTTCCAACTTCTGGCTCCTTAATAATAACTCTCATTTCACAACTCCTAATTCCCAATTCCTGAATCCTAACTAATAATATCTAACTCATAACTCCTAACTCCTAATTCTCAAATCACAACTGATCACTCACAACTCCTAATTTGCAACCCCTGTCTCCTACTCATACATCCTAATTCTCAAGCCCTAAGTCATAACTCTTAATTCCTAACTCCTAACTCAATACTCAGAACTCATAACTAATAACTAACAACTCATGGCTAATAAATCCTTACTCATACCTCCTAATTCCCAACTTCAGACAACTAACTAATAATTTTCAACTCCTGGCTCCTTACTAATAACTCTCAACTCACAACTCCTAATTCCCAAATCCTGAATCCTAGCTGATAATATCTAACTCATAACTCCCAATTCTCAAATCACAACTGATAACTCACAACTCCTGATTTCCAACTCCTGACTCCTAACTCATACATCCGAATTCTCAAGCCCTAAGTCATAACTCCTAATTCCCTACTTCAATCTTATTATTCATACCTCATAACTAACGACTCATTATTAATAACTCCTAACCCATAACTCCTAACTTCCAACTTCTGACTCCTTACTAATAATTTTCAACTCCTGGCCCCTAAGTAATAAGTCCTAAATCACAGCTCCTAATTTCCAACCCCTAACTTCTAAATAATATTTTCTGACTCATAGTATCCAACTCCCAATCTAGTCAAGATAGAAAGAAAAATTTAACCAAATTATTCAATTTTCGAGCCAACGTTATTATTAATTTCGAAGAAAAATAGATGAATTGTCAAGAAAAAAGTTTTCAATTATAGACGAAATCCTTTTTTTTACGTATAAAGTTAAATACTGAACCGCTGTGATCCATGTATCCTATTCTATGGCATCTTACCCTATTATATCCTATCTGACCCTGATCGATCCTATCCGATCCCATTCGATCCTATCCTATCCTATTCGTTTTTATCCGATCCTGTTCAATCCTATCCGATCCGATTATATCCTATCCGATCCTATTCGATCTTATCCGATAAATCCTTCTACATTTTTACTTTTCTCCTGCACTCCTGCGCTGCTCTTTCATTTTTTCCTGCACTCCTGTGTTTCTTTCCTATTTTCCTCTGCACTCCAGAGTTTTCACTCTTTTCCTATTCTCCTGCACTCCTGCGTTTCTTTTTCATTTTTCTCCTGCACTCCCGGTTTCTTTTTTTTATCTTCCCTTGCGCTCCAGAGTTCTTACTCCTTCATGTCTCTCCTGTACTCCTGTGTTTCTTTTTCATTATCTTTTACACTCCTATGTATTTTTTCTTCGTTTCTCCTGCACGACTTAGTTCTTTTTCAATATCCTGATGTTGACCGGTTTTTTCTACATTTTTCCTTTACTTTCGCGTTTTCCTTATGTTTCTCCTGCACTCCCGTGTTCCTTTCTTATTTTTTTTCTGCACACTTTCGTTCTTTTTCTGCTGTTCTCCTGAACTCCTGCGTTTCTATTTCATTTTTCTTCTCTACTTCCTGTTTCTTTTTTTTTATTTGCCCTTGCACTCCTGAGTTCTTACTCTTTTATGTTTCTCCTGCACTCCCGTGTTCCTTTATCATTTTCTTTTGCACTCCTGTATTCCTTTTTCTCGTTTCTTCTGCACTCCTGTGTGCCTTTTGTACGTTCTTAATCTTCTTTGCAGTTCCGCGCTAATTTTTTCCTATTTTATTTTTTGTTTTGCTTTGCAGATCATTTTGATGAAATTTCGGGATCAAATTGATCACCTTGCATTTACTCTGTATCAAACTTTTTCAGCAGGGATGAATGAATTTATAAAATTTTCATTATTATATTTAAAAAATCTGGCTTGACAGGACCAATGTTTTGAAAACCAAGAAAAAAAGACTGAATAAGAAGCCACGGTTAATCAATTATGAAAGGAAGACTTAATTTAAATACAAAGTTTCAATTCATTCTTAATAAAGACGGAGCTTTCCGGCATCATTTTCCGGCTTTTATTGACTTTATCTAATCTTGCAGGTCTTCCTACCATAATTGATCAATCGTGATTTGTTGTAAGTCTTTTTTTATGGTGTTCAAAACATTAACTAGTTCGGAAACCGAGCAACACGATTATCTGTAAGAAAGCACGAAAATTATATGAGCGGTTCAGGCATAAAGCATGTCGTCATGCAAGATCGACCTTCAAATGCGATAGGAATCAAATATAAGTACAATTAAAAGAAATATAAATGTAAAAAGTACGAAAAGAATAAAGAATAAGAAGACGATTTCAAAATTTGTCAAAAGTAAAAATTCATAAGACAGTAAACTGATGTTCAATTCGCAACAAGTGTAATGATGAATTAAAATGATTTAATTTTAATTTTACATCATTTATATTCAGGAGAGTTCTGACGCTTTGGTTTTATAGTTGAATACTCAATGTCTGAATCCAACATTTAATGACTTTAAAAAATATTTAGTAACCGGGAAAAAAACAAAAGACTTGTTTTTGTTTTCAGAAAACACCCTAAAATATTTATATTAAAAATTCGACTGCCAATAAGAAAGTTATCGCGCAAATATCGCGCGAATTATAATTGCCATTACTGAATATTTTTAGGTTTGTAAAATGATATATACAACAATTAGTCAATATAATTGGTCATAGGTATATAATCCGCGCCTGGATGATTCTATTGATAGAGATATGAATAAATGTCTATTAAATTTTGTTCTCAATTTAAACAGGTATATATATATCATATGTTCCAAATTTGGCAGTCGCCTTTCCTTACAACGAAATTGTAAGGAAAAATCTTAAAATATTACGAAAAGTGGCAAGAATAAAATATGGAAGAAATAAAATCATTTGAACACTTTAAATTAGTTTAAAAAGTGATAACTAAAATTTGGAAACGAAGTGGATATACCTAAACATCTGAAAGTTATTTAACGAATGAGTTGTTTTCTGTCACAAATAGGATAAATTACTTTTTGATCAAGTACTTGATTTTTCAACTACGAAAATGAATTTTCAACCAAGAAGAATTATTTTTTATCAAAAACGACAAACTTTCAACAAAATACATCATCTTAAGCCAAATAGTTGAATTTTCAACGAAGAAGAACTTTTTAGTCAAGAAAGAAAAAAAAAAACTGAATACAAATCGTTGCATTTTTAGGCCACGAAGACCAATTTTGTATCAGGCATTTGAAAAAATATTAATTGCCGACAAAAACAGTGGAATCTTCAACCAGATAGAATGGCTTTCAGACAAAATTGTTAAATTTTCACAAGAATTATTTTACTTTTAACAAAATAATACAAATATTGCTTTGATGTCTCGATCAACAAGCATACCATGATGGTTGTGGCGGGTCTGCACCCTGGCAGCCTACATTCGATCATGCTGTCTTCCTAATGCGAATTAAGGAAACACAGATGGTGTTGAGGGGAAAATGGTATTTATATTTAGAACTTATAAGAAAATCTTGGAATGGCCGTAGCGATGTTCAGACCTATGAGACTGAGGCAAGAAGATTGTCTGGTCTGGCAAAATGCGTTCTGCATTCAGTGTGTGATTAATACATAACATCTGGTAGGCCGTTTGCTGAAAATGTCTAAAAGCTCGTCCACAATCTGAGGATCTACCATCAAACACTGAATAATTTTAAGCTGCTGACAATCAAGCAGCTCATTATTGACAAAATACGGGTGTTATCTGAACCAAGGAGAATAATAAAGTAAAGGGAGGAGGTGTTCAAAAAGAATCAACATTTTCTTGCTAGTTCATCGCGCCTCTCCAACTGTCACCGAAGAGCTGACGGAAGCACTGAGGCGCCCAAAAAACCTTATCGCTACCGAACATAGATGTTATCAAAAACATCTCATGAAAGAACTTCACTCTCACAGCTCAATATCTGGCACGCATCTTCACCTCATATTTAAAGTCGGAGATGAGCATACCGCAGTGGGTGGTTTTAGGGTTCACTGTTCTCATACCGAAGAAAGTCGACTCGTCCAACGCAAAGAAACTACAATCCAATAATTTGTGTGAGCATGCTGTATAAGATCTTTAGAGATATCCTGCTAATTGACAGGTTCGTCGGCAAATCAAATAAAATAGATGAATTTTCAAATTAAAAACACAAATTTTCAACAAAAAAATAGTTAAATTTTCATCCAAAAAATATTTCAGTTGAATTTTCAGCACTGATATATGAATTTTTGAACAAAAAGTGAATTTTCTACAAAAATAGTTAGTTCTCAAACCGAAAAGACGAATTTTCAACAAAACTGTTGCAATTTTCTCCAAGAAAGATGCAATTCCTTCTAAAATAGATTGCATTTTTTAATTGGAGAGAAAATTTTCAAACAAAAAAAGTTAAATATTCAGCCAAAAAAGATTTGAGTTGAATTTTCAACACTCATATATGAATTTTTAAACAAAAAGTAAATTTTCTACAAAAATTGTTGAATTTTCAACCCAAAAAGACGAATTTTTAAGAAAGAAGAAACAGTTGCATTTTTATCCCAGAAAGATGAAATTTCTAATAAAATAGATGAATTTGCAAATCCAGAACACAAATTTTCAAAAAAAAATAGTTAGATTTTCATCCAAAAAATATTTCACTTGAATTTTCAACACTAACATATGAATTTTTAAATAAGAAGTAAAATTTTCACGAAAATAGTTGAATTTTCATCCACAAAAGATTTTAGTTGAATTTTCAACACTGAGATATGAATTTTAAACAAAAAGGAAAATTCAATACGAAAATAGTTAATTTTCAACCCAAAAAGACAAATTAAAAAAAAAAAAAGTTGCATTTTTATTCAAGAATGATGACATTTGTAATAAAATAGATGAATTTTGAAATTAAAAACACCAATTTGAAGGAAAAATAGTTGAATTTTCATCCAAAAAAGATTTCAGTTGAATTTTCAGCACTGATATATGAATTTTCAGACAATAAGTGAATTTTCTACGAAAATAGTTGAATTTTCATCCAAAAAAGATTTCAGTTGACTTTTCAACACTAAGATATGAATTTGAAACTAAAGGAAAATTTTCTACGAAAATAGTTCATTTTCAACCCAACAAAGACGAAGTTCAAAAACAAAACAAAAAAAAAACAGTTGCGTTTTTATCTAAGAAAGATGAAATTTCAAATAAAATAGATGAATTTTCAAATTAAAAACACAAATTTTCAACAAAAAAATAGTTAAATTTTCATCCAAAAAAAGATTGACGTTGATAGACAAGGATAAGATGAGATAGAGAAAAGGGGATTGAAGAAGATAGATGTGAATTTAGATTGATAAAGAGATAGAAAAAGATAAAACTTGGTAGATGTAGGATATAATGAGATAGATACGAGAAGATTGAAAAATATATACGAGAATTTATATTAAAAAGGATAGAAGAAGATTGACATAAATAGATAAAGGAGATGATAAGATAAAGAAGAGGGGATTGAAAAAGATAGTCATGAATTTAGAAAAACAAAGAGAGAGAGAGCAAAAGATAGACGTTGATAGATCTAGTATAGGATGAGATAGAGAAGAGGATAGGTTAGAAGACAAAGGATAAGACGGGATAGAGAAGAGGGGATTGAAAAAGATAGACGGAATTTAGATGGACAAAGAGAGAGAAAAAGATAAACCTTGATGGATGTAGTGTAGGATGAGATAGAGACGAAGAACTTGTAAAAGATAGACATGAATTTAGATTGACAAAGAGATAGAAAAAGATTGACGTTGATAAATAAAGGATAAGATGAGATAAAGAAGAGGGAATTGAAAAAGATAGACGTGAATTTAAAATAACAAAGAAATAGAAATAGACAAACCTTAATAGATGTAGTATATAATGAGATAGAGAAGAGGAGATTTAAAAAAAGACGGGAATTTAGATTGACAAAGAGATAGAAAAAGACTTACGTTGATAGGCAAAGGATAAGGTGAGATAGAGGAGAGGGGAACGAAAAAGATAGACATTGATAGATGTAGTATAGGATGAGATAGAGATAGAGATGGACAAAGAAATAGGAAAAGATTGAATTTGATCGACAAAGGATAAGATAGGATAAAGATGAGGGGATTGAAAAAGATAGACGGGAATTCAGATAGACTCAGAGATGGAAAAAGATAAGCCTTGATAGATGTAGTATAGGATGAGACAGAGAAGAGGAGATTGAAAAACATATACGGGAATTTAGATTCACAAAGAGATAGAAAAAGATTGACGTTGATAGACAAAGGATAAGAGAGCAAAAGATAGAAGTTGATAGATGTAGGATAGGATGAGATAGAAAAGAAGATATTGTAGAAGATACACGTGAATTTAGATTGACAAAGAGATAGAAAAAGATAATGTAATTAACCCATGGATCAACCGCTATTGAATACAGATCTATATATATGTTTCTGAATTTTCTAGAATTCTTTAAAAATCATTTGAAAGGATTTCTAATGATTTTTAAGAATTTATGGTATTTTTAAAAATTACAAGCAATTTTCAAGAACTTTACATAGTTTCAACAAATTTCAAGAAATTTCAAAGGATACGAAATATTTTAGGGTATTTTGAAAGATTTCAGGGTATTTTTGATAGAGTTCAATAATTTGAAGAGATTCCAAAGAATATTAAAGATTTTAGGGTATTTTCAAGAATTCTAAGGAATTTTGAAGAACTTGAAAAAGTTTCAAAGGATTAGAAATATTTTATGGTATTTTAATACATTCGAAGGGATTTTTAATAGATTTCATAATGCTTTGAAAAATGTCAAAGGATTTCAAAGAATTTAAAATATTTTAAAGTACTTTAAAAGTTTTTCGTGCTTTCTCAAGAGATTTAAATATTTTCAAGGTATTTCCAAGGATTTGAATTAGTGTAAGGGATTAAAAAAATTTTAATGGAATTTTTAAGAATTTCGCAAAATATGGAACGATTTTAAAGGACCTATAAGGTTTTAGGATATTTTAAAAGCCTCCAAGGGATTTTATCAGATTTTCGAGGATTTCAATGTTTTTAAGGAATTTTAAAACATCTCAATGTACTTAAATAAATTTTCAAGGTTTTGAGAAAATATCTTCAAATTCCATGTCATTTCAGGGAATTTGATATTATTTTAATGGATTTTATAAGATTTCAAAGGTTATCAAATATTTCAAGGTATTGCCTAAGATTTTGAAGAATTTTAAATATTTTAGGATATTGTAGAAGATTTCAATAATTTAAAGGGTTTTTTTGAAGAATTTATTATTGAAAAGATTTTAGGGGATTTTAATATATCCCAAGGAATTTTTAAGAGCTTTATCACATTCCAATGGATGTCAAAAGATTATAAAGGATTTGAAATATATTAAATCATTTTCAATAGATTTGACTAATTTGAAGTAATTCCAAAAGATTTAAAAGGTTTTAAGGTATTTTCGAAAAAATCCAAGGAATTTCCAAAAGCTTTAAACAGTTTCAAATGATTTCAAAGGATTTGAAATATTGTATGGCGAAGAAGGTATTGAAGAAGATAGACGTTTATAGACGAAGAGTGGGATGGAATAAAGAAGAGGAGCTTGAAAAACGTAGTGTATTGAAAAAGATAGATGAGAATTTATATTCACATAGACATAGGAAAGGATTGCTAGGATAGTATGAGATAGCGAAGAAGGTATTAAGAAAGATAGACGTTTATAGACATAGGATAGGATGATATAGAGAAAAGGAGATTGAAAAAGATAGAGGAGATTTTAAATTGGTGAAGAGATAGAGAAATATTGACGTGTATAGATAAAGGGTAGGATGAGATAGCGAAGAGTGTATTCAAAAAGATAGACAAGAATTTAGATTGACAAAGTGATAGAAAAAGCGAGCTTTGATAGATCTGGGATACGATGGGATACAGAAGGAGAGATTGAAAAGGAAACATGGGAATTTAGATTTTCAAAGAGACAAAAAAAGATAGACGTTCATAGAATTGAAAAAGGATGAGATACGGGAGAGGATATTGAAAAAGATACACATGAATCTAATTTGACAAAGAGATAGAGAAAGATAGACGTGGATAGATAAAGGATAGGATGAGATAGCGAAGAGTGTATTGAAAAAGATAGACGGGAATTTAGATTGACAAAGAGATAGAAAAAGATTTGCTAGGATAGGATGAGATAGCGAAGAAGGTGTTGAAGATGATAGACGTTTATAGACGAAGGATGGGATGAAATACAGAAGAGGAGATTAAAAAAGATAAACGGGAATTAAGATTAACAAAAAGAAAAAGATAGACTCTGATAGACCTAGTATAGGATGAGCGGCAGAAGAAGAAATTGAAAAAGATAGACGCAAATTTACATTGACAAAGAAATAGAAAAACATTGCTAGGATAGGATGAGATAGTGAAGAAGGTATTGAAGAAGATAGATATGCATTCAAATTGACAAACAGAAAAAGATTCACGTGGATAGTTAAAAGATAGGATGGGAGAGCGAAAAGTGTATTGAGAAAGATAGACGGGAATTTAGATTGACAAAGAGATAGAAAAAGATTGCTAGGATAGGATGAAACAGCGAAGAAGGTGTTGAAGAAGATAGCCATTTATAAATGTAGGATGGGATGAAATAAAGAAGAAGAGACTGAAAATTGCCTATCTGTGTAATTGAATAAATTTCAATTTTGAATCTTCAAAATCGAACAATTTCAGAAAAGCAGCATCCTCTTCTATCAAACATATCAAATATTGAATAGTCTTCAATTGTACATTTTATAATTGAAAGAATTCTCAATTGCCTATCTGTATAATTAAATAAATTTCAATTTTAAATCTTCAAAATCGAACAATTTTTAAAAAGCATTTAAAATCACAACATCTTCTATTGAGCGTATTAAATATTAAAGAGTCTTCAATTTTACATTTTATAAATTGAAGAAGTTTCAATTGCCAACCTACATAATTGAATAAATTTCAATTTTAAATCTTCAAAATTGAACCGTTTTAAAAAGTGTTTAAAATTGCATCATTGTCTTTTATACACATTGAATATTGAAGAGTCTTCAATTATAAATCTTATAAATGGAAGAATTCTCAATTGCATATCTGTGTAATTGAATAAATTTCAATTTTAAATTTTCAAAATCGAACAATTTCAAAAAAGCATTTAAAATTACGTCATCTTTTATTAAACACATTAAATATTGAAGAGCCTCCAATTGTTTATTTTATAAATTGAGGAATTTTCAATTGTCGATCTATTTAATTTAATAAATTTCAATTATAGATCTTCAGAAATGAATAATTTTAAAAAAGCGTTTAAAATTCCATTATTGTCTTTTATACACATTAAATGTTGAAGAGTCTTTGATTATAAATCTTATAAATGGAAGAATTCTCAATTGCCTATCTGTGTAATTGAATAAATTTCAATTTTAAATCTTCAAAATCGATCAATTTAAAAAAAATTATTTAAAATTACAGCATCCTCTATTAAACATATTAAATATTGAAGAGTCTTTAATTGTATATTTTATAAATTGAGGAATTTTCAATTGTCAATCTATTTAATTGAATAAATTTCAATTTTAAATCTTCAAAATTGAACAATTCTAAAAAAGCGTTTAAAATTGCATCATTGTCTTTCATACACATTGAATATTGAAGAGTCTTCAATTATAAATCTTATAAAAGGAAGAATTCTCAATTGCCTATCTGTGTAATTGAATAAATTTCAATTTTGAATCTTCAAAATCGAACAATTTCAGAAAAGCAGCATCCTCTAATTACATAATTTTAAGAGAAGGTATAAAAGTATGGGAAGACTGAAAAAGTTTCGAAAGGGATGAGTAGATGACTGAGAAATCCCGACAAATTAAATCTCCGACACTATTGAATTGCCGAATTGGAAGATTTCCGAATAATAGAATTCCCGAAATTATAAAATTGTCGATGTATAAAAATTCCGAATTGGAAAATTGAAAAAACCCAAATAATAAAATTCCCGAAAAGTTTATAATATTACCGAATTGGAAAGTTCTAGACAGAAAATATTCAAAGTAAAAAATTCCCGAATTATGGAATTCCCGAATTTAAACATAAAAAAAATTGTTTTCCAATGAATATTATTTATTTATTAAAAATACAATTATCAAATATTTTCATCGAAGAATTTTT
Organism: Andricus grossulariae; assembly: GCA_011634705.1. Lineage (NCBI taxonomy): Eukaryota > Metazoa > Arthropoda > Insecta > Hymenoptera > Cynipidae > Andricus > Andricus grossulariae. The sequence goes on along the minus strand of JAABKJ010075445.1, from coordinate 209,664,419 downwards.
TTAATATTAACATTTTTTAAAAGTATTTTTTGAATTTCAAAGAACAATGATTGTATACGAATTGTATTAAAAAATAAATTAAAAAGCACGTGCTCTTCGAAAGAAAAAAAATTCCTCCCTAATTTTCTTCGAACCTAAAAACATTTTTCAAACAAACTTTGCAGGATTTAATTCAGTACCGATTTATATCGAAATTTATTTTATTTATTACTATTTTTTTTAATTTAACCATTCGATTTTTGAAAACGTTTTTCGTATTTAAAAAAAATATTATGCACATTTTCAAACAATTTTTTTCATCCAGAAATATATATTTTTTAAAATTATTTTTATTCAAAATTCGAACAATAATTTTTTTAAACTTTAAGCATGACAAAAATTTCTCTGATAAAAGTATTTTATTATGTATTCGTTATAAATGAATAATATTTGATAAACAACCATTTTTTAAATTGTTCAAATTCAGGAATTTTATAGTTTGGATATTTTATAACTCGGCAATTTTCTGTCGGGAATTTTCAAATTCGGTAGTATTATATACTTTCGGGAATTTAATTATTCGTGAATTCAATTCGGTAGTTTTATATTTCGGCACTTTTATAATTTCGGGAATTTTATTATTCGGCAATTTTGCAATTCGCGAATTTTATTTTTCGGAATTTTTTAGTCGCCTCTTCCGAAAAATTAAATTCCCAACACTGTATTACCGAATTTAAAAATTCCCGACAGAAAATTGCCGTTCTCTTTTCTAAGTCACCTTTGTTCCAGATCGCGAAAACAATATCACCTGAACCAGTTTCCTCTAACAATCCTACAGATTGAAGCGTAATGCCTCTAGCTCCTGGACATTTTTTGCAATCTCCAAGCTGACAATCTTTGGTTACAAGACAACACATCACTTTAGGCAAAATTTCATTCCGAATATCTTTGATAATCGCTCCATCCCTTCTCTAGTTTTTTAAACCAATAAGTAAAAGCTCAAAATTGGCGCAATGAATGCAAATACATTCCTCTTTTAAAGGGTCAATTTGAATCCATTTTGGTCACAGAGAGTAAAATGTTGTCTTTCCAATTCTAACGTTTGGATTTTTTTCTCGAAACAGATGAAATATTTCACTGATACTTCGTGTTAAAGACCTTTTTACTTTTTTAACTCTTTCACCATTTTCCTTAACTGAAATTACGTCTTTCTTATTTGAGATTTGTCTGGTACAATCTATGTGATCACTTAAATAATATTTTAATGCTAATTGCACTTCTACATCACTCACAGGATATCCATTGTATGGGCCAGGAGTGTAATATATTCCTTTTCCAATTGAAAATTTCCTGGATTGATCTATCATATATTTGGTTATTTCAGGACACGCTAAAAGTAAATCTTGCTTCGTATATTCTCTTGGCACTAGCGTCAGCAGACGGATCTTTTCTTATGCATTTGTACAGTTTGTCGAAGCTTTTTGAAAATTAGATACACATTCGTCGCAAAAAGAGCACTTTTCTTTTGGCAATGATACATTATAAACTTTCAAATGCTTACTGGTTGTCGATTCCGTAAATGCATGTATCAGCTGTTTTCTTTTCTTACAAGCATAGTTTTTTCGGGACCTTTCTGTGATGCTTGATGGATTTTGAGAAGGTGAAACATTTAATTTCCTATCTAAAATTTAATTATTTATTTCCTCAATCTGAAAAATTAGTTAAAATTCTTTGTCTTCATACTCTAACTGTTCATTTTCACATACATTTACATCACTCATATTTGGTTCGTCATCGGAAATTGCCTGATTTGAAGATACGCGAAACTTACCAATAATTCGGCGGTAACAATTTTTACAATCACTGTCGCTTGGAATTATTTTTCTTTCTGGCCATGATTTTTATAAGAGGAAAAAAAAGCTTTGAAACTTCCTTCAAACCATTAAAATCAATCGAGAATTCCCTGGAAGTCAAAAAGAATAACAATTTAAAACTCAAATCACCATAAATTGATTAGAAAGATGTTCGAACATTATTATAAAATTCAGTGAAAACCAATCACTTAATATCTGGAACCTGCCAAAAATTCCTAAAAATGCCATGATTTTTATAAAAGAAAAATAAAAGCTTTGAAGTTTCCTTCAAACCATTAAAATCACTCGAGAATTCCCTCGAATTCAAAACGAATAACAATTTCAAATTCAAATCACTATAAATTAATGAGAAAAATATTCGAACATTATTATGAAATTCAATGGAAACCAATCAATTAATCCCTGGAACCTGTCGAAATGTCTTAAAAATGCCATGGTTTTTATAAAAGGAAAAAAAAAAGCTTTGAAAGATCCCTCTAACCATTAAAATCGAGCGAGAATTCCCTCGAATTCAAAAATGAGAAAACAATTTCAAAATCAAATCACTATGAATTAATTAGAAAAATATTCGAACATTGTTATAAAATTCTGTGTAAACCATTACATTAATCCCTGGGACCTGCCAAAAAGTCCTAAAAATGCCATGGTTTTTATAAGAGGAAAAAAATGCTTCGAAAATTCCTTCAAACCATTAAAATGAATCGAGAATTCCCTCGAATTCAAAAAGAATAACAATTTCAAATTCAAGTCACTATAAATTAATTAGAAAAATATTGGAACATTATTATAAAATTCAGTGAAAACCAATCAATTAATCCCTGGAACCTGTCAAAAAGTCCAAAAAATGCCATGATTTTTATTAAAGGAAAAAAAAGCTTTGAAACTTACTTCAAACCATTAACATCCCTCGAGAATTCCCTCGAATTCAAAAAGAAGAACAATTTCAAATTCAAATCACTGTAAATTAATGAGAAAAATATTCGAGCATTGTTATAAAATTTATTGAAAACCATAAAATTAATCCCTGGAACCTGTCAAAAAGTCCTAAAAATGCCATGATTTTTATAAGAGAAAAAAAAAGCTTCGAAACTTCCTTCAAACCATTAAAATCAATCGAGAATTCCCTCGAATTCAAAAAGAATAACAATTTGACAAGCTATTCAGTGTTTTGTTCTAAGTGTTCGATGCTAAACAGAACCATAATGTGTTGTAGGAGTCTTCTGAAATTATTAATTGTTTGTTTGTTCATTTTGTTTGTTTAATTTGTTTATTTTATCTTAATGTATATTGTACAGAAGATAGTTCAGATGTTGATCATCCTCTTCATCATGTTTTTAAAATCAATGAGACACGCTATTTAGTGTTTTGCTCTGAGTGTTTGATGCTAAACAGAACCATAATGAGTTGTAGGAGTCTTCTTAAATTATAAATTCTTTATTTGAATTTTGTTTATTTGTTCAATTTCTTACTTTAATCCTAATGCGTATTGTACAGAACACGGGTCAGTTGTTGATGATCCTCATCATCATGCTCTTTGAATCAATGAGACATGCTATTTAGTGTTCTGCTCTAAGTGTTCGATGCTAAACCATGATGGGTTGTAGGAGTCTTTTTAGAAGATACCTCACCTAGTGCCTATTTTATAGAAGATGGACTCATTGATGATGATCATCATCATGTATTTCAAACCAATGAGACGTGCTATTTAATATTATGCTCTGATTTTTCAATGCTAAACAGAACCATATTCGGTTGTAGGAGTCTTCTTAAAATATATCTAACCTAATGCCTATTATACATAAGACGGGTCATTTGTTGATCATCCTCATCATCATGTTTTTTTAACCAATGAGACATGCTATTTAGCGTTTCACTGTAAGTGTTCTATGCTAAACAGAACTATAATGTGTTGTAGGAGTCTTCTGAAATTATTATTTGTTTGTTTGTTCATTTTCTTTGTTTAATTTGTTTATTTAATCTTAAAGCGTATTGTACAGAAGATGGGTCAGATGTTGATCATCCTCATCATCATGTTTTATAAATCAATGAGACATGCTATTTAGTGTTTTGCTCTAAGTTTTCGATGCTAAACAGAACCATAATGGGTTGTAGGAGTCTTCTTAAATTATAAATTCTTCATTTGAATATTGTTTGTTTGTTTATTGTTATTAATAGATGGTAAAACTTAGATTGCGATGTTATGCCTCTGAGTAAATAATTATTTATAAATAACGTAAAAAGTATAAGATGACATACTTCAGACCAAATAAAAAGACCTTGATCTGCTTATTAATTATTGTAACCATATTCAGCAGAAACCCTTGGTACAGGGACCCTCTATCCGCAACCCGAGGACTCGTTCGGTGGCTTTGTCAAAGGCCCTTCAGGAAAGGCAAACTTCGAACTGCCATAAATATCGTCAAGAAGTGCACAGGAGAGATTGGGATGGATTTCGGATTGGATGAATGTGTCAAAATTCATCTGAAGAAAGGAAAAATCATTGGGGTTCCCAAGTACGCTGAGCTTGTGGATATACGTGTTTTTAGACATCTTAACACAGGAGAGACCTATACATACCTGGGCGTGCTGCAAAGCCGCATTCAGGACGTAACACCACTAAAGTAGTATCTCCGAAGCAGATGCAGGCATCTTCTCCGACACATTTGGTCATCCAATCTGTCGGCGTTGAACAAGGTATCTATGACTAACATGCTTGCCGTCCCGGTTCTACTCTACTCGTTTGGCGTGGTTTAATGGACAAAGAACGAACTTAATGCCCTTGATGTCACCGCACGTAAGATCATGCATATGCATAAAAGCGTGCATATCAATTCGTCAGTTTCGCGATTATACATTTCACGTCGCCAAGGCGGACGCGGACTTCTGAATCTCCAGTGCCTTTATAACCGAATTGTTTTGAGTACAGCTTACATCGTTGCAAATAGAAAAGATCCTGTTCTAAAAATGGTCAGGAATCACAAGATAGTTGGCGAAGGAGCGTTCCTTCACAAAGCCGCGGAGCAGGCAGCTGAGACCCTTGGCATGAATTTCAACGTCATAAGTGAGGAAAGTGCATTAATCCATCTAGATGCCTCACTTCTAAAAGCCGAAGTAAAGAAAGCAGAATTTGAAGAATTCCATCTAGAGCTATTCGACAAGAAAATGCACGGAAATTTTCACAGGATTGTAGAAAAACAGTCCTCGTCGAAGTAGCAAACTTTTGCTATTCTCAAATCGTCAGGGCTTAATGCAGGTACAGAGGGTTTTATTGTCGCATGCCACGACAATGTGATTTCCACCGTAGCATACCGTAACCGCATTTTAGGTCAAGAAGTTGCAAGCGATAGGTTCAGAGCGTGTCATACACACGTTGAGTACCTAGAACACATACTATCAGGGTGTCCTACCCACGCAGCGAAGATGTAATCGAAATTTTGTCCAAAATGCCAAGAAAAATGGATATAACATTGTAACTTCAACATTATAAGTTTGCCCTTTAATAAACAATGCTTTTCACTTACCTCTTGAATAATAAATATGAAAAATATAAATGTATAGTTTGAAAACCGCTCCCGAAATATTTTTCTGGATCCGCCTCTGTGACATTTTAAATAATATTTACATCCTATTAAAAACCTTATTTTTCAATATGTACGGGAAGACATTTTTTAGAAAAATATTCTAACATATATCATGTATAAAACTAAAAAAAAATTTGTTGTTCTCAAAGCCTGTAAATATGTAAATTATGAATATTAAGGAAAATAGATCATAGTGCCCAGATATAATTTTTATGGTTGATTATGAACCGTTTAGATTATTACATTTTTTAATCAGGAAAAGAAACAATAAAAAATTTAATGTATTTCTAACATTGATAATATTAAATGTATTCTTCTTTCGAAAATTTCAAATAAAAAATATATTTCTTTGAAGAAATTGAGGTAAAATTATTCAGACTCAATTAAAAGAATTCTGCAAATATTCATAAGCAAACCCTGCAGACTGGAATGAATCATGAGTTTTGGCTTGAAGGTTTAACAATGCAGGTGAACTTTGTTTTCTTTCATGAGCGAAAGAACTTTCTTTTTTGAAAATTCGGCTTTTTAGTTTAAAAATATATTCTTTTAATAAAATTTCATAGTTTTTGGTTTAAGTATCAACTATTACAGTTTTTGTAGAACTCATCTTTGCAGGCTGTAAATTCAATTATTTTGTTTGCAAATTTAACTATTCTCTTGAAATTCAAGTATTTTGTTGAAAAGTCATCTTTTACGGTAGAAAAGTCTTTTTTTTTAATAAACAAATAATTTTTTAAATTGTAAATTTGGATCTGAAATATTGTTTCAATCCCTTAATAAAAGATCATATGTTAAAAATATTTAAAGATTAAAATGCTAGTTTTTGAATGTTGATGGTCAGAAAAAATAAAAAATTAGTCAAGGGACAATCATAGGATTCTATAAATAAAGCTTTCATCCTGCAAAGCATGTATTATCTTAAATACAAAAAATGTCCATTGCTTTCAAGTCCCATATTTTCTTATATGCTGGGCTAGGTGGCTTCACATATCACGCTCTCTATCGCTCAGGCAGGTTATCAAAGAACCGACCCGCTCGGACTCGATTTCGGACCTTATTTTTGTAAGCGACGATCTCACACTTTTAGATTCGAGAGTGGCCCAGTTATCAGGAAAATTTGACCAAGACTTGATTTTCTGAGACATAAACCTAGATCTATCAACAAGACCAAGTGTCTACCGCATAGGTCGGGACTTCAAACGTGTGGAACAAACAGCTTTCAATGAGGCAGCAAGTCGGGAAGACTGGGCCAGTGTATTAAATCTGTCCTCGTTAGATGAGACAGTGGATCGATTTTCGCAAATAACGTTAAACCTTATTAACAGATTCTGCCCGCTGCCTCGCTTTAGAATAGCCAGGCCCAGGCCGCCTTGGTTCTCCGACTCTGTAAAGAAAATTGCTCGGGCTAGGGACAGAGCTGGTTCCAAATGGCGCACTTCAAAAACTGTCATAGATAGAGATAACTATGTTCTCCTCCGTAACCTCGCAACTGGCTCTCTCAGGCGCGAAAAAAGCGAGTATCTGGCTAGCCTCTCAGATAGGCCCTCTTCCAAACACATGTGGGAAAAGGTGAATCTGGCAGGTGTCTGGTCGGGACAAAGACAGTTCTCTTGGGGAGCCAGCGGCAGCGTCAGAGGCACTAATCCGCCACTTTGAGTCATCTGATAGCAACATTGTACCTGACTCACAGAGTACTTTCGCATTCAAGGAAATTGATCTTAGTCATTTGTATCACGCCATGAGATCGTTTATTTCAACAGCTACGGGATTGGATGGCATAAATAGTTCCTCAGTTTATCTGTGTGTACCCTCGTGCCTTCGTGCATTATTAAATATTATGAATACCTCGTTAAGTCAGGGAAATTTTCCCTCGGCATGGGGATCAGGTATTGTTCGTCATCTTCCTAAATGCGACAGTTCAAAATCATTTGGTGACTTGCGCCCAATAACTATTCTGCCTTACCTTTCGAAGGTATTAGAGAAGATCTGTCTTCAGCAGTTGACACCCTACATTGACAAAAACAATGTATTACCTCCCAATCAATCGGGGTTTAGGAAGGGTTTTTCGGCTGCAACAACTCTTCTTCACGTCTCGGAATTTGAACTCTGAATTCAGTGTTTTCCTGGAATTTAATCAATTTTTCTTTATTATTTGTCATTAATAATATTATATGAATATAATAAGAAAAATTGAAAAATAAATAAATGTTTACCTTCAAAACCTGTGGAAACATGAATTTAGATATAAAAACTTGGTAAATATATGACATAAAATCATTATCCTTATTATTTTGTAACTAAATTCATCATTTAATTATTTAAATGAAATATAGATTTTTTAATTACATGTATATTTAATTATTTACGTTTTTTTTCTTTATTTATCATAAATAATATTATATGATTATAATAAGGCAAATTGAAAAATAAATAAATGTTTACCTTCCAACCCTGTGAAAACGTGAACTTAAATTAAAAGACTTATTTTCAAATATTATATGATATAAAATCATTAATCTTATTATTTTGTAAAAGTATATTTCATTAATTAGATAAACATGGAAATAAATAAATGTTAACTAGCCATTTAATGTATTTTAATACCCTACGGTTGGTTTCTTGTAAAAGCCTAAAACGTGGCAGGCTTTCGAAAGAATAACTGAGTATTCTTCTGCATGCCTAACAAAACCAGGCACTTGGACGCCAAGTATAGATTTCGTCCCAAATTCTTCTGATTAAGAAAATCTTTGAGAAAGTCTTACATCAACAGTGTATGTTAGGCATTAGGGTGGTCCAAAAATGCATTGCAAATTTTTTTTTACTCCAGAGGTCACTTCAAAATCCCATTCAATTAACATGGCGAAATTTTGGATATTCGAAAAATTGAACTCATACTTCCGGGTTTGATCGAAACGTGCCAAGTCTTTTAGAGATTGAAAATTGTTGTCTACAAAATAAACCCATACTAATAACCTTCATTTTTAATCCACCCCCCCCCCTCACACAGCGCCCCAAATATGACACAAAAATAAACAAACTACATTTTCACGGAGAATAAGGGTGTGTTAAAAATAAAAGTTATTAGTATGGTTTTATTTTGTACCCATTCCTCTTGAATCTCTAAAAAACTTGGTACGTTTCGATAAAACCCGGAAGTATGAGTTCAATTTTTCGAAAATCCAAAATTTCCTTATGTTAATTAAATGGGATTTTTACGTGCCCGGTGGTTAATGTAGAAGACAAAATAAGTTTGTTTTTTGACGAAATTAGGCGATACGTATTTTTGCGATTTTTCAAACAAATATTGTTTACGAAGTTATGCGTATTTGAATTTTTTGCTTTATTTAAAAGAACCTCACTTTTTTCTTTAAAATTATATAACTTTGGACCTAATTGAGATATTTAAGATTTTTTACTTTCTACCAGAAATGACAATTTAAAAAAACATGTTAAATTCTGAACAACAAAAAAAACAACTAACTTTCTATAAACATTTTTAATTTTCTATCATTTTTAACGTGATTTACTAAAATAATTTATAAGACTCATTTTCGGGATTCTTCAGTTGTATCATTTATTGAAATCTTAAAAAAGGTTTGAAATATTTTTCGATTATCTTTAAAAATCACTTTATCAAAAGAAAAAAACATTAAAAACTTCCACCGGAATCTTAAGAAAAAATTTGGTTTCCTTGAAACCTTTCAAAATTCTGAAAAAGAATCCAAAATTTTATTTCAAAATCTTCAAAAATGTACCTTTTCTTTTATTTCTTCAAAAATCTTCTCAATATTAAAATTATTTTTTAAAGTTTTCAAAATATGTTTTAAATGCATTCGAATTTGTTAAAAGTTTGTTAAAAGTTTTTAGATATTCGCTTAACATTAATCTTGCAAACATACAAAAAATATTTTTTATTTCTCGGGAACCGTAAGAAAATGTATTATCTTGTAATCTTTTTAAATATTCTCTTGAAATTGAGTTAAAAAAAATCATTGTAAATATTCCTAAGAAACTTATGAAAATTTTTTTATCCTCTTCAAATCTTTCAAAATTCTTAAAAAGCATTTTCTTTCGAAAACTTAAAAAATCCAGATTTTGTTCAAAATTTTTTGAAATTTCAGCAAAGAACAAACTGAAAACATCCACTAAAAGTCATATTCACACAGAATGCAATCATTGAGGTCTTCGAACAACAAATTTCGAATCTTTCTAAGAATTTTTGAAGGTTTCAATGAAAGAATATTCTTTAGGTTCATATAAAAATTTGAAAGAATTTTTTGTTCCTAAAAATTAATTTTTGGAGAAAATAATATTTAGGAATTTTAGAAGTGTTGAAGTGATTAAAAATATTTTACAGCTTGATTTATCCCAATATTCTCTTAGAATAATGCTAGAAACTTGCAATTTTTCTATAATTTTCCACTTGTTATCAACTTTTTAATTAGTGTTAGGTATTAATGGATGCCATTTAACAAACATAATTGTTTAAATGAATAATTATTGTTTATAACTATCTTTTTTATTACTGCTTGTTAGTTGTGGTTTTTTTCTGAAATTTTGAACTTTTTGTTCACGTTTTATATTTGCATTAATCATTACCTCACTCTAAGTACAAAGTGGACTAAAAGTTGAAAATTTCAGAAAAAACCGCAACTATCTAGCATGACTATAGGAGAAGATAGTTATCAACAATAACAATTTGTTTAAAAAAATAGATTTGTTAAATTGTATCCATTATTACCTCACACTCATTGAAAAGTGGAAAAAATGTTGAATATTTCATCAAAAACCACAGCTTTCTAGAATTATTCAAAGTAATATTATTAAAAATGATACTAAATTCTTTAAATAAATATTTTTTTGGAAAAGTGGGAAATAAGTTAAAAATTCGGGAAAACTACGACTTTCGAACTCTATTCTAAGTGAAAATTCCTGAAAACTATATTTAATTGTTTAGTTAACGTATATAATCATCTAATTAATAAAAGAAAGTGATATTTTATGCATTATAAATAATTAGCACCAAAAACTTGCAAAATCCAATTACAGTCAATCAACCCTATAAAACAGACTTCTGGGGGCGATATTTAAAAAATAAGTCTTGATTCGTATTTTTGAACAAATGAAAAATGAAAAAAAAATTACAATCCATTTTTAATTATTTCTCGAAAACTAAAGGAGATCCTATTGTTACATTTGCCGGGCTTTTAGAGCACATCGTAAACTATCTTTAAAAAATGTTTTAATGAAAATCAAACGTGGCTTTTTTTCAAAAATTGAGTTTAAATATTTGTTTCTAAAAAGTCCAAACATTTATTAAATTTCTGTTTTTAACAAATATATTTTTTCAACTGCGTCTTGTTATGAATCATAAAAAAAATAGTCTTAATATGTTTAAAATCACCAAAGTAATTATGGTTTAAAAAAAGGAAACACAGCTCAAATGGAGAATATTTATTACACACTTTGCCTGATCTCTTCTGGGCATTATATTGTTCTCCATTTAAGAAAGTAGTAAATATACGAGCTAGATGTTGGTGCGTAGAAGTGAACTTCTTCCACCAAAAGTTATTGATTTTATCTGGCCCTGGAGCTGAAAAGTTCTCAGTTCTAGCGATAACTTTCGTCACTTCTTCAGCAGTGAATTAGTGGACACTCTTCCTCTGGAGCCTGCAACCTTTGCCTTTGGCAAAAGTTACGAAAGAGTGATATATCTGAATCGTCTTCATTTAGCTGATAAGTATCTTCATACACTAGCTCGCAGAAAACTTGAATCTCTTCTCTACTAAGCGAATTTTTAACGCCACATGACGTTTTATTGAACAGACGGGAAGGATGAGTAGAAAAGGTAGAATTTTCCTGAATGCAGTGCTGCTTGATGGTCAACAGTTTATACGTGTTCAGCATGTGATTTGCTTTCCGTAAGTTTCGAGCAAGTACCCTAACTCTTGGAGTACATTTTTCATTTGATGTTATGTAGCTAATCAGGCACTGAATATTTGATGCATGCCGTCTCGCCGTTTCAATTTTAAGCTGAAGCTGTGCAATACGCTCCCGAGTCTTACTCAGGTGTACTGAAGTATCGTTACTTCTATTGTCGCTAAGCAGGAAGACCGTCTTCTCGTAAACTACACAGTTCAGATTCCAGAGATTAAAATCTTCGGGGATAAAATCGGGGAGAGCAGTAATAGCTTCAGCTAATGTGTCTATCCTGAGAAAGACTTTTTGGCTGATGGATCTCCTACTTCTCATGTTGGCATTATTTGCTATCTGCAAAGGTGGTCTTGCTGGAACGGCCTTTGCCTGGTCGTAGCCTCGGTTCGGCTCTATTGCCACTCCGAACTAAACCATGGCCTCCATCCGAGAGAGGCCTGTTGTGGGTGGCACTGCGCGATGTTGGTGACCTAAACGCATAGTTCGTCATAGTTCGTTGCATTGGGGAGTAAGCCCAAGCCCCAAAGCAACGTGGCTGACTGCAAGAGCCGGAGCTCTCGGGCGATGGGGTCGCCACATCCCTACGCCATATTATTGAGCAGTTGTAGGCTCCGGAAGCTACGATCATGGTTCCTTGAAGCAATTCATCTAAGGATTACACTCTTAGCCCCCGAAAGGGACATGTATACCCTAAGTAGTTTAATTATGAACCAAAAATATTTATTCTCAACGAAAAAGTTAATTCACGACCAAATAGTTGAATTTTTAACTAAAAAAAGATCAATTTTAATTTTCAAAAAAAAAATTAATTTACGACTATAAAGATGAATCGTAAAATTGCGAGGAATAAATTTTCAACCAAAAGTGGAATAATTAACTTTGCTGTTAAAAAAAAAGAATTTCCAACCAAATAGTTACATTTCCAAATGAATAGTTTAGTTATCAACCAAAAATATGAATTTTCAGGAAACTATAAATTCTTAAACTGTTAGTCCACTTTTCTACAAAATTTTCTAATTTTCGAGCGAAAAAGACGAATTTTCTACAGAAAAGTTAATTTATTACCAAATAGGTGAATTTTAAATTAAAAGCATGTATGTTTAACCAAAAAATTCATGTTTTACAATGTGATTCAATTTTGAACCAAGTAGTTTATTTTTCTAGAAAAAAATGAATTCCTAATGAAATATGTAATAGGTAGTATTTCAACCAGAAAAAACTTTAATTTGAGAACAAAAGCAGTTGAATTTAACTAAAAAACGACAAATTTCGAACTAAACAGTTGAATCCTTAACCAAAACGGAATAAGATTTAACCAAGCAGTCATATTTTCAGTCAAGAAAATTAATTCTCAACAAGGAAAAAAGAAATTTTAATTTCAAGTAAAACAGATTAATTTAAAAAAAAATTGACTTTCACACTTGTATTCAGCGACACCAAAAAATGTGGAATTTTAAAATTTAGTGCGAAATTTCTATTTAGCGACCCTAAACACGTATAAACACTAATTTTCATAACATTTTAACGACTTAAAATTGTTTCTATTTGCGATATCAGATCCTCCATTTTGAATTTTTGAAGTATGATACCAAATTCGGATTCAGCTACCTCAAAAAATGACAAATACTCATTTTCATAAAAATTCAACGATTTTCAAATTTTGGTATCAGCCCCTGCGAATTTTGGAATTCTGATACCTAATTCGAATTTAGCGGCCCCAAAAACATACAGATACTCATTTTTATGAAAATTGAACCATTTTCAAACTTTGACATTCACGATTGAATCTTACTATTTGACAGTTTTCAAATATCGGCCGGCGAGATCGATTGTTAGGTGAACGATCGTGGTCGTAGCTTCCGGAGGCTACATCTGTGCCAATTTTCCAAAACAACCAAAACCTATTTTTGGGCACAAAAGGAGTGCTGTATGGGACAGGCTGCGGGACTCGTATCCTGGATTAAATCGATACAAGGTATTTAGAAGTCAAGGATCACGGTAAGAAATTGTCTTGTTCATTTTCGTTAACTTTAAAATGACTGAGCATGATTCCTTCGCTACCCCATGCCACTCGGGCATTAACTCAAAACATTTTTGGACTCATCATGATGAAAACGTATTGATTTTATGTGAAATATGATTTTCGTGAATTCCATCAAATGTCGACGTTTTGAGGCCCCCTGAGTAAGAAAAAACAGTTTATGCGTCGGTGTCTATCAGTCTGTCGTTATCGTCGTCGTCGTCTGTATATCGGATAACTTTTGAAAGACTAATAGAAATGGACTGTGCTTTAACGCAGTTTCAGAGGCGAAAAAGAAAGATCGAGTTCGTGAACCAGCTATTTGGGATAGAAATTCAAAATGTTAGAGCACTTTCAAAATTGTTTAGACCATTGTTTTCAAAATTCATGAATTCCATGGACGGCCGCCCGTTATACTCGAAATGAAAACAAATTATTTTTACAACTTTTTTTAATACAAAGAAAATTGACAGAGTTATAGCATTTTCAAAATCTATCCAAAAAAGCGAAAATTAACATTTTAAGCCAAATAAAGCACGATATGAAAAAAAGTCAAAAGAAAGAAGTATTACTTTTTGATAGACCTATAAGATTATCATGACGAATTTTTGAGGTTTCTTAAAAATCGAAAATTCAAATTTTATTGGCACAAAACATAATGGTCCTTTAAGTTTCTATTGCTTGTGCAGCGATTTCCTGACTCGAGCGTCTTCTGGTGTCGCGGGAAGTGACGAGTCAGATGACGTATTACCTCCGGTTGCGTCGGGATCGACTGTTAGGTGAACGATCGTCATCCTAGCTTCCGGAGGCTACATCTGTTTCAATTTTTCCATAACAACCAAAATCTTTTTTTGGGCGCAAAAGGAGTGCTGTATGGGACAGGCTGCGGGACTCGTATCCTGGATTAAATCGATACAAGGTATTTAGAAGTTAAGTTTATTATATGGGTTATTTTCCACGCAGAGGGCACTCTCGAAAAAATTTACAAATTTATTTGAAAGGCATGTGGAGCTTTTTGACGTCGCACCACTCTTCCATCTTTCTTGTAACTATTATTTATTTTTATTACCATTATTATTACTAAAAAAAGAAAAAGAATGCAATTAAATTTTCACAAATGAGAAGTAGTATGATATAAAATACATACTGGATTTGAAAAAAAAAGAATTTTTTATTTTTTATTTATTGAATAAAAAATATTTCAACTAATTTGTTAAAATTTCCTAAAATATTTCAAATCATTTTATATCTTTTTAAATCCCTTGAATCTTTTCAAAGCTCTTGAAAGTGCCTGCGAATCTTTTACAATACCCTCAAATATTTCAAATCCTTCGTAATCCCATGAAATTACTGGAAATCAATTTAAAATTTCTTTGTAATCTTTTAAAATAACCTAAAATATTTCAAATCCTTTCATTATTTAATTGTCAATTGATCCTCAGGATCAATTAAATAAAAACTATTGAAAAATAAAAAAAATCCATCGAATTAGGTAGAAGTGAGCGAATGAAAAGTATGCCAAAGAATTAAAAGAATGCAGGATAAATTGATAAGAATTTAGGTTGAATTCGAAAGAATAATTCCAAATCTCTTCAAATCTTATAGAATACCTACGATATACCACACCTGTTTTGAAAAAATTCTTTAAAATCCACTAAATTTACATATTTGTGTAACTTTCATGAGTGAAATAAATCGAAAATTATGTTTTAAATTACAAATATAATAATAAATTATTTATGTTATTTACCCTGGCGGACCGGCCGAACTCCAGCATTACGCTACAGCGTCATGCTAAAGTAATGCTAAAGTAATATGGCATTATAATTATTAAAACCCACGAAACAAAAATCCCTTCACTTTCGTTTGAATGGGTTTTGATGACTTTGAATTACGTATCGGTCACTGGAATTCCAGGTTGTTAGGCTGAATTTTGAATGAGAACATAAGTTTTTCAATGGGCAAACGTTTTTTTTATTTCTGAAACCCATTCAGCAGCGATTATATGAATGGGTATTATCTGATTCAGGAATAATAGTTCCGATAGAAAATTATTGATTAAGATTACCGACTAGCCCCCGACTTAAAGTGGGGCCAACTGGTCGGGTACCCGACCAGCCCCCCATTTGCATTTCCACACGGGAAACGTGGACATTTTACAAAAACTAGAGGGGTCAAATTTTACACAAACCTAATAACTTCTCTAGATGAGAATGTAAAAAATCATTTTTTATTCGATGAAATTAATTTTTAACCGCAAAGATGAATTAGTAAACAACAAGATTAGTATTAGACCACAAAAGACAAAGTTTTGTTTTTCGAAACTATTACTTGAATGTAAATAATGCAACGAAAATATAGAAAAAATGATCATTTTCATTTATTGTAAAAATACCATTTTGACTGTTAATTAATTATGAAGATACCAGATTGTGCTCGTGACAAATATAAATTGAAATGCTTTTGTGTGAGTCTGTCTTGATCTAATAAAATGGTACATTGTAGATTTTGAATTTTTCTCAGTTTCATCATGCACATAAATACATTGAAAATATATTTTTCGTTTTTTAAATGTTAAAAAAATATTAAAATTAGGGTGACGGATAAGTCCAACGCGGCGAGAAATATTTTGTCGATGAGATAAATAATCTGCTAATTTTTAAGAATTGTGAGTAAATAAAGAACATGGTGTCATTCACATTGAATTTGCTAGAATTTTCTCGCCACAATAAAGAAAATTTTCTGTTGAATGTATAACAAAGTGTTAGAAAATGAACCGATTTTTTCAAAAAGAAAGTTCTAGTATTTTAACTAATAAATGTAGGAAATGTTAGTGCATAGCCAAACTATTTTATTGAAGGTCAGAAGGAAAATATTTCTGATATAAAGGAACTTAATAAAAAGAAATTCAACTTTTAATGGCTGATTTGACTCAGAAACTAATTCACTGTTATTTAATACACTGTTTAATAATTGATTTTTTAATATTTTGAAATCATACTTATGATGACATATTTTGGATTATATGGAAAACAATAATACTAATATAAATAACGAAAATAATAGAATAATTATATAATTATTATTATAATTAATTGTATAATAAATAATATAATTATACAAATTTTCAAATCGCTAGTTGAAAAATTAAAAGTTTTTAAATTTCCTTACATTGACCTGCCTGTGGACAAAAGACCCTTTAAATTTTTTATTGTTTCTTTTCCTAATTGGAAAATGTAATAATCTAAATAGATTGGTTCATAATCAACTATAAAGGATTTTCAAGATTTTTTTAGCCATGTTAACAAAATTTTATTGAAACGGATTATACAAGATCGATTACTATATATTTTTAGGTACTTTTACATTAAAAAATGTTGGAAACTGGGAGAAATATGGCCGCTGCCCCAAAACACGTTTTTTATTAATAATTGCGGTGGGGCATGATAACTCTGGAACGCGGTTTACCTGAAATAAAAAAACTAACAAGATTTCTTTAGTATATTCCTATGCGGAGTTCGTAAACAAAGGGTTGAGCAAAATTTTGTTCTTAAAAAGAAATGGCAATTAATCAAAAAATTTGGATTTTTGACCCAAAAAATAGAAATTTTGGTCCAAATAATAATCTCTTCGTTCACAAACTCCGTATAGGAATATACTAATAAAATATTTTTGGTTTTTTGATTTCAGATAATCCGTTTCAGAGTTATCATGCTCCCCGCAAGTAATAATAAAAAAAAGTGCTTTGCGGCAACCATATCAAAACAGCTAAAAGAAAATCTTGAAAATTCCATTACCATCCGAATGCAGCGATATGCTCACTTTTGTCCTAAAAAATTTTTTGCAATAGTTCGAGGGCAAAACGTCCCAAAAAACGGGGTTTTTTCGGCCTCCTTTTTCAAGGGTCCACTTTGACCAGTTCCCAGAAGGAGGGCGACATTAGGAAGAATCTGAAAAAATTCACAGATATTCTTCGAACATTTCTGAATGCAATGCATTTTTCAGAATCGTGAAATATGCAATAGTTTACTTTATACGATGATTTATTTGCAAAAACTTTATCAAGCGAACGAATGGAGATAGGAAGCCGTTTATTGATTCCAAAGGTGGAGTTTTGTCATGCGATTTCAGTGCAATAATTAAATTGATGATAAAATAATTCTTACTCAGGAGATATAATTTTGAATATTTCGGACTTTAATCAGTTTGGGCGCGTGACCAACTCAGCGGGACAAGTGGAAGCAAAAAAAGTAACCTTTCTATGACAATAGTAATTCCAGAAGCAAGCCAAATGGCTGAAACAGATGTGCTTGAACGAAGCAGGGCCGTCTAAGATCTTTTTTCTGAATAAAATTTAATTAAAAATGTTTATTCTCCACCTTGTCTGAAATGACGTTAAAATATTTTCCGTATAGGAGAATATAACTTTGGTCGATATTGTAGATTTCCATTTTACGTGCGGATTTCTCTTCTCGATTCGTTACCTTCTCCGATGATAATACAGATTTCTATTAAAAATCTTTTGGTATAGATAAAGTATTTGGTTGATTCAATAAAAAGATGTTATCTGGTCAATCAAATATTTTGCTGAATCACCCAAAGATTGTTCGATTCAAGCAAATTTTCATGTATATCCAAGAAAGTAGTTCTTTTGGTTCAAGAAAATTTTTTTCTCAATGCGATTTTGGAAAGGTGGGTAGGGTCTAAAGTACAAAGAGAAGAAAATAAATGGAACTAGTTTTTTGATGAAAGTCCTCCTCTTCTATGTTTCAGATCCCTCGTGCTTTGTCCGGGTGCGGTTGAGGTAAGTAATCGTACTAGTCGAAGATAAATTTTCTTCTATCTCTATTCGTAATGTCGATTTTCCTGTAAGACCATTTTGAAAGTAGATATTGTCGAGGAAAATCCTGCCCAGGTAGCATACCAGCTTATGCATGTTCAACCTCGTTCAAAGGGTGTTTTTCTATCCATCAAGACTTTTCCCGAAGACGGATGGTGTAGGTGTGATTTTTGAGGAAATAAGTAACTTTGTACCCTATATTCAGTTTTGGTCCCTAAAATACGCTACTTTCAAGATTCGGTACCTATGGTATCATATTTGTAGACCCTAATGTAACTTTTAAGAAATGTATGATAAGATCAAAGCTTCCAAGAGTCAAGGTCCGCCCACACAGCGCCGCCACCAAGGCAAAATGAAAAATGGAAAACGACATATTTTTTTGCTTTTTTTTTTGTGCAAATTTTATGCTAAAAAAAAGTTTTTTGCTCTTCAAACTTCCGAGATAAGGGTGGCGGCGCTAGCACAACGTCCACTAAGCGCCGTCACCTATGAAAACTGGGTAAAAATTATTGTAATGAAATGAAAGATCAGGGTAATTTTTTTTTTTTTTTTTGCTCTCCGAAAACATATGATACGTATTCCAAAAAACTACCCCTAAGTCATACATACCTACCCCTCGTGATCCATGAATTGGGCTACGAACTGCTACCTCATCCAGCATATTCTCCAGATTTAGCCCCCTGCGACTATTTTCTGTTTCTAAACCTGAAGAAATGGCTGGGTGGTAAGAGATTTGGGTCGAATGATGAGGACGCCACGGAAACAAACGCCTATTTTGAGGGCCTTGAGAGAACCTATTATTTGGAAGGAATACAAAAATTGGAAAAACTCTGGACTAAATGTATCGAGCCAAAAGAAGCTTATGTTGAGAAATGAAACGCTTCTTTGCTGAAAAAAAAGGTTTTCTTCAAAAAGTCACTGACTTTTCAAACAGCCCTCGTATTTACTCGTATGTCTCTTGTACATGAACAAAGAATTAAGTCAAAATTTTCATTTTCACGGAAATGGAGGATGTTTCAACACAACATTTTTATTTTCCTTGAAAAATTTTGTTTTGACACATCCGCTATTTTCTTGAAAATTAAAATTCGTTCATGTACAAGGAAATATCGTTTTTTAACTAAGCCAGTTGTATTATTTTGCTTCAGATGATTCAGGCGTGAATTACGATGTGCACCGTAAAATACTTTTTTTTTCTTGGACCTCTGGCAGATTAATTATAACTTGCTTGTTTATCGATATTTTTATCTTAAAAAATTACTGTAACTTCTTGTAATGTTTGTTATTTGTACTGTAGGACATTTGTCAAAAAGTAATTAAACCTTTTTTCAAAAAAAATTCTTTAAAAAATCGGTGTTTTTTGGTCTTGCGACTGACCCTAATCCCTTAAGCTAATATCTGATCTGTACATGATGTTCCTGGCATTAATCCACTTTGGACTTCCCATATCTTTTTGTCTGTAATTTCCATTACCCTACGGATAAGTATTTTTGAGTATATTTTACTTACGGTACTTAGTAACCTGATACCTCTGTAATTATTGCAGTTGTTTTTATCTCCCTTTTTTTTGTATATTGGTATGATAATCGCGTTTCTCCAATCGTCTGGGACTTGTGCCGTCCCGATACATAAATTTATCAATTCGCACAGCCTGTGACGTATGTACTCGCCACCGTATTTAAGGGCATGCGATACTTAGAAAATTATCGATTTTAGCAGTGTTAGGTTCCCCCGGCTTTTTTCCTACAATAATAAAAAAAGATCGATTACCAGAAAAAAGAAGAAAGTTTAGAAATCAAAAATAAAATTTCAATACGTACCTGCTTCAAAAATAATTTTTTCTCAAACATCTCCAGTGACATTATAATTTTTTCTTCTCAATAATCTTTGAAAACAGTTATAAGGATTTGTGCGAAAACTAACGATAAATCCTGATTTTTTAAATTAATTATTTATCTACAGACTGATAAAAAGTGAAGAGATAATAAATACACAAATTAACGGGTTCTGAAAATATAATTTCATGAATTATAAAATCTCTGAATTTTAAGATGACAGGATTTTGAATTTACCGCAAAAATAAAAACCTCAATAATATCCGAAATAAAAATTTACGGAACTATATATAAGTGTCCAATTATTAAATTTAAATTTCGAAAATTTGCAAATTGTATGGGAATTTAATATTTCGTTAATTATATATTTAAAAATTGTGTAATTCAAAAATTATATAATTCGTTAAATTATAATTTCGGATATTTTTAAATTGGGGATTTATATTTTTCGACAATTAAAAATCTTGTATCGTTATATTATAGCCCTAAAATTCTATTATTCGTCACTTTGTATTTTCGAAATTTTTTTACGTTGATTTGTTTACTCGGCATCTAATTTTGAATTATTCTTTATTATTCATCATACTTTTTACAATAATTCTAATATTTAATGACTTCTTCATTTTTTATTATTTCCTATATTATAGGATATTTTTATATTTTTCAATCCCTTTAAACGAACCCAGTAAATACGAAGACATCTTAAAGAACTCTATAAGTCATCTTCTTGAAGATGAGCGACATCTTTGAAGATATGCCATAACTAAGCTTTAAAGAGTCTTTAAGGTTTAGCTATTACCTTCGTAAAGAGCTCTTCGGGATATCGTAACGATGTCTTTAAGATAGAAATAAGAAAAAATAACTAGAACTAGAGAAAATAACGGCTTGCAGATATCGTTATTTACATGCAGCTGGGGGGTTATTATTTTTTAAATGTCTAGTATATAAATGACTTTAAATTAAAAGCTTTCAATTTCTGTGTGTTTGAATACACAGAAGTGCCTGTTTTTTAATATAAAGACATTTATATATATATATATATATATATATATATCGATATTATTTGTTTATGTCATACACAAATGTGATACACAAATGCATAGTTTGACCATTTATAATTAGAAAGTGTCCGTTTTTCTTTTTAATCGTCTTCAAATTACGTAAGCGGTAATATTCAGTGACGAAGAATTGTCAATCGATATTATTTGCTTCTGTCATAAACAAATTTAATAAAGTATAAAGAAAAGTATAAAAAGTATAAAAAAGTATGATAATTGAAAGTATAGTTTAATTTTGAACCAAAAGAGCTCATGACTTCTCAACGATACATGTTTCATGTTTCAAACAAAAAAGATGTTAATCTGAAATAAAAAATAGTGTAAGTCAGGCAAATAGACGCATTTTCAACGAAATACTTGATTTATTAAATGAAAAAGATTAATATTTAAACAAATAGTTGCATTTTTAACAAAAAAAGATTAAATTTAAAGCAAGAAGATTAATTTTCTGCCAAAAAAGATGAATTTTTAAGAAACTTTCAACGAAAAAGGTAAAATCATGTTCAATATTAATTTAAAATGGGGGAAAAATACTTCTACTTTGAACTATTTTATGATTATCTTAAATATGAAAAAAGAAAAACATTCAACCACAAATTTCATGATCACAGTTTTTTTCCTTTTCGCGATATGGTGAAGAGGAAAAAGTTACACACGAACACACGGACATTGTTTAAAAACTTTATTATCGAGCTCTCGGGGTCCAATTATATCAAGATATGTCAAAAAAGTATATTAAAAAATTTAGCTCATTACAAACCTCCATCTATGAGGAAGCAATAATGAATTGATTAATCATCAATTGTGTAATTAATTAATTACTCCGATGTGCAATTATCTGATCTCCTCGAATCCGTTTTTGTCTGCCGATAAAGACCAAAGAAAATCACACGCCGACAATAAATACTGTTGCAATCTCTAAAAGTGCGCAAAACATGGATCGATGGAATTTTTATTAGCTGATAAAATTTGAGAATGATATAATTTGAAGAAAAAGAAATGAAAGAAAAAAATAGGAAAATGGGCCAATATTCTCAATATTGAAGGTTATCTTAAATAAAATGCAAAATTACCAAACCTCCCAACAGAAATTGAACGGGTTAACCGATTTTTTTCTATCTTTTTTATAGTATTTATTATTGATTTCAAATCACCCGCGCTTTCCGGCAAGGTAAGGGTGGGGTCCCCTTCAGCTAGGGAATAAAAGAATTGTTTCCAATCGATTCGTTTCAAGGTCAGGGGAATAGGAGAGTTTTCAGTGTATCATGTACCAAATGCAGTTCAAATTTTCCGCGTCTCTATCAAAAAAAGTACAATGCATGCCACGGAGGAGAGCCGTCTATTCATGGTGAGTGCATTATTTTCGGAACGAGCGGAGCCGAAGGGCCCTCGTCTACCACTCGTTTCGAAAACATTCTCTAAAGTAACGTGAGAATACGCAAGAATAAAAATGGCCGAAAACTGGCGACGGTCTGGGGTTAGTGGAAAACCAATCCCTTCTCCAGCTGGTCGAATGAAACTTGCAAAACTTTCAAGGCTTCGCGTATGTATAGCCGCAGCCAGATACTATACTACGTCCGACATTTAAGGTTGGGTTGCCGCGTTCTGCAATTGTAGAGGGGCGACAATGAATGCGCATACGTAAATCACAATTATGATCATCTAATAATCCTAATCGTATTTCGCACAACGCCGCACATGCGCATTCTGTGTCTATCCTCCTGTACTATAAACGGCTACTTTTAGAACTAAAAATACGCTGATAAAACGCGCGAATCATTCCTGCGACAATTCGAATTCATTACGGTTCGGAAAAACAGCTGGTTTCCGTCATCAGATCTGTATAAAAAACGTGTCAAATTATAAGAACGAAGAAATATAATGTAATGCCAGAATGTATCAAAATATAAGATAAGAATACCTCAAAAAATTAAAAAAAAAGATTTTGGGCAATTTTCTTCATAAGTGAGTTACATGTCTTTCAGAAAAATATACAAACTTTTTAGGTAGAGCTAGAAGCCATATAATAAGATTAGGTTCGAAATACGTGAACAGTGTAAACGAAGTGCAACCAGGAAATTTAATAGAAGAAGTAAGAAACTTATTCCATACATGTAGAAAGATTTGCATTTTTTATTTATGTAATGAAACTATTGTTTAAAATGTGGTACAAGACAATACATTTTTTGTAAAGACGGAGCAGGTGTACCCCGTCTTTATCTTGGAAACTTGATATATATATATATATATATATATATCCAAAAAACGCCTAAACTATGCATTTGTTTACATAATTTGTTTATAAAATAAACAAATTATACCATACAACAAATTTCCATGATCAAACGTAATCCTGTTGATAAAATCAAGCAATTTCAACTCACAAATATAATTGGATGCAAAATTTCCAATATGTTGACATTTTGTTAAAATAATTTGTTTATAACAATTGGATTCAATATACTGTAAATTATTTATATTCTTTGAATGCTCCGTCATTTATTTTCGTCAAAAATGGGATTAACTACGTTATTGATTTGAAGATAAAAAATAATAATTAAAAAATGTCTCATTTTCGCTCCTAGTTCATTTATAAAATAGAAAATAACAAAAAGTGAAAAATCGAATCCATAGACGCTCTTGTGCAACTATCTCTAATCACTTCTGAGCAAAAAATTGAAAATCGGTTGAGAATTTTAGGCTGTAGGTGATTTTGAGTAGTAAATTCCCGATCCAGCCCACTGTGCGGCGTACATCTTCGACCATTTTTCGATCTATTGGAATTTCGCAGTATCATACTAACGAAGTTTCTCTGAAGTGTGATCAGTTTTACTAAATGCACGTTAAATTATTGGGCCTTTAAAATCGCCGAAATCTTCCGCATTCGATTTGCGTACCTATAAATTAATTAGTTATGAATTTTGACTATACCACTAATCAAGTGTGTACGGCTCTTTCCACGAGCAGCGTGAATGTATTATACATATTTAGTGAGGTATGCTCACATTTTTTCATATATTATATACAATTGTAAAGCAAGTAGTACAATAGAAAATGCAATTATAAAAGCAACTAGAAGTGAAAAAACTGTTATTGATCACAACAATGACAAAAAATAAAAGATAGAAAGAAGTAAATAAAATTCTGTATATATACATAATGAAAATAAACTTGTTTCTTTGAAGCATAATATCAAAACTCTTTGAAATTCTTTTAAACTTTATATCAAAACAGCGTAATCGGCTATCCTTTCAAATGTATTATTGAAAATGAATTATATTTTTTTTACATTTAACGAATTCGTTATATAACTTGAATATATATAATTAAAAACTAAAGGTTAACAACCACCGCAGGGTCCCACTGGGAGTAACTGTCATCTAAAAAATGGTCCCAGGTTTTCAATTCAATTTCTGACCATTCAAAAGTATCTTAAATGAAATTGATTAAGATTCACAATTTCAATTTCAAAAGAATTTTTGAGGTTGAAATTGAATTAATTCGAGGCTCTATTCAGAGGCCCAGGTATTTAATTCAATTTCTCTTTATTCAAAAATATCTCAAATTAAATTGATTGAGATTTAGAGTTTCAATTTCAAAAGGATTCTTGAATTTAAAATTGAATTATTTCGAGGCCCTATTCAGAGGCCCAGGTTTTTGATTCAATTTCCTTTATTTAATAATATCTTAAATGAAATTAATTAATACTTACAATTTCTATTTAAATAATTTTTGAGTTCAAAATTGAATCAAGTCGAGGCTCTATTCTGAGGCCCAGGTTTTTAATTAAATTTCTCTTTATTCAAAAATATATTAAATTAAATTGATTAAGATTCACAATTACAATTTCAAACGAATTTTTGAGTTCAAAATTGTATTAAATCGAGGCTCTATTCTGAGGCCTAGGGTTTTAATTCAATTTCTCCTTATTCAAAAATATCTTAAATTAAATTGATTAGGATTCGCATTTTCAATTTCAAAAGAATTTTTGTATTTAATGTTCAATTAATTCGAGGCCCTATTCTGAGGCCCAGGTTTTTAATTCAATATCTCTTTATTCAAAAATATCTCAAATTAAATTGATTAAGATTTACAATTTCAACAGAATTTTGGAATTTAAAATTGAATTATTTCGAGGCCTTATTCCGAGGCTCAGG
Organism: Andricus grossulariae; assembly: GCA_011634705.1. Lineage (NCBI taxonomy): Eukaryota > Metazoa > Arthropoda > Insecta > Hymenoptera > Cynipidae > Andricus > Andricus grossulariae. Next base: position 209,639,141 of record JAABKJ010075445.1, on the reverse strand, counting down.
TTTTTGATGCAATTTTCTTTATTTAAAAATATCTTAAATGAAATTGATTAAGATTTACCATTTCAATTTCAAAATAATTTTTGAGTTCAAAATTTAATTAACTCGAGGCTCTATTCGGAGGCCCAGGCTTTTAATTCAAGTTCTCTTTATTCAAAAATATATTAAATTAAATTGATTAAGATTCACGATTTCAATTTCAAAAGAATTTTTGAATCCAGAATTGAATTATTTTGAGGCCCTATTCTGAGGCCCAGGCTTCTAATACAATTTCTCTTTATTCATAAATATCTTGAAATAAATTGATTAAGATTCACAATTTCAATTTCAAAAGAATTCTTCTATTTAAAATTGAATTAATTCGAAGCGGGGGGGGGGGGGGGGGGGGAGGTCTGTGCTCTTTTTATATCATAAATCAAATTACGATAAAACACTTTGTTCGTGCATTTGGTTGAAAATTCAAAAATTGAACTATTTTAGTGGAAAATTTTACTATTTGTTTAAGAATGCGTTTAATTTTTGTTTAAAAAAATGATTCTTATGAAAAATTTAACCATCACATTTATATTTAACAATTTTTGCATCAAGTAGGCGAAAATATATATAGAATAAGGATGGCCAGCGCCGACCGGTGGGGAAAAGGTGACTGCTTCTAACATCGCTATTACTTAACAATTTTAATTCTACTTTGCATTTAATGAATTTGATTTATTATAGAGATAGTGCTAACTACTAAAATCTTGAAAACGGACGTTGTGAAAGAAAAATTATGCAGAAAACCGTTTTGACAACGAAAGAATGGAAGATGCGCTGGCAGAAATATAAAGTTTTCAGCATTAATGGCAATACTTACAGTATGAAAATATGATATTTTGACAAGTAAAACAATATCGCATTATGTAATTGTAATAATTAAACGTAATTCAAGTCCAAAATATATTGAATATCGTAAATAATTAAGGCCTCACCAGAGGGTCAAGCGCGATCAAGATAAAAGTTTGCAAGTGCCCACTAAAAAAAACGGTCGATAGAAAAAAAATGGACTCTACCAGTCTATAGAGCCGGTTTTTTGCATCGGTACGGTAGAAATATTTGTGTTTAGTCCGTTTCGAGTATAATGTCAACGAATAAGAAGTTATGTAACAGCTATCACTATTTTTATTCAAAATAACTTATTCTTCTTTCTGGATATGTGCGAAAGTAATTTTTTCAGTACATAAACTACCACAGGAGCGAAACATCATATTTTCCCATCTTTAAATGTTTTGATTTTCATAAAAAGCTGCGGTCATCTTACCCTCCGGTCAGGAGTAGATTGTGAATCACATGGTAGTCAAGGGGTCGGTTTAGTTATGAATAAAAGAGCAAGGCAGCATCTCAGAGATCATGAATTTGTATTTCCCAGATTGTTGTGAGTTAGAATGAAAATTGGGATCTGAAATCATGACGTCACAGCGTCACGTGACAGGCAATATGGAGGCACAACGGGGTCACTTTACCGAGACAGTCGCTTTAGCCATCTTCAAGAGCTGTCCTATAGTTGACCCTGCAATATAGTCTGTCTGCACATCTAGATGGCTCAACTGACCTTCCATCTTTCTCCGTGCAGGGTTATTTTTTAAAAAGGCTAAATTCTCATGTTTTTGCGTAGCAATTCTATGTTGAGCATTTTCCTCAGGGTTCTCTGTATTTTTCCTTCCAATAGATACTCTAAGCACAACTGCACGTAAAAATTTAAAGTCATTAGACCTCATAGTTTTTGTGCTAGGCGTGCTAACAGGGCCATTTCGAATAAAAAGGGCTACATTTTTATGTATTAACATAGCAACGATATGACAGGCCTTTTGCTTAGGGTTATCAGTATTTTTCCTCACATTAGACATGTGAAACACATCTCCATGCAAAAAATGAAGTCGGCAGACCTAATAGTTTTTGCGCTAGGCATGATAACGGACGGACAGCCATTTTACCGACTGCATAAGGATTTCTAAGAAACTCTACATATAAAAATGGACAAAATGACGGTGGTTTTCCTCAAAATATTAAAACTCAATTTTCTCAAAAAGGACATCGTTTTATTTTTTCTAGATTATTTCAAGTTCAAAGATTTTCGAAAAAACCGCCGTCATTGTATCAGTTTTGTATTTTATTTTTTCAATTTTCAGGCGGATTTTGAAAGTGAATAAAAATATCTACCAGAGGCAAGAAGAAGAAGTGAAATATTTATATGTTGGTTCAGATACTGCAACACGTTAAAACAAAAATTGAACAAATTTTTTATAAACCGCGTCACCAAATTTAAAAATTCTAATGTCCATAACTTAGTTAAAAAAATATCCCGTCTAATCAGTGAAATAAGTGTTGTCTAAAATCCCTTGAAAAACAACATATTCTGTTTCGAAACAATGCTGTGACTTGAGCATGCACGGCCTACCCGATTTGAAACGACACAGAAAAAAATGAGGGTTCAGTAAAGTTGCGGCTCAAGTAAAATTTGGTTTCATTTAGAACTGAGGCTCCAATGGAACTCTTTTTGAGGGTTCCTTTTTAGTTCGTTGAATAATAAAAATACCTAACTTCTTTCAAAAATGTAATATTAACGTATTATTGCAAGTGTATATTATATAATTTTGTTATTCCTTCGGGACCATCCCTGGACAATTGTCCGCGACTGCTTATTAATTATTGTAACTATATTCAGCAGAAACCTTTGGTACAGGGATTCTCTATCCGCAATCCGAGGACGCGTTCGGTGGTTTTGTCATAGGCCCTTCAGTTCTATTCCAAAGTTGTATATGATTTACAGAAATTTCTTTAATTGAAGCCTAGGCAAAAATAAAGTTTGATTAATGAAAATAATTTTATTGTAAAACTATATTCACGGTATATGACAAGAGATTCTTGCTCAAGAATTTTCTATTTTCCGTCTCAATACATCTTAAAGAACAGATAATGCCATATAATATACTATTTTATTGACTTCTCACTGTTTGAATAATGATTACAGAAAACTAGATTTTTGTTAAAAATTCCAGTAAATTCAATATGATTTTACGTTATCGTATTAAATTATTTTATTTTTATATCAATGCTTTATTTTGAAAGTTCAAGAGTGAGACAAATGCAAAATTTATATGCATGATGATGCCGAGAAAAATATAAGATCTCTAATGTTACATTTTATTTAATCAAGCCAGACGTATACCAATGTATTTTAATTTTATATTTGACACGAGTACAAGTAACTTCATTGTTAAATAACAGTCAAAATATTATTTCCACAATGAGTGAAAATATTTTTTTTTTTCATATTTATTCTATCCATTACATTTAAATAATTATTCTTGAAAACCAAAACTTTCCACAAAAGGTAATTTTGATTGTTGCTATTGAAAATTTAAGTTTTTCTTTACATCTTAACTGATCCTACAATGGAACAAACGAGGTGACAAATTTCAGATGACAAATTTCACTTCAAAACTTCACTTCAGAGATTTTTCATATCTTTCAAAATGAATACCTCTCAGAAAGAAGAAGAAAAAAATTTGGAATTTACAGGGTATTCAAATCAGTTCTTGCTGAAAATATCATGTGAATTTGACATTGGTCCCAAAATTTTTCTCCTGATATTAATATTTGATTGAATTTTCAAGATATTAGGTTTTCGTGAATAGCGGAAAAAAAAACCTTTTTTGTCCGACCCCCCTTGAAAACGCGCCATTGCATGCACGTGAAGCAGGCGTAATGTGGCCGTTTCCAGCCCAGGGATGGGGTCAACTTTGCACGTAGCAACTTTGCACGTGCCCAACTGTGCACGTCGGTGGCCAGACGGACAACTGTGCACGTCTTTGGTCAGGCGGACAACTGTGCACGTGCCAACTGAGCACTTGCCATCTGTGCACGTGCACAGTCGTCACTTGGATAACTGTGCACGTCGAAATTCCGACGTGCACAGATGGGCTCCTGTGGACTTAGTCGTGCACAAATGACACATTCCTAACTGTGCACGTGCACAGATGCCACTTTCCTAACTGTGCACGTGCACACATATCACTTGCCTATCTGTGCACGTGCACAGATATCACTTGTCCTAGTGTGCACGTGCACAGATATCACTTGTCCTAGTGTGCACGTGCACAATTGTCACTTGTCGAACGGTGCACGTGCACAGATGCCCCTGCCCAACTGTGCACGTGCACAGATGTCACTTGCCGAACTGTGCACGTTTATGTCATTACTTGAGGGTTTATAGGAGGGTGGTCCTTCATATCTACGTATAATAAATTGCAAACAGTCAAAATTGAAGGCCGGGATGCAAGAACCAGGCGAGCGCTCGAAAACGTGAAAAAGAATTGTCCAATCGTCTTGTAACGTCTCAATTTTAAAGTTCGAAAGATTGATTTTAAAAAAAATATGTGCTTGTAGAGAATATTAGAATGGAACTTTATTTCGATCTAAAGTTTTTCTTACCGATGTTTATTTTTAATAATAAAATTGAAAAAGTGGGAAAAATTTTTTCACAAATTCAATTATTTTTTAAAACATAAATCGTCCTTACTCAGACAGACATGATTGAAACTGTTTGAAATAAAGTATACACATGCACTATACCCTAACGATGCCTCCGATATGAAGAAAACAGTCAGAACTGCCAATTGTTTAATAATAATTAATTGAAAATTGAGACCTGACGGTGAGCACGTTTTTTTAGCTTCGGCGAACAAACGTATCGAGGGAACTTTAGAGTTGAAAGAACTTCCAGTGTTTGTTTTTTTCTGTGTTTGTTTCTTACTATCGAAGGGAGATTTCTGGAAATTGGTAGATCAATTCATTAAAAATTGGCGGAAATATCCATTTTGTAAGAAAGTACGCGACGCCGCGCCGTCTACAACTCTCATTCCAGGAGACTTTGCCATTACCCCCTGGAAGGATCGCTCCTTAGTTCAAGTCCCACTGACTAGAGTCCGTCAGTTTCCCAGAGTAGCTACACCTCGCGATGCAGCGTCTCTGGTTCACCTATCCAGATCTATAGCCCTATGAGACCCATAAGCCCTCCCACCCATTACAAGGTCCCGCGATCCCTAAGGAGAGTCGACTTAACATAAAAAGTGAGAAAGTCCCAACCTATACAGTGTCTAAACCTGTACGAAACTCCCCTACTAGTTTATGGTATTTCTATTTTATACTCTAAATGAATTATAAAACAATGTAAAGACTTATTGTATGCTTAAAACAGAGATTTTGCTAAATTTCTAAAAAACCTTCAGCTCCTTAGGAATTTTGAGACATAAAAGAAGAAGCGAAGATTAAAAGAAACACGCATGTCGAAGTTCAAGAATTGCTAAACTTTTCAAACGAATTAGAATTCAGAAGAGATGCCGATATTGATGAAGCAACAGGTAGACTCGTATCACTAACGTGTGTGAAACTTTTGCCTTCATATTCATCTATTTTAAATCCTTTTGTTTGACGGTAAATCCATTAAAACTGAATAATATTTCGAGCAAATAAAGAACTCGGAAACATTTTACAGTTTGTGATTATGTTCTCGAAAAATTGTTTAACATATTATAAATACTTTTTGCGCAAAAAAAATATTTTTGGTGGAGTGTGGGCCAAAATGTTCACCAGGCATATTCGAGTTTTAATGTTCGTAAACAAAAAAATTTTTTCGCGATTCTGGACCCAAAAACGGTCGTTTAATCGTCAAAGCTTTTTAGTTCAACAAAATTTGTAGTATGTATATCATTTTATCTTAACTTTTTATACTGATTGTGATTCAACAATGATTAAAATGTTAATGCAAGGTATTTAAAATTCATACACAAGGTCTATTCAGTCTAACCGCCGTCGTGGCTACCATAATTATCAGGTGATGATATCGTGCGAGTGTTATGTGATTTCAAGAAAAATTAAAATATTCATTTGCATAATTAGTTTTTATATCAAAAACGAAGAGTACGTTACGGGTTCGGAAGCATATGTCCATTAGGGTTACATATATATATATATATATATATATATATATATATATATATATATATATATATATGTATATTGTGTGTACATACTCATGCATAAATGTATAAAAAAAGTTTCCTAAATAATTTAAATGACATAATTTAAATTAAATAATTCAAACAAAATATTTCAAATTTCAATGCCAAGTAAATGAAAAATCAATTTCAATTATGTCTATTGGTCTATACAATTTGAGTAATGAAAAGGTATTTTGTTATGTTAAATGATTTAAGGTTTAATGTTAATTTAATGTTAATTCAATAGTGAATGTTGTGTAATCGTCATATTTTACAGACTTAAAACCATAAAAAATTCATTGGGTTTTTTGTTTGTGCAAGGGTACTGAATTAGTCGTGCAAGTCCTTTTTCTATTAATTATTATAATATTCTCTGAAAACTGTTCATGTGAAATAAAATTTCTCAATGACATTCAAGCTTTCTTTATTTCTCTTTATATATAGGAGAACAAATAATTATAGAAAAATTCGTGTAAATGTTGGGAGTGGTTACAAACATTTTCGTAATTCCAAAGAAAAATAATATTAAAAAATATTTCAAAGAATTCTTTTTCTTGAAAACCCATTCAAAGAATTCAATTTTATTTCTTTTTTATTGTTCCCATTTTTGGGTATAATAATTGCCTTATGGAATTTCTTCACATATAAATAATAACAAATAATAAATTATTCACGCAAATGACTCATAAATCTAAATTCATGATAATTAGATATCAATTTAATTTAATTTAAATAAAAAACAGTATTTTCATTTAGAGAATATAACCTATACGATACACAGTACTTAAATCAATGTTTAAGTGCCATATTCATTGAAACGTTATTCAATATAACTTAGACCACTGCTATTATTTTTAAAATATTGCTGAATCAATGCAACAGATTTTCAATGAAATTTTTCAATTTGTAAAGTATCATTTTTAAATTCCCCTCGAAACTCGTGCGAAGCTGTCAAAAGTGTCATCTGCTAATCTCAACTTTCCTGATGGAGATATTTGGGTCTGACTGCGTTTTACCAACTTTTACCGTCATGACCGTCAATCCCGCCAAAAACACCCGGAGCTTCAGCACGTTTCGCTTCAATCCTTGCGAAATCAACGTACCTACCTCTCGAAAAATGGAATGCTGCGTCTTTACAGACACATCTATCGATGAGCAGGTTCTCCCGACATCCTGCTACGCCTTTCTTTGAGCCGCGTGATTCGTATATCTCTCACCAGACAGGTCCAATTGTCCGAACAGTCCTATTATTCAGGATAGCTGTGAAGGTCTTATACAGTGTATTCAGACAAGTGATTGGCCTGCAATTCTGAGGGACAGATAAGTTGCCCATCTTCGGCAGGAACACTGTGCACTCACCTACCAGCCACTCCGGAATAGGCTCTTCCTAGTTTAGATATGAGGTGAAAATGCGGGCTAGATGCTGGTGGATTGAAGAAAACTTCTTCCACCAGAAGGTCTTGATACCATCTGGTCTTCGAGGGGAATAGTTCTTCATGCCTCCTAATACTTTTTTTACCTCCTCGGTTGATGGGTCGTGTGTTAGGTGTTATGAGGGCATTGCACAGCTCCTTGAAGCTATTTATGCTCTGAGTCTTATTTCAGTGGATGCTGGACTTCGTGGACTTCTCTCGAAAATGGTTCAACTTGCTCTGGTTTGGGCAGATGGTCGACAGTAACTGGAGGATCTTGGAAGAGTCGAGAAGGGTCAGAGTAACACTGTTCGTTTTCTCTGACCCACCTCTCGCTTCGCTCCAGACTTCTCCTAGCGTCAGATAGTACCCGTATTCTATCAACAATATGCTGCCTGATGGTCAGAAGCTTTGACTTGTCGATTGTGTGATGACGGATCCGCAGTTCGCGCGCGAACTGTCGAACCTTGGCGGTGATATTCCTGCCAGATTTCATGTAGTTAATTACACGATGAATGCCGGGCGCGTACCGTCTTGCTCAGCCTATCTTTGTGCTGAGTTCAGCCAGATCTTTGGGCTCCAGAGAAACCTGGATGTTTCTGTCAAAAATCCACTCAAGCCCAACGAGATAGAGACTTTGGGGAGAGGTATACAAGATCCCGAAAACACTGAAGTTGAAAGAAGATACTGACAATATCATCCGTTTCGAAGAATTTTGCGACAACCCCATAAAATCTGAGGAGGAATGTCCATCAATCACTGTCAAAGAGGTGAAAAAAGCACTTAGAGACACAAAGAACTTCTCCGGTGCTGGACCAGATTGTATCAAGAACTTCTGGTGGTTTAAAATAAGTGCGTGTAGGGGGTTTAAATTAAGTGAACTTTAAAATAAGCGGTCTTTAAAATAAACGGAAGTTTAGTGTATATGTATAAGGGTATAAATATTCTCTTCGAATCGGAATGAGTGAAAATTTTGCGAATAATTTGCAGTAGTGAAAATTTCTACTATTTATTATAATCTATTTTTTACTAAAATTTGGTGAAAAGCGAGGTGAAAAGTTGAAAACTGGAGTAAATAACTACATCACCAACAAAACCGGAATTTTTCAGAAGAGCAGAAAAACATTCTATAAAATCGAAATTACCATCTAAAGATATAATAAAACTTCACTCCTGAGCTGAAGTGTTGCTGAATTGAGACCGAAAAAGCTTGATTAAAAAAAGTTATCCAGTTTTGAAGTAATAGATATGGAAGTTGACAATCTCAAAGTAACACTAACTAAAAATTGCAGCAGGCTCGGGTGCGAATTGTGAAAAAAAATATAAATACGGTTAAAATAGATTTCACATTCAAAAGTTGGCCTACTCTGAAGTAAATCGTCGAAGAATTTTGTTGCTACAATTTTACAGGTTTTGAAACTTGCTCTCGAGAAATGAAAAGGCTAAGAACCCAATGAGACAAAGATAATTTTTTTTCTATAAGCAATAATACTTTCAAGAATATTGATGCTGAAAGGAAATAAAAAATTATTACCAAGTTAAAATTTTAATTTGAATATTTTTAAAAATACTAGACTAAAAACTGAGATTTCGAAGAAATTCTTTTAACACAGTGTGTTTATGATTTTTTAAGAATTTGTTAGGAAATAAAACCACTTTCGGAAAAATGTTGGTTAACTAAACCGAGAAAAATTTGAATTTTTGCATGAAATAGTGAGACTATAGTATGACAGTGATCAAGGTGAGAATATAGTAAGACCAGGTATCACAGCGCAAAAGGAGCTCAAAAAAGGGGGAATAGGGTAATTTTATCACGAAAAAAGGAAAAATAGGGGAAAGATTACACATTTATTTTTACATGTTCTCATAAATATTTCTTTCCCAGATTTTTTATTTTTTCCTTACTATAATTAATACTTTCAATGTAAATTTAAAACTACACTCTTCAGTAGAGCGAAGTAAAAATGCTAAAATGGGATTTTAGGCTTTGGCCGCCGCGGGCGCTGCCTGTCATATCCGGTAAATATCAAGGTCATGTCCATACTCAATAGGTCTCCACTAATTCCAAAGATTGGGATGGCAAGCGAAAGATGAGGCTGTCGACGAATAAGCCGGTTCAGGAATAAGATTTTTCTTACAATGTTCAGCCACTTGAAATTTTTCTTTCAAGTAAAAAATGTGTAATTATAATGTGGCTGAAACTAGAAAAATAAATAAAGCCAAGTTGGGGCCAAGTCGGTCGGTAAGTTAGGCTCTGGCCGGATTAGGTGTTTCATTTGTGGTTTGGTCCTGTCTAAATCCGCAATTTGGGGCCAAGTTTTTCCTATTTTGGGCCCAGCTAGCGCCATGACAAAATTTCCACACATATTTGGAGTTTCAGCTTTGAAGCATGTGCCCGACATAACATAATTTCAGTTTGAAGAAACAAAGGGTACTCGGGGTACCCCGTCACCTACATAAGGGTTAAATTGTTCTCATAATCAAGAATATTTCAATAATATAATATAATATTATAATTTGCGGTGTGCAAATTTGCTGCAGTTCGGGTTTTGTTCGGGCCGGGTTGAGTTTGCGGGTTGGCACGTAGATCCGCAATCAATCCGACAACCCGCATTTAGCCCACAAACCCGCACCAACAGTAGTAATTTTTATTTAAACCAGACACATATCTTTTGCTGATCTAAAGAAATAAATTCTTTGGCTATATTTTCTTGATTCACATAAATATTTCTTACATCCAAGAAAATGATTTCCTTGATTCAAAAGGTCTAGATTCATTGAAATCGGATTAGTCGTTCAAAGAAATATTTATTTGATTCAATGAGTTCGATTCTTTAAATTGATTCCGACGCATTTGGATCAATTAATTGTGCATACTTGAATCAAGTCTTTAGGTTCATTTAAATGAAAGAAATAATTATTTAATTCAGAATAATATTAGTTGAATGAAAAATATATTTATTTGTTACAAAGAGTTCATGCATTTATACCAATGAAGCATTTATTTAGATGAACAAGATATTGTGTTTAGGATAAAGTTCCGAATAGCTGAATTTTCCGATTTTATTGAAACTTCGTATACTTATGTATTTTGACGCGCTGATTAATTTTTAATTTCAGTAAAAATAATGATTGCCTTAGCAAAAGGCTTCATTCCTCTACATTTTATTAATCCGAGGATCTGGCAAAACCCCGGATATTAGACAAGTTTTCTTTCTTTCGTTCTCTAATACTTGAGAAAAATTATATATTGAGTCAGTGCCATACCTATAAAAAAAATATTTCCTAGTCGGATTTAACCAACACCCTTAAATACAATTCTTTAAACTCAATTGAACTCCTTTCCATATTCCAAGTCCTTTCCATTCTTTTGAATACTCTGAATTCTCTTTTTTATGTGAATTCTTCGAAATTTTTCGATACTGAATACTCAGAATTCCTCTCTGAATTCTCTGAATTTTTCTGAACTTTTTGACTCCTCTGAATACCTTGAACGGTTATGAAACCATTTCAGTCTTTTAATTTTTTTTAAATTTTGTGGAAATTGTTTGAATACAACTTGAATTATTTTGAATTCTTTGAAAGTCTCAAAACAAATCGTATTCACATCCTATCAGGAAATGTTGACGACGCCCTTACCAATAGGATTTTATGTACTCTAATTAGTTTTCAATAGTTAACGAACTTAATTAAGAGTGATGTCAAACTTATTTGACCAGGATCTTTTTCGGAAAAGAAAATTCTAGGAAAAAATATCTTGGACCAATTAGCGTGCACCAATTGGGCTCGATTCCATCCTAACTAGACGATTAGTAATTGCAATTAGTCATTTAAATGTATCTCACTGGTACACGCATGTGCCAAAAAATACCAAATAATTTGTTTTGGGTGCATTTTCAAGCGCGAATACACTACTGATGAACAAATATATTGATGACGCCATTACCAATATGATTCAATTTACTCTAATTAGTTTTCACTAATTAACGATATTAATTAAGAGCGTCGTCAAACTTAGTGGACCTGAATCTTTTACTCAGAAGAAAATTCTATCCAATAAAAATATTTTGGAAATTGTGGATACACGCGTGTCCAGTGAGATACGAATCTCTCATTGCAACAGGATCGGGCTTCACCGGGATGACCACTAGACATTTTTTTTTATTATTATTATATCATTAAGCCGTTTCCCTTTCGGGGTAGGCGTGAATTGCTCGGTTGGATAGCAGTAATGTGTGAATGGTTCCCCAGAAGCATTCAAAACAATCTCCTATTCATAACTTTGGGGTACCTGAAAATAGCATTCAACTTTTTTAAAGGCCACCGTGAGACGTTAAGTGTGAAAATCCGTTTTTAACCGTGTGATAATAATTCCAGAGCCAGAGGATGGAGTACCCGGATCCATTTTACAGATCGCTATGCTCTTTGGAGACGCTTCGCTCGAGTGCAAAGGGATTCTTCCACGAGTTCAGTGAAACTGTGATAGAGCAAGCTGGTGATTCTTGGATTGAGGAAACCTTTGGTAAACTCCAGACCGACGATGATCGGATCAGAACCGTCTTCACAGACGCAAGGGTGAAGTCTGTGGTGCTTGGCACATTGGAAAGGGTAATGCACCTCTACCGTGATAAGGATGCTGCCATTTCGAGAAACAAGAGACTCGAAGGTTTAAAACTGGCAAGCGCTGGTGAACACGAGAAGGCTCTCTTGTTTCTTAGCCAAGCAGTGCTTCGAGCCCCCGTGACAGGTGAGAATGAGAATTACCCTGCATAATTGAATGTTGAAACACATGTACAGCATTTCCGTCTCCTACACTGAAAATAATGGATTAGGGATCGTCTACACTCCACATATTAACATACGTGACGCTCTTTCCAGTGATTTTTGATCCACTCTTCCCTCTTGTGACAGTTCGTGAGATTTCAATGAACCTCCCTCAAAATATTATGTAACACTGAAGCTGACCCCCCTGACCACTCCGATATTCCTCGTACACTCACAAAATATTCCCATATATTCTTTCAATATTCTCAGATATTCTTGATATTCTTTATATTCCCAAATATTCTTGATATTCCTTATATTCCCAAAAATTCTCTCATATTCCCACATATTTCGAAGTATTCCTGAACATTCAAAAATATTCTGAAATATAATATTCCCCGATTCCTTCCCATCCGCGTAACGATTGTACTCGTATAGCTTTTCATCTGCTGTCTATGCCCAGTGATCCCAACTTTGGCATGTAGAGTAGTGTGGTCCAAAAACTTTCGTCTCGAATTTTTATGCATTAATTCAATGATATTCTATTGTTTATCGATGTTATATACAAATAATAAAATATGTCTTTAATATTCACAATGTACATCAATTTTCAGGTTACACCGTTACAAAAAATCAAACTTTAGTATTTTCAATTTTGTTTGTTTCCCAAATTCTGGGAGAAAAATCGAGTATAAACTCGTAAAGCATCTTGAAAAATTAAATATCTTTTAAAATTCCTTAAAAATAATTACATCTTAGAAATTCTCTGAAATTCCATTGAATCTTATGAAATCTTTTTATTTCTTTCGAAATCCTATGAATCTCACAAATATTTAAAATCATGTGAAATCCCTTGAAATGGTGCAAACACTGTAGAAATTCCTTAAAATCTTGCAAATGTCTTATATCTTCTAAAATCATTGATAACAATTCCTTAGAAATTTTTGAATGACATGAAACTATTGTGTTTGATCCTACCAAACTATTTGAATTCCGATAAAATTTTTGGAAATTTGGTTCATTCTTTCTATCTTGTATAATTCTTAGAAATCTTGTGGAATGCCATCAAACATTTTTACATTTTTATTATCTTTAAAAATTACTTTGAACATGTTTAAATATTTGAAATCCTTTAAAACCTCATAAAGTCTCTGCACATTTCTTGGAATTTTGTAAAATGTCGTGAAATATGTTAAATCCTTTCAAATCAATTAACATTTTCCAAATATCTACCGTTTCAGAGATCCTACAAAATCTCGTATGTCTGGTAAAATTCCTACAAGTGGATTGAAATATTTCAAATCCCATGAATTATCTTGAAATTTCTAATAATCCTGAAAGTAACTTCAAAAACTTGAAAAAATAGAAATTTTCTGAAATCAGATTCAACTTCATAGAATCCTTTAAAATTCCTGGAAATCTCTTGGAAACCCTTACAATATTGTAAAAAATCCTTGTTTGTACTTTAAATCTGTTAAAATCCTTTAAAGGCTCTTGGAGTCAGTTGAAATCTTTGAAATCTCTTCAAATCTTTTAAGATTTCGATTTTTGAGATATCGGATTTAATTCTAGTCAATCAGCGAAGAAGTTAAAAAATATGATTAAGGGCATGTGATACGCATAAATACCTACCTTACCGGCCTCACTTTTTCAATTTTCTAAAATTTTTTCTGAATCTAACAACTTTTTTTCTAAATAAAATATCGGGCTGAAACTTTGGAAAATGTATGGGAAGACAATCCACACATCACTACTTTACCACCGAGCAATTCACACCTACCCCGAAAGGGAAACGGCTTAATGATATAATAATAACATCATCAGATCAATTATCACTATGACACTATATTCAATTACTCAGTTGCATAAAAATTAAATACTACAAAATTATGACTCATATTATATTACAGGAGACTTGAACAATTTACATTTTAGAAATCTTTCAAATTTGTAAAATTAGCGCACTTGCAAATAAACAAAACGTTGCATAATGGCTAATGACAACAGAATAACCTAATAACATCTGCCATAAATTTTAGGACCTTTACCACTAGCCCTCTAGCCGGGCTCAAGGTCGAGCAATGGAGAAATACAAGCTAGAGCCAGGCTAGGGCCCCCGGCCTGGCCCAAGCGTAGAACAGGACGAAACGTGGCAATTTCTGCATGAGCTTTCAAAATAATAATATTAATAAGAACCTTTTCTTCAGATATTAGAAATTGCTACAAAAAAAAGTTGGTTATGAAATAAGAGAGACCAGTAGATTTAGAAATAAAAGTCCGATGTCTCAATTATGATATAAATGTTATGACTTCTTGATACTTAATTGATGACTGATGTATTCAGCTCTCAGAGGTCAGCAAAGGAATTTTCATTTTCATCTGTCAATTCTCGTAAAAATTGAAATTATACCTTTCATTATTTATTTGATTATTTTTCTCACGAATTCTTCTTTTGATATGATGCACTAGGTAATTATCTGCCATCTTTAATTTCACCGTAACCAATCAATTTCCTTTTTTTCAGGAACTGTGTGATTCACAGCGGCGCGGCGATTATTAATTTATGCAGCATTTGTTTTTAACTTGGACTCAAAACTAAAATAAAAAATCTGCCCGCCGCGCGGGCACAGTCTCATCGCGCGCTTCGCGCGCGGCTCGCAAGTTTGAGCGCGCCTAGGGCGCGCGACTGTTGGTTCTCGCGCTTCGCGCTCGTTGATGTGTTTACCTCGCGCTATGCGCTCGGTTTTTGAATTTCCCCCACATTTGCGCCCAGAACTTTTAAAATTAAAGGTAAAATCATCGACAACTGTAATTTCGTGATTGTGACTTCTCTTTTGTTAAAGCTCCTTTGGCTTTAACGAACACATTCTTATTACGGGTACCGACAGTTTACAAATTTCGTAAATTAAGATATTGTAAGTTTTTGTCAATTATTTCATTTTCTTATCTCTTTAAAAGTGTGAAAAAGTTTACAAACTGTATACTGCGGTAGCAAAATATTAATCACAGCATTATTCCCTAATATTTAAATATAAAATGAATATAATATTGAGAAATCATATGAAATTAAAATGTTCTCTTTCATCATGAAATAAATCACTTATTTAGAAACTTTGATTTACACAACTGATGATGCAGTAAATTCGTAATATTCATTAATAGACTCAATTAACAGCCAGTTATAACTTAAACAGGCTTTTTTGAGTGACTGACAAAATTCTTAGAAACTAAAAACGAATTGAGCTGCAAGAATAAAAACCGAACACATTTCGACAAGCACAAAAATAGGATTCATTTTGGAAAGAAAGCCCGTTTTAAAAATGCAGGCTTTAAAAAGTCAAGAAATAACAATTAATTGTCCTTTATTAGGAGATTTACAAACATGCCTTTTTCTTCTTTTCATATATTGCTTTATTAATGAAATTATTAATATCAGTATATTTTTTAACAAATTAAAAAAATATAAATTCAAAATTAACTATTTTTCCTTTTTCTGATTATTAATTAAATTATTTGAGCTAAATAAAATATTTTTTTTTATTGTATAATCATTGACTCATTTTTTGTGTATATTTATAAACAGTTTAGTACGTCTACTTGGTGGGTATGTAACTTTTTTTATTTTCAAAAATTGTCTTTCATCATAATAAAATTTGGCTCTTAATTCTCCACTTTTAATAAAAGACAACGATAATATACTAAATAAAAATAATGGACTCTGGTGGTAAATAATTGTGTACTTTCCAGTTAGATAATTGTAACTCCTCAAGCAGAAACTTCAAAGGTAAATCATTTCAGAAATTGCTAACATTCATCATTTACCGACGCGCAACGTGCACCTTCAAAGTAACCCTCAGGTGCATCCGCCAAGAGGGCGCAGTTATCAGCGCATGTTTTTCATATTTTCTGATATCATAGATATTTCACCTAGATGCGGCAAGGGTCAGGAGTGGGGACGCCGAAAATATATAGCTAACTATTTTTCGCCTATATCGAGGTGCTAATATGGACCATTATTTTTATAATAAAAGTTTATTTTTTCTTTAAAATGCCACTATTGCAATTTTATAATCTTTTCACATGTTTGTGACGTTGTCAAATGAATCTGCCTGAACTCAATTTTCAAAAGGATATGTACATATATTTTAATTTCTCATGAAATTAGTTTTGAAGATCATTAATAAATTAAATGTATAGAAATGCAATTTCAAACGAAAAAAAATATACATAATGTAAAAATTATTTGAATGTTTTAATGAACATAATCGTGTAATTCTTTTTATGTTATGAACTGATTAATTAGTTATCAACTGATTCTATTAAACTTACATTTACTGAAATTAGTAGAAAAGGTTATTAGTAAATCAGATATTCAGAAATGATTAATTAATTAATTATCAACCGAATAATTTTTTCAAGAATAATAAATTACATGAAAATTGCTTTGCTTACGACATCCATATTTTACAGAATTTGTCTTAAAATTGATTCTTACAAACTAACCTCATTCTATAATTTGTATAATAGAAGTTCATTCATATTTAAAATACCCGTATTCCAGTTACATATTTTCAAAAATGTTTTTGATGCATAAATGAAAATTTTAACTTAATGCTTTTTATGTTGTGAACATATTAATTACGTATGAGCTGATAATTTTTTTTCAATATTAAATTACATAAAGATTAAATTTTAATTTGTTTGAATTGAGTACATAAATTTACTATTTATTTAAAGGCTATGTAATTGAAAATCGACTATAATTTTTATAATAAAAGATTATTCATTTTTAAAATACCTCTTTTCTAATTATATCATTTTTGTAGATTTTTCGATGTTGTAAAATAATTATCTGAATTCTGCTTTTGATCTTATATCTACATATTTTCTACTTTTCTTTGGGATAAGTTTAAAAGGTTAATTAATTCATTAAAAATTTGGATTAGAGTTCTAGCCTCCGAGCTGATCGGACGTGTTTCTAGGTCATTCCCTGTCATCCCTTTCTGAGAGCTTACGTAGCTTATTCATATTTTGTGTGTTTGAAGTGTAAAGTGAGAGTTAACTCGATAGTTATGACGACCAACAAAGAGCCAAAATCTCTCTTATTATCTGTTTAAGAGAATGTAAAATCCACGACACTCCCCCTAAATATATCTCTTTACCTTATGTTCGCGGTCTTTCCGAAAAAATGTCAGCGATATTAAAACCTTTTAACATGAAAACAGCATTTCCAAATGTTAATGATCTAACTCCAATTTTTAAATCAAAAAAAGGTCCCGTTCTTACAGATGATAATACAAATGTTGTCTATAGTATACCTTGAACAGGGTGCGAATCAGTATATATCGGCACAACAAAGCGGCCCCTAAAAATTAGGAAAAAAGAACACACTTTGACCAAACCACAATCCTTGAAAAAACCACTAATTACAGAAAAAGAATATTACTTGAAATGACTCACATAGCAAATAATCCGAATGCAGTAAACCAGCTTACTCACACTGAAAATCTATCTGCATTTTACCACGCGTTACTAACTAAACTTCATCGATAGATGTCAATTTGTCCCAATTATTCCTTAAATAAATAAAAATTAAGTTAAAATTATTCATCATATTTAATTCCAAAAGAAAACTTTAATTATAACAAAGGTGAATAACAATAATAACAATTTCTTTGTATAGAACCAATAATTATGGTTTTTTTTTTTATTCTAAACGTTTTTTCAATACAATTCACTCTTCACTTCCAACACACGCACACAAGCATATTGCATCTCTCTATTCACAAATCAGTTCTTCGCCCCTTTAAAAAAGGTCATGTTACATTTTACGATCCTCTCTGATAAGTCACTTGTACCTATTCCAGATTTTTTTCAAATTTCTTCTCTTAAGTCGCCATGACTCCTTTTTAAGAAAATGTGTAAAACATTCCCACCACTCTTTTCCTCTAATTTCTCCCTCACAACTAGATACACTCTCTTAAACTTGTATACTACAGTCAGTTTTACCTATCTCTCAAGGCATGGCGGTTTCTAGAAAACGTAAACGCAAAAAAAAGTGTTTTAAAAGTGTTCAGTGATCTAATTACTATTTTGAAAAGTGTTGAATTAGTAGTATAAACTTTTATTCTTCAGCCTGTTGGCCTTAAAAAATTGACTTGCTTACACTTTCCTTTTTTTTACACAGTCTTACTTAAACTAAGCCTTAAAACTAACATCCTTCCACACCTTATCTCTAGGATCGCACGCTCTTATCGACTTGCCTTCAGTTTCTCTGATAGCACAAAGGCAAATTTGGGATGCAGTTCATGATGTAGGGGGGTTAGAAAATGTTAAAATTGGATCTAAAATGATTCATGCTGCAAAAAATGCGCGATCAAAGTATATGGAATCTCTTGAAAAAAAGAGAAACAAAAGTGATGAGGAAAGGGCAACAGCAATCGAGAAAAAAAGAAAGGCTGATATGACTAAAGAGTTAGCGGAAAAGAAAAGGAGATCAATAGAAGAGACTAACGTGATTGACGAACAATCAAAGTATATTCACAAAAATCTTGAAAGTGTGTTATGAAAGATAAAATATATCGTCTTCTCATTAAAAATATAATGTATTGAAAATATAATATATTTCTGCGTCATGTTGAAACAAAGTTGGTTTCAATATAAAAAAAGAGTTTTATCTCTTCCTCGTTCTGCGATATAATGATATAGTTTATAACATTATAATTCTCTTTTTCAATAAAAAGAAATATGTTTTGATAAATGCTTTATACGTTATTAACCATTTACTTATGTAGAATGTCCTATTAAGAGTCTGGAAAAATAAAATGTTGGACCTGGAAAACCGGGAAAAATCAGGGAATTTCAAAGTCAGAAAATAGTGGCAACCCTGTAATACTATCTATCCATTGCTGATGGCGTCATGAATTCATCCGGTGGTCCGCGCGGATCGGATCGGTAGCATGTACCGTTCCTTCTGTAATGTTCACTGTACCACTATTGTAATGTCGGTTCTGTGAATTTCACATATCTTACAGTATTCAATACTAGGAAATAGAGGTTTGATTTACTAAAGAATTACCGTTAAATTCACCTTGACCTCACTGTGACATTTACGAAATGCTAAGTGATTTTGACATATTCACACCCTCATTATGAGCAGTTTTCACTGTTACGGTTACAAGAAACACTTTACATTTCTTGATAAGTAAATATAACATTTATTTTTTCTGCGTGTGGAGAGGTTATTGCAAGCGGATTTTCAAATGAGCGACATGTTCGAATTAGGAATCCCAATACCCTAGTCGATATATATTATAAGGGGCCATCCATATATTACGTTATCAATTTTTCCCCCCCCCCCCGGTGTAATCAACCGTAATCATTTGAATGACCCCCCCCGAAAAATATTCGAACATTATTATAAAATTCAGTGAAAACCATTAAAGTAATCCCTTTCTTAATTAATTAATTAATTACAATCTAAGTACTAAAATCAATTGACAAATACAAATTGGTATAATCTACACATCTGGCAGTGTAGACTCCAACATCTTCTATTTTCTTTCCGATTTTCAGGTTACACTGTTACAAATCATCAAACTTTAGCATTTTATATTTTCTTTCTTTCTCGACTTTCATATTAATTGTTTTACTCAAAAAGTAATTGAATACTGAAATATGTACTATTGTATATGCACTCCTCGACATACCCTGAAAAATGTTTGATTAAATCAGTCAACGTTTTTTTGACTCAAAAAAATAAATGCATTGTTATACAGTTAACTAAAGTTTGGAGTAATTCTTTCGCTGCCCTTGTCATATTTGGTGTAATGTAACGGAACCGTGATAACAATAATTTTGAATTTTTACTCAAACATGTTTCAAAGACCATGATTTTTAATTGAATAACATTAAAGTAACGTTTTTATATTTCTCCATACACCGTACACACCGTGTACGAAATTTTTTGAGAAGTTCGAAAGAAATTGATAAATGGAAATGGTTTTGTTCTATTTATATTATTATTCTAGGAGAGATGTTTTCGCCACCCTTTCTATATTTGGTGTCCTATAACGGAACCGTGATAACGATAATTTTTAATAAATAATGTTCATTAAGGCCTATTCCGCTTCTTTTGGTGTTAAAAAAAAAACTTTATCAAAAATTTTCCGACAACCTTTTTTTTTTCAACCTGTATTTCAGGTCCTTTTCGAGGCTTATTCTAGAAGGAAAAATACATGTATGATATAAAAATAAACTGGAGAGTATTCAATCTATATATAATATATACAAATTGTCACTGTTTACCTATTATATAGAAAGAGAAGAAAAACCGCTGAAGACTATGTTGAGTTTTTTCTAAGCATCTTTGACATTTTTCTTTATCTTTTATATTTGTTAAAAGTTTAAATTTGTAAACGAAATTTTTAAAAAAATTTTTTGATAACGTATCATTTACGATATAACCTTAAAAAATCTCATCTGAAACAGAAATTATTTATGAACAAGTTAGTTTATTAATTTAAAATGTACATTTATCCTACCCTACTAATAATTCTATCCCCACTCCGCCGCCACTTGCCGCATCTAGGTGTATAATATCTTTGCCTATGTTGGCTGGCCGTGGTAGGCAGACAGCCTGCCTGCCAGGGATGGGCCGTATAATACATCACGTATATTACATGGTTTTCGACATGTATATTACTACGTATATTACGTCCTTACTGCAGGGTGGGGCGAGATGAGCATAGGGGGTAAGATGAGTCACTTAATGTTCTCGCAATCTATCATTTCTTTTGTAACTGTTCTTTGCACTAATTTCAGGAAGAACGTTATCAAACTTCTTTTAAAAAAATTTTCGCTTAATGTTGAATAAATTTGAAAAAAAATAAAATAAAAATGTTAAGACCTGTATTCTACTATTTTGCATTTGTTTAGAAAGTCCAAGAATCACACATCATCACATTTCAGATGTTTTTACAGTGGTTATTTAGATAGCTTATTTATTATACCTTAAGTTTTCAACAGATTCTTATATGATTGTAAAACAGAAATAGGTGAAATTTTGATTTTACTGGCAAGTGTCATATGGGGCGGTATGAGCAACTGTTCTGGGCGGTATGAGCAAAGATATTGTATGAGTCACCTCTTCCTGTGCATTAACCTAACCTCTTAGTGTAGCAGTCAGAATGTTAAGATGCAATGTTTTATTCTATGTGTGATAATTATGTTGCGAACGTATAAAAAACTAATCTTGTCGAAAAAAATGCTCAGAAAGTTTGACAGCTGCACTGCTATAGGTCTGTATTAAAATATAATCTGAGTTGCTGACAATCAGAAGAGAGCACTGTTTTTCTGGTATATTTCTTAAGTAACTTTGTTTGAAAACTCATGAAATGCTATAAAAATAAGAAAAACATTGTTATTGTTGAAAAAGACGGCAAACATATAAAAAACGGCTTAACCCCCCTCCCTCCCCACACACAGAAAAAAAGAATGTATTGATACGAATTGGATTGAAAATACTAAGACACCCTACAAATCTCGCTTTGCGACAATAACGCATTGGACCTATGTGTCAATGCTTGTAAATTCGTGAAGATGGTATTTCAATTTTGAATCTTTCTATACGTACAAATACGGTGCAGAAGTCTAAAGTCAGCTCGCGTTAATTTTACTCTTGTCCTTTTCTTGACATGTCCATGTCTCGCTACCGTATAGTACAGCCGGTACAAATAAACATTTATATACGGTCATTTTAGTTTATTTTTTATTTGTTTTTATTTCTGAGAATAGACCCTGTTCTACCGATAACCTTCTTACCTTTCTCAATGCGCCTATCTAACTTCCCATCTATTTTTCCGTCGCTAGTGAATAGGCTACCCAGATATACGTATTTGTCAACTTGCTCTAATCTCTTATCATTAGGACAATGTTACACATTGTTTTCTCAATTTTGCCTTCAAACACCATAACCTTTGTTTTATTTACGTTAATTTTGAGGCCTATGTTCTTCATGCTTGTATGAAGTTAATTCAACATTCTTTATAAAAATAACAGAAAATAAATTGAAAATTCATTTTCCAAAAATCAGTTGAAGTTTTAGTTTTTGAGTTATAAAATATTTAAGCTGGACTAATCAGGAGCGCCATATAAACAGTCGCGTGAGCGGAATTCCATCGTAGTGTTATCGAAGCGAGCGCCGAGGTGGGGTTAGCGACGGGAGAACACTACGTTGAACGTTCACACACACACGACTGTTTATACGGCGCTCCTGATTGATCCAGCTTAAATATTTTATAAATCAAAAACTAAAACTTCAACTGATTTTTGGAAAAGGAATTTGCGTTTGATTTTATTTTTATTTCTATACAGCTATATAAGTCCGGACACTTGAGTTTGGGACACCCTGTATAATAGAAAATTGTTCAATTTTGAACAGCTATTCAAAATAATAAAAAATAAATACATGCGCGCTATCATTCTCAGATGAGACTGTCAGAGTGCATTTATTTTTTATCGTAAACCTTACAATGTACGCTATACACAAGGTGTCCCGCGAGTTATCCTTATCCTTGTAGGGGCGGGTAGAATAAATAAAAACAAGTCGAAAAGTCCAATAAACTTTTTGTATCCGATGCGTATTTTGGGACTTACAGAGCTTTGAAACTGTATATATAGGTAAGGGGTCGTGCATAAATTACGTAACACTTTTCTGGGGGGGGGGGTCCAGCTTAGTGTTACCCAATGGTGAAAAAATACAGGGAAAGTCAGAAAAATCGTTACATGGGGGGGTTGAATGTGGATCTGTTGTATCTTTCTGATGAAGTCAAAAGAGTTTTGGACGTGCGTGATAGAGTTTCCTGTAAAAGTATTCAGTTCTTTGGCGAGGAAGCACGAGGAAGCACGCACCATTAACTAGCACAGTAAAAAACATCTCTGACTATCCTCTCAGTAATGAAATGATTTCAGCCTTATCTAAAGGACATCATTTTGCAGTAGCTCCCTCCAAAATCTCGAAAGAAGGAATCATCAGTAATTTGGAATCCACAATATACAGAGTCCTCAAACTTAACAAAACAAGAAAAAGCAGCAATAAAAGAACCCAACCAGAATGAAGATATAATATTACTCGCAGACAAAGGCAGCACAAAAGTAATAATGAATAGAGAGGACTATAAAAACAAAATCATGGACCTTCTTACTGACGATACATGTGAAAAACTTAAAAAAGACACCACAAAAACAATAGTCAGCAAAAAAACACCCTCCTTTAAGACTCTAAACTTGAAAGCCAAACAATAGCTAAATTAATACCTACTAATCCCACCTCTTCAAGACTTTACGGACTCCCAAAAATCCACAACAACAACATTCCACTCAGACCGATCGTCAGCGCAATAAGCTCACCAACTTAAACCTAGTACCTTTTCTCGCCAAAGAACTGAATACTTGTACAAGAAGCTCTATTACACACGTCCAAAACTCTTTTGACTTCATAAGAAAGATACAACAGATCCACATTCAAGCCCAAGACATCTTAGTGAGTTTCGACGTAGAGTCTCTCTTGGCGAAAGTACCAATCTCTGATACAATCGATATTATCAAATCCTTTGCAAACTT
Organism: Andricus grossulariae; assembly: GCA_011634705.1. NCBI lineage: Eukaryota > Metazoa > Arthropoda > Insecta > Hymenoptera > Cynipidae > Andricus > Andricus grossulariae. The sequence goes on along the minus strand of JAABKJ010075445.1, from coordinate 209,615,308 downwards.
TCCTTTCGATTTCATACCTTTGATGGAACACTGTCTCAATAATACTTACTTCTCTTTCAATAACCAATTCTATGATCAAACTTCAGGAGCAGCAATGGGATCTCCAATCTCACCTGTAATAGCCAACAACTCTATGCAAAATCTAGAAACTAAAATCTTTAACAAATCCAAGCTCAAACCGGAATTTTGGTGCCGTTACGCTGGCGACACTTTTGTCATCTGGAGTTATGGACTAGATGAACTACACAAGTTCTTCGATTTCATCAATCAATTACACCCTAATATCAAGTTCACCATGGAAATTTGGTAGGAAATGACAAAGATAAAATGAATGATATAAAACTGAAACTGCGAGAAAAGTTCAATATGAAAGACTTGGGAACACCAAGGGAATACCTCGGAATAACGATCGAAAGAGATGAGAAAGAGCGAACGATGAGATTGCACCAAAAGAAGTTCATTGAGAAAATACTGCGAAAATTTGGATACAGCAAGGCATATCCGAAACGAACGCCTATGGTAACAAACCAAGTTCTAAATAGAGAGCGGCGTGAAAGGGAGAAGGAACCACAAAAGGAAAACGCTATCGATCCGACGAAGTATCGCGAAATTATTGGTTCACTTCTATATCTCGCGAACGCGACAAGACCGGATTTGTCATACGCCGTGAATGTTTTGAGTCGTCATCAATTAAATCCGACCGCAGTCGAGTGGAAATTCGTGGAGCGAGTGTTCGGTTACTTGATTAAAACGAAAAATTACAGCTTGACATTCAGGAGTAAATTAGACGGGCTACAAGTATATTCGGACGCGAGTTTAGCCGATTGCAAAGAGTCGAAAACAACGTGCTGATATCTGATTAAAATGTACGGAGACGCAGTATCGTGGCGTACACGGAAACAGACGTATGTTTCAGTATCAACCTGTCAAGCGGAATATATTGCAATGAGTGAAGCATGTATAGAGTTAATATCGATCGCAAAAACGCTAGAGAGGCTGACGAATAAGGTAATCTGTCCCGGAACGCTATACTGTGATAATAAAGCGGCAATAGCAAGCACGCAAATCAAAGGCGGAACGCGACTAAGACACCTCACCGAAATTCGCGAACATTACGTGAAAGAATGTGTAACGAGAGAAATAATCAAGCTGGAATGGATATCGTCAAAACAACAACTGGCTGACATTTTCACGAAGCCACTGTCATTCACATTTCACGAAAAACTAACGAATGAAATAATGAACATGTAACGAATGAACATAAAGAAAGAAAATAACGAATGAAAAACGAATGCTCATAGATCAGACTAGCAGAACACACTTCAGGCAAGGACGCGATTGGGGACATACAGCCTTTGGATTTGGTGTACATCACGAAAGACCGTACCCTAAGGAAGATGACAGGTTCGAAAACACCTTCAAGCCTCATCGGTCGTCATGATGGCATACCTCGTTTTCATTCTAAAATTTTGTGGTGAAAAGGCACCTTTTTGATCTTCGTTCCCTGGACTATATACCTAGACTCCTCTGCGGCCCGGGTATTTGGGGCGGGGAATGTTTAGTTACAAATCACTCGGGAATTGCAAAAATATTTATGATTATTAGTACCAATAATAAGTTGCCTTTAACAATACCGGCTATAGAATTGGAAGAGTATAACACTCTTGTCGTTACTTTTACTCCAGGAAAGTTTAATAAAGATGTTAAGAATGAAAAAAAGGAACAAGCGGAAAAACGTGTAGAAATTCAAAAGTTTATAAGGATGGACGATTTGAATGAGGAAGAAAAGGGAAGTTTGTTGTCCTCATTTTTTGAGTTTTCTTATCAATTTAAATTGCCAGGGGATGGCTTTGGAGCTACAAATGTAGTAACGCACAAAATTTTGACAACCGATGATAAACCTGTGTATGTTGAACAATATCGGCATCATCAAATTCATAAACACGAAATTCAAAGGCAAACCAATGTGTTGCTCTCTGCAGGATTGATTCAGCCGTCTGTTTCACGCTATAATTTCCTATTATAGATTGTTCCAAGAAAGGCTGATTCTAAAGGTAATAAAAAAGGGAGGATGGTTATCGATTATCGATCCTTGGATGAAAAGATGATCGCCAATGTTTATCCACTCCCTAATATTACTGATATTTCGGATCAGCTCGCAAGCAGTAAATACTTCTCGGTAATGGACATTTCATCTGGTTTCCATCAGATTCCAATGGATCCAGATTCTCAGAAAAAACTGCTTTTTCGACTCCGTACGCCCATTTGGAATTCACTCGTATGCCATTTGGATTAAAAAATGCTCCGGCTACTTTTCAACGAGTTATGGACCAAGTTCTCTCGGATCTTCAAGGAATTGAGCTTTTCATCTACATGAACGACATTGTAGTCTATGCTCAATATTTAGATGATCACAATAGGAAACTTCAAGCATTGCTTTTTTTCTATTGATTCCTATCAGGTTTGTGATACAAAAGTAGCATTTCTCTTCCCGAAGAGGTTTCCTCCATATCGTAGGTTCTTGAATCTGAAGAGTTTTCTTATTTCCTTCTCTGCCTTTCAATCGATAACAATGTTACTTTGTAAACCTGTTCCTAAATTGTTCTAAAAATATTTGTTGACATATAACGCTGTTCCAGAATTATGACAGAACAATCACAGAACAAATTTACATCGTCACACTGTTACATATGTGTTACGGCACTATTATAGACCACTGTTATACTGTAACCCTGTTCCTAAATTGTTCCAAAAATATTTTTGTTACATATAATGCTGTTCCAGAATTGTTACATATCTCTGACAGAACTGCTGCGTCCATTTGGGGACGACATTACTTAGACCATGGTCTAAGTATGTTCTGATCCTGTTACAGAACCTGTTCTTTTGTGTTCTAGAACTGGTACATCACAGTTATTATAACAGTGTCCGCTGGGATGGAACTCCTAAGATTTGCAAAATTTCATTCAACTTAAAAATATTGTCTTCTCTTTCAACGTCACATTTTAAATCTTCATCGAAATAATCAGCAAATGGAAGTAGATGTTCAGCCTGATCAAATTTAACCTCTTTAGAAAAATCATCACTAGCTTCAGGCAAGTTTCCAACCTGTTTGAATTCCATTGCTTCAGAAGAACTTTGGATATGGTAGCGTCATTTTCTCTAATAACATAAATCTAACTCTGGAAATCCTTGCGATCTGGGATGCGAGCTGCCAAATACAGAAAATAGCATCGCAAAAAATCTGAAACCTGTATGAGCATGAAGGTAGCCACGGAAAAGTGTTGTTAATACTGAAACAAAAGAGCTTCAACTGCTGGGGGGCCGCGACACTGACACCGCAGTGGAGAGGCGGCATACGGCCTCACTAAAATGACGATATCTTGGGACCTATAAGAGTCTCCATGATTTTTTTCTTTTTTAAAGAAAGGTGATTTCACAAGGAGTCATTGTATCGATATTTAAAACAAAATAAAAAGGGGAGTGATTCACGAAAAATGAAATCAAAATTTTTTTCACTTTTTTCCGGGCAAATTTTTTTTTTCATTAATTGTATTATGTTCTTAAAATATATTATTTTAACTCTAACATGTCCAAATTTGATCAAAATCCAATCAGCGTTCCCAGAAATATCGATAATTCAAAAAAATGTAACTCCAAAATTCAACATGGCGTAACTTCCGTAATTTTGAAAATTTTCCCAAGTTTCTTCAAACCTTGCTCGTTTCCTTCCCTGGAAAGGACCCTCCGATTCATTTTCCATCACAAAAATGTGAACATTTAATTGGAAACTTAATTTTAATTATTACTTTAACTGTAATTAAATAATGTTGCACGAGGTGAACACTTTTTAAGTGTAAAATAGAATGATCTTTTTTATTTTAAAGTAAAATTCATTGTTTTGGCTGCTTTTAGGATAACATAGGCTAAAGGTCATTTGGTGGTCATTCAACATACTTACAAATTTTTCTATTTCATTTTGAGTTAATTGTTTAGTAAACATTAGCATCCTACCTCTCTTCAAAATATTAACAAAAAATCCAAACTGAACTCCGAGAACGCTGTTTGACCGAGCAGTCCTCACGACGCATTACCTAACAGCACGGGCAGACGTCGAGTACTTTTTCCAAATCTGAATATCTCAGTTAATTTTCAACGAATCGATATAAGATTCTCCAAAAAACTGCACTTAACATTGCTAAACAAATCACTCGCTGGAAGTTGTTTGAAAGTCGAAGTTACCTAGATACTCTTGACCGGCGAAAACAAGAAAACCCAATTATCTATTTACCTCATTTTGCAATTGCACGTTATTAAACAATAAGCGATTTTTACCATTTTCATGATTTTTTAGGCATCGCTAGAAATGAATGTGAAATATCAATTGGAAAAATAAATATTTACCTAATTCAAAAATTAGCATTAGAATTAATTTATGCGGCAGAACTTTATTATTGTGACTAATTTATTTTCTGTACAAACAAAATAATTATTAGAATTGCAAAAGTATTATCATTTTATATTAATTTTTTATTTTGCAAATCTTGTCGGAATCCCTGCTTCTACTTTACTGATGTTTTGAGAAAACAGGGAGAAGCTGCGTGGAGCCAAGGATATTAGACCAACGATTTTACCTATTGAGTACGGCCGCGGAAACAGCCTAGCGCCATCTGTTGTCCAAAAGTGGCAATTCCTGAGTGATGAATTCCATTTGTTTACATGCGATTGAAAATAAATAAACTTATACTGAAAATAAGATCTATCGGATTACAAATATCACATAGAGTACTTCAATATTCTTGTTTTTAGAAAAAGGTATCTGGACAAATTATTAAATGTAAATATAAACAAATATGCACCTTTCACAGTAGGCTCATCAACTTTTGTGAGATTGCCTAAATTTATTAGAAACAAAAGAGCAGTTGTAAATGTTGAGAACAGCGACGAGTACTGTTTTCTTTGGTCGGTAATGGCCGCCCTTTGCCCTGCTGAAAGACATTCTAATCGCACCAGTTCTTACCCACATTTTGATACACTCTTGAAACGTGATGGAATCAACTTTCCCATTACTTTTGAAAATATCAAAAAATTCTAAAAAATAAATGAACTTCGTATAAATGTTTACGGCATAGAACACGAAGAGAATAGGAAAAAAGATGAGATTGTCCCTCTGTATATAAGCAATGAAAAATCAAGATGCCCCACAATTCACCTTTTAATGCTTGAAAATACTGATTTTGGTGGCAGCGAAAGTAATCCAGTGTATCACTTCGCATGGATTAAAAATTTATCTCGACTCATAAGATCTCAATTTTCGAAAAACAATCATCGCACATGGTTCTGTGATAGGTGCTTGAGCCACTTTAAATTGGAAAAATCTCTAATAAACCGCCGAGTTGATTGTGAAAATTTAAATAAGTGTAGAGTCATACTTCCAACAGAGGAGGAGGGTGGGAACTCATTGAAATTTAGAAATTATAGATTCAAAGAAAAGGTACCATTTGCAATATACGCAGACATTGAATGTTTGCTAGAGCCGGTTAAAAATTCACAAATAGATCAAGCGGCGTATGAAAAGCATATCCCTACGAGTGTTGCGTATTATACACAGTGCAGTTTTGATGATTCAACGTCAGAACCAAAAATATATCGTGAAAAAGACTGTATTGAATGGTTTGTAAAAGAATTAAAAGATTTAGCAGTTAAAGTAAATTCTTGTTTTCAAAATCCCGTACCAATGGAAAAATTAACATCAAAGCAAAAACAAGATTTTCTAAATACTAAAGTATGTGACATTTGTGAAAAAGGATTGAAAAAAGATGATGTTAAACATCGCGATCACTGCTACTTCACAGTTAAGTACAGTGGTCCAGCACACGGAAGCTAAAACGTCAATTACAAAGACTCTCATGTAATTCCAGTAGTTTTCCATAATTTATCTGGCTACGACTCACACTTTTTCATGAGTGCATGAAGCTTGCAGGGTAAGTATGTGTTAGTACTAGTTGAATATACCAGTGTAGATGTTTCTAAACATTGCAAAATATAATGCCAACCTAATCTAAAAACGAATATATTTATATTAGTATAAAGGCTTTATACATAAAATATAGAATCCCTTACTTACGTAATCCATAAATCATTAAAATAATGTTATTGTGGTACTTACACCTTCTAGATCCTTTTCGTATTTTTGATGCCATTTTCCTTCTCGTTTTTAATTCAAGAACGTGATATATACCCAACAAAATAAAAACACAAGCCAACATAACCTACGTATGCATCGAGATGTCAAAATATAACAAAGGGGAGTGGGTATAACACGTGACTGCGAAAAAAGCTCTGCGAATGTGCACGATACTGAGACCAAGTTTTCATTCGTGGTAAACATTAACGAATTCTTGGACGTCGTTCGTCCCACCTCTGCTCACCAAACACACAGGGTGATACCACTCCTTACTATTCCTTCGTGATGAAGATATTGAATATGAATTGCTTGATAATGTACACAACAACAGAGATCTTCAGTTGCCTCAACTCACTTTCGATGATCTGTGCGAAATCAGTCTTGGATCATACCAGATAAATAATGCTCTGTCCTATTATGCTCGACATAAGGTAGATGGAATATTCTTCATACAAAAGTTACAGCCAAATCGTCGACATGCAACAGCTGCTCTTAATTATGCAAATCACGATATCGATGTTGTCGATCCTCTATTAGTTAAGGCATATATGAACTCTATATATAGAAGTGGAAAGCATCATCACATTTTTGTGTAGTAGACAAGTCAAAAGCTAGTGAAGGTTGCATTGTAGATTATTACTGCACATGTGAAACTGGTGTAAGAACGGTTGGGTGCTGTAGCCATTATAATGACTATAATTGAAGGCCGGGATGCAAGAACCGGGCGAGCACTCGAAAACGTGAAAAAGAATTGTCCGCGTGTCTTGTGATATCCAAATTTTAAAGTTTGAAAAATTGAATTGAAAAAAGTATCAACTTGTAGAGAATATAAAAATGGAACTTTTTTCTATTCAAAGTTTTTCTTCCCGATGTATATTTTTAATAATAAAATTGAAAAAGTGGGAAAAAAAAATAAACTTGGCCGAATAGAGCCTAATGCATTGCAGAATTGAATTGAGAGGTCCAATTCGATAATGGCAGCAAATAGAATACACCAAACACACCACAATTTTCAGACAGTCTTCACTTGAAACTCACTTCACCGACAGTATTCTAATGACTGACGTTGAATGAAAATGAAGAGGCCTACGAAACGTGAAAGTCTATTTGAAGTAAGTTAATAAATCCAGGTTCGGCAGTAATGTACTCTTGTTCAAAGTTAACCTGCTCCTTTGTCAATGCTTAAGGGGATTTATCAGCATTACAAAATGGATTTGCAGTTTCCGGCCGCACGGTTGAATATTTTTGCCTGATCTTTTGCATACCTCATCTACATATGGGTCTCTTTTGTTGTTAAGTCTCGGTTTTTGAAAGAATGCTTACATTTTACGTTATAAACAAAAAGAAAAGAACAATAGAAAAAACATGCAGCAATTCTCAGTACTAGCTGGGTGTGTATTTCCGACACCTAGGCAATGGACCCCCGTCAAATTTCCGAGACAGACTCCCTGGAGCGCGAGTGGAGACTCGGGAGCGCATCGAATTACCCTAAACGAATCACCCTTTCATTATTATGAGATGCAAGCCGGTTCAAAAAACTGAAATTATGAAAGCATCGATCGATTCAATTTTAATTAGCAGAAATAGTTTATTAATATAATTTCAAGAAAGTGAAAAAAAGATTAATGAAAATCGGTTAATATTTGCAGTAATAATCGAAATGTTGAAGTGCACACGATAGTATGCCAAGTCGCACGGCGCTATGGGAGGAAACGCATTTTATTCGTTCAAAAGGTCTACAGCCTTAAATTTTGCCCCAATCCGAATTTTTTTTCAATTGAAGAGCGTTGAATTTCCAAGAGCACCTCAGTCAAAAATTATTGTATTTTCATTTTTTTATTTATTATATGTTTACTTGAAGTATGAGAAAATCGAGATTTTTCACAAAGTCATTATTTACTCTTCAATAGCGGTTTGCATCTGATGAAAATCATCTTAAATCGATGCAAGAGTACTTTCAGAATGCAAATAATTTGATTATTGTCTGTTTTAATTGTTATAAACAAATGACATTAACAAACAGCCACATAGTGTAATTTTTGTAAACTGTTGACCATCAAGCAGCACTGGACGCAAAAAATAAGATCTCTTTTAACAGCGAAACAGCGCCTTGAACGGTGGGTAAAATGGATTCAGAAAAATTCCACCTTTTCAACTCATCCTTCCCGCCTGTTCAATGAAATGGCACGTGCCGTTAAAAATCCGCCTAGCCAAAAAGAGATTCAAGTCTTCTGGGAGCAAGTGTATGGAGATACTTATCAGCTGAATGAGGACGCTTCAGATATATCACTCTTTCGTAACTTTTACCAAAGGCTAAGGTTGCACGTTCCAGAGGAAGAGTGTCCACTAATTACTGCTAAAGAAGTGAAGAAAGTCATCTCTAGAACTAAGAACTTTTCAGCGCCAGGGCCAGATAAAGTCAACAAATTTTAATGGAAGAAGTTCACTTCTACGCACCAACATCTAGCTCGTATATTCACTACTTTCTTAAGTGGATAATAACTCATCCCGCAGTGGCTAGTGGAAGGACGCACGGTATTGATCCTCAAAACTGGAGATTTGTAAAGTCCACAGAATTACAGGCCCGTAGCTTGCTTGAACACCAGCTACAAGCTATTCACTGGCATCCTCAAAGTGAGGATATTAACATCTATCGAGCCGGTGTGGAGTGCAATAGTTGAACAACGTGGATCCAAGAGAGGGCTGGCAGGTTGCAGAGAGAACTTGTTAATAGACAGGTGTATTACCCCCCTCTTGCCTCTATCTATTGTGCTCCGAGGCAAAAGCTCTGAATACATATATGGCCCACCGAACAGAAGAGAATATGAGGTCAACCACCTTTTATATATGGACGACCTTAAACTCTTTGCTGCCTCAAAAGTGGATCTTGAAGTCCTTGTGGAGGCGGTGAATAGATACTCTGGAACAATTCGCATGAGCTTCGGACTGGAAAAGTGTGCCCGCGTCCACCTGCACCAAGAGAGACTAGAAACTACACCATCGCGTGACGATCAGGGTATTGAACTCATTGGCGGAAGTACCATTCAACATCTTGGTAATGGAGAAACATATACATATCTTGGAATACCGCAAGCAGAAACCCAAAATGTGCATATGTTAAAAACGGACCTTGTAAAAAGGTATCGCCAAATTCTCAGAAAAATTTGGGCTTCTCTCCACCTGCCTGGTCCACGACTCCTCCTTCGAGGTACGTAGCTGCCCCTGCAAAGCTTCCTTCTCCTGACAGCACTGGATGCGGACGTGAACAACTTTGATTTATTGAGCTCATTTCGATTAGAAATCCGCACTGCATATTCGAACTTCAAAGATACACTTTTCCTGTCAACAGATCACTTCAAATGTTGATAATAAATAATGCTTTTTCTCCTATGCCGAAACACGAACAAATTGTTCTACCAACATCCGATGGTAACACATTTGCAATTTTAGAGGGTATGGATACTCTTGCTGGAATTTATTCACATATTCGTTGGTTTTAAGACGCGTAAAGTTGAACATCTCAAGCGGCATTATAGCCCCACTGAACCGAGAAGAAGTCTATGAAATTCCAGTTGGTCGACGCTGCACTATATCAGGGTGTTTTGAAGTGAAGCTTGTGAACCAAGTGTAAACTTCAATCCTTGACAACGTAATTTAAAAAAAAAATTTTAAACTAAAATATAACGTGTGTGATCCGATAACGGATTAAGATACTGGATGTAACTCGTGATTATAATAAATATGAGTGTGTTATGGTTCTCGAGGCTTTAATTATGCATTAATTCTCCAGATTTTAGGTAGCGTTTTCAGACATATTAATCAGTGAATTCACTAACACTAGAGCAACATATGTGATACATAATTTCTGAATTTTACAGTAAAACGTTGTTATCATTTTAATTATATTGCAAGAATGATTACATAATAGGTGTATACATGATAGTCAAATCTAAAAAGTTCTGTAATGTGTGAGGTTAATTTTTGTTTGTACTTATCTAAATTCCCGGCAATTTTCAATATTTAGATCATGCTCTTTGTTTCCTTGTATTTAAGAAATTTTTTCTATATTTTTTTCATTATGTGACAACTGACTTAACGGAGCCCGAGAAGAAAATCCAATTCTGTTGAGCTTAAAGTTATTTTATCTTAAATAAAATGTGTACTGTTATATTTCCAATTGAGAATTCATCTCTTTTGTTTGGATCTTATATTGTATGGTGACAAATTTAATTATTTTGTTTAAAATTGAACTATTTTGTCAAAAACAGAAATTCGAATAAAGTCAAGGACCATTTTATATATGCTGACATCATGACCAAACGTTTAAGAGCATTTTTAGTGAGTATTTGTTTGAGAGGTGATGACTTGGGCTTGATCCTTTTTATTTTTGGTGTTTCAGAAATAGTTTTATTAGTCTGCGAGTCAGACGAAACTTCGATAGTTTGAGAGGCCATAGACTTTGAAAAATCAAAGACCTGCGACGATTCCACCTCTACTGAATCGATGTTAACTTGCGACATAGCGGTATGTTCAGATATAAAAACTCAACTGATTCGAATGGCTTCTTGGTCCTATTTATATATGTAAAACACATGAGGAGTAGGGATAATATTATTTGATGGGAGAACTATATGTGGGGAGTGTCGGAATAAACGATAGGTCACACGTGCAAAGAAAGAATATAACGCATTTTTTCTTAGAAACTACACAATAGACCAGGTGTTTCCTAGAAATCATACAAAAGAATCCATATGTCATGTAATTTACACTAAAGAACACCTGCATATCGTAAAGCACACAGAATAATCCTAATTTCCCCGAAAATTACACAAAAGGACACGTGTCCTATAAATTTAACAAAAGAATCTGTATGTCATAAAAATTACACAAAAGAATGTGTGATTTATCTAAATTACCCAAAAGAATCCATATGTCATGTAATTTACACAAAAGAACACCTGCATATCGTAAATTACATAGAGAAAATATGTGTACAGTGTAAATTACACAAAAGGATCGATATGTCGTGTGACTTACACCATGGACCACCTGCATCTCATAAATCGCAAAAAACAATGCGTATTTTCCAAAAATTAGACAAAAGAACACGTGTGAGTTCAAAATCATACAAAAGAATTTATTGACTGTGATTTACACAAAAGAACACCTGCATGTCATAAATCACGATGTAGAACTTGTTTTTTCTGGGAATTTAACCAAAAAATTTATTTCTTGTAACCCCAAAAAATTATACAAAAGTGCCGTGTGCAAAGAAGTTAAATAACAAAAGCACATGCTTTCAGAAACTAGCCAATTGTAATGGAAAGTTATAAATTACGTGGATGGTTATAGAAAAGATCAGTGAACAATTGTGAAAAAGATTTCCAAAAAACACAGCGACAAGATATAAGACTTCAGTTTTTACTACCTTACGGCTGAGGGGGATGAGGAAGGGGAATATACACGTTCAGAAGGAAAGAGGGGAACGGTAATTGATTATGTGGTAGTGGACGATGAGGTAAAGTAGAAGGTTAAAAAACTAGAGGTAGGGAACTATATAGATTCGGATCACTTTCCATTAATAGTGACAGTAGAGGGAGAAATGATTAAGTAAGTAAGTAAATGAGGATTTCTCAACGGACCGATAATTACTATCTCCGATGATGATACAGATTCCTATTCAAAATAATAAAAAGGCTAAAAAGGAAGCAAAGGTGAAAAGTGCAGGAAGAGAGGATAGGTCAATGGAAGGTAAGGAACAGCTTAAAGAAAAAGTCAGGAATATTAAAATGGGGAAGGAAATGTAAACGAGGAAATGGAAATAGTGATAAAAGAAATAAAAAGAGTACTAGAGTGCACAAGTAAAAAAGAAGTTAGTGAAGGAGGGGATAGGAGTGGATTGGATGAGGAATGTAAGCAGAAGAAGAAGGAAGTGAGAAGGAAATTAAGGAAATGAAGAGAAGGGACAGGTAGTGGAGAAAAATATAGGGAAAAAAAAAGGAGTATACTGAGTTGTGTGATAAAAAAAAGTAGGAGGAAAATAAATGGTTTGAAGAAGAAGCGGAGAAGGCTAGGGACGGAAGAAGAGGTTTGAAAGGTAGTAAATAGAGAAAAAAGAAGAAGGAAAAGAGTAAACCAGGATATTGAGATGGTAGAATGAAAAAAATATTTTATGGAATTTTTAGGAGGGGTAGCGAGGAAAGTTAGGAAAGGAGGAAAAGATGGTAGGGAAAAAGATGAGGAGGAGGACATTACAAGGGAGGAAATAGTCAGGGTATTAAGGATGATGAAAGGTGGAAAGGCTCCTGGTATAGCTGAGATTCCAAATGAAGTCTGGAAATATGGGGGTACAGCATCAAAGGAATGGGCATGGATAATGTGCAATAAAGTATGGAGAGGAGAGGGTGGCCAGAGTTATGGAAAGAAGGAATAGTGATACCAATAGTCAAGAAAGGTAAAGGGAAATATGTTGAGGATTATAGAGGAGTGACACTAATGCCAACACTGTATAAAGTATATGTGACAGTTTTATCGGAGAGGTTAAAAAAGGAAGTTGTGGAAAAAAAGATCCAGGCTTATGACTGAGAATAGGTATGTTATCGGCTGTGTAGAAGCCGTTACTAGAAGGATAAGAGTAAAGTTAACGCGGCTTCATGCAATTCCTGTGGAATGTACACTGTTAAAAATGTTTGAAATTTTAATATACATTTAATGTACATTTGTATATAAAATCTAAAAACTCGGTCTATGAAATATCTATTAAGAGGCTATATATTAAATTTCATATGCATGAATATGGAAAAACTCTTAGAAAAGTCAGGTATTTAACTTTACACAAATTAAAAATAATTTTGGCAGTAATTTTTAATTCAAAATAATACAGCATAATATGTTTTTTAGCTAAACGTAAATTATACTGGGTTTTTAGTAGAAACGTTCAATTAGGCAAATAATTAAGACACCTAACCTAAAAGCGGCGGTACTCAATTCAAAATTCTGACAATTACAATGGATTTTGAAAAAAAATCCACCCGTACGTTGTACTTTGAATATAAATAAGAATATAGTCGATGAATTTTAGGTTATCACTTTAGTTTGAAATATTTTACAAGATTTGTGTGCATCAAAAAACATTCAACTTTCACCCACTCTGATTTACTATACATTTATATTAATTCTACAAGATGATGGTATATTAAATTAACTACACGTATATGCATATAGCTTTCTCTACATTTATAGTAAAATTTTTGTTTCCAGCTGATGAAAAGAGTAGTTGAGTATTATTTTAGTTCGTTTTAGGTCTTGTCTATTATTATTTACTTGATAAAGTGAAAAAATATCATGTTTATTATATCAGCTATCAGAAATTAATTTAATTTTACACTAGCGGCGCAAAACTATATTTCGTTTTTTTTTTACTGCACTAAAAAAATTGATATGAGTTCAAAACAATTGTATCATAATAATAATTTAATATAATTAAATATTAGCACGTCTTGTTTGGACAAGAAAAGATTATTTTCCATCAGAAAGGACTCTTTCCTTGCATGCGAAAATAAAACCCTCTGTACCTGAATTAAGCCCTGATGATTTGAGAAAAGCAAAAGTTTGCTCCTTCGAAAAGGACTGTTTTTCTACATTCCTGTGAAATTTTCCGTGCATTTTCTTGTCGAATAGCTCTTGATGGAATTTTTCAAAAACAATCCTGTTGTTTAGGACAGCTGTAAAGATCTTATACAGTGTGTTCAAACAAGTTATTGGCCTGTAATTCTCTGTGTTGGACAAGTCGCCTTTTTTCGGTAGGAGTACAGTGCGTCCTAACACCAGCCACAGCGGAATGTGCGTCTCCGACTTTAAATATGAGGTGAACATGCGGGCCAAATGTTGGTGTGTAGAAGTATACGTTAACCCTTCATTGCATGAGCATATGCAAGAGGTACTTTTCAAAAAAGGGAGGAGAGGGAGGCGAGCATCAACCTTCTTCATTTTCAAGGTCAGCCTAAATTTCGAGGACGAAAAAAAATAGAAATTCCGGTGTGGTTTGTTACGAACCAATCCACCTAGAGATGTACAAATTTTCCATTGCTCGTGAATTGAAATATAGCATGTAATATTATTTCATGCCGTGTTAACTCAAACGCAGTGAATAAAAGAAGTATTTCGTATGGTTCGTAACCCGAGAGTTTTTGCTATCATGCTGACGCAGCATTCCAAGCTCCGGAGGAACTGCCCTGCGAGCTGACTTCGAGAATGAAGAATTACCATTTAAAATATTTTATAATTCAATTTCCCCTTTGAGCGGCGTGCACACACATGTGCATATCCGATACACCACCATACTCCATCTCCCTTTTTCACAGGACGCTTATATCTCTGTCGCGTATCCAGGTTACACGTACAGCATTCCAGTGCCCCTTGATCGCTCTACACTTCTCTCTCTTCTTTTCTCCCCCCGCATATTCCTACCATAGCATTATCTCTTTCTTACATATGATCAAGCTGTGCTGCTATGGACGCAGCAATATAATAATACTAATTACTGCCGCCTGACAGCAGGCCCACGTGGAGTATCAAAACAAATCCACGTGCGCACTCAGCGAAAATCCGCAGTGCTGAAACGCTCGCTTTTCCATATTGAAGAAAAAAAGGTTGGAACTAATAAACACTTAATTTTAAGTTAAAAATTCCAACCTGCATCTATTTTGATGCGAATTGAAAATTGACAATTCCTTTGAGCAAACATAAAAGACTTCGAAGCACCTTACTTCCGTAAGATGCTGACGAGGTTCCTGTCTCACAGGTGCGAAAAGTCGAGCGAAGACATTTAGCAAAAAGAAAAGGAAAAATAATATTTTGAGAACATATTTCATTTTGATCCATATTTACTGTCGCACTGCACTTTAACTAAACTTTGAGGTTACGTTGATCCCCGTTAATCGCTGGTTAAGTCGTTAACCGGCCAAAAATGGTCTATTAAGTTAAACAGCAATTAGACTACTTTAATCATGGTTTAAAAGATGGTGAAACGCAATGTACTGATTAAATCAAGTTAATGAAGGATTAAAATTTAATCACGGTAGGTGGAATCAGCCCTAAATGATAGATTTAACCATTGATATAGCGCTCCACGCTGTCAAGACATGAACCTCCAGTCGTCTGGTACGCGCGCGTAGCAGGTTAGGTCTTGGCATTTCTCGAGTGAAAACGAACCTTATCGTGTACTAGTGTTTGTGTTATAAATATTTGGCGCCTAGCTGCAATAAGCAGGGGATATAATATCTTTCACTTGAAACTGGGAAGGTCCCTGGCCACTGGGGTTTGACTTTGAGCGACGCGACACGTTGACATACCGACGGACCTTCCCACAATTAGGCGCAACATACTATGTATATCCCATTAGATTGCAGCCCGCAATTTATTTATTTTTGTGAGAGTGAAGTGCGGTTTCTAAAAGATAGTTTTACAACTGTTAGTGATGAATGATATGTGCCATACCTAACCAGCTGACAGACGACAAGGCGTACGACCAGATGACTACTGGTACTGAGAAACCAGTGTACCTCACTGATTAAACCAGTGCCGGAATTTCAATGAATAAACCAGTGAATTATCACTGATTGACAGTGATACACTTCTGGCTATTTCAACCAGTGAAATTTAACTGAAAATTAGTGAAATTTCACTGGTTCATTTTAAGAGAGATAAATTATTAAAAAATTGGGATGATTAAATTAATTGCCTGATTTTTATAACGAAAATTTAGTTTTAGTTCTTTCTCTGGTATTGTCAGAGTAGCCAAAAACAAGTAAAAAATTACAGAAGTTTCGTGTAAACTTATAAAATTTTTTGGAAATACACTTTTCCGAGTTTCTTGATTGCTTTAAAGTTTAACATTTTGAGTAAAATTAATAAACTTTTATGTAAAAAATCTTTATTAAATACTATTCACATGCGACTAATATGATTCCTCGTAGACAATGTATTACAAAACGTAATAAAACTAACAACAGACTGAACATTTGCGAAAATCAGCAAACTTGGTTCCTTGAAAATTCGTAAGCAGACTAACATCAGCCTGGATTAAAAAAATAGCTACTTTTTTTGGTTCCTCTCAACATTTCTGTTATGAAAGTAGCAACAAAAATGACAGCAAACTGAAAATTCGAGAAACCCAGCAAAATTTCTTTCTTAATGATTTGTTGGAAAGATTTAAATAACAAAACACAGTTTCCAACAGAAAAGTCACCATTTCATTTCTGCTCAGAATGTGTGTTTCCTAACTTGTAACAAAACTAACAAAAAACTAAACATTCGTGAAATCTAGCTAACTTTCTTTCTTCAGAATTCCTTTGGCCATCAGTGGTATCTTTCTAAAAATGAGTTAAATTTTCACTTAGGACCCATTTGCATCTACTTCGCCATGGAAATAACACTGCTTCAAACACAGCGAGCAAAGTTCAATACCTACAATACGAAACGCGAACGAAAAATCTTTCAAACAACTAGGGGAAAAATAACTTAGTAGTTGGTAATCCCACCGAAAATAATCCATCCCTTTCGTAGAAAAATATGCCTTTTATTGTAAGAAAATCTGTTTTGTCACTTAAATCTTGGTAAGGAATTTTACAATAAGGAATTTGGCTAGGTTTCCTAAATGTTCAGTTTTTGTCTTAGCTTTGTGACATGTTATGTAACAGAAAATCTGAGATGAACCAAAAAAGTAACTTCTTTTGTTGGTAAAAGTGTTATCCTATGTGATGCTAACCAACAAACTTTCAACAAAACAATTTTGCTGGGTTTTACGAATGTTCAGGCTTTCTACCAGAAGATCATACCGATCACCATGTCGATCAAAAGAGTCAACTCGATTTCCAGGCATTTTTCGCGCAACTTATGAACTTATTTTGGTTGACCTGATAATCAGCATAATCTTCTGGTGGGAAACTTTCCCGAAGATGAGCACGACAAATACCTGGATATCGAGTTAACTTGTTTGGTCGATCTGGTGATCGGTTGTATCTTCAGAAGAAAAACTTCTACGTGGAAACAAATCGGGTTTAATTCTGAAGTTGTCAGAAAACGCCAACCAGCATATTTGTCGATTTCAGTCTAAATGGAAGGAAATCACATCAGATCCCACTATACTGTCATGGATCGAGGGTTATAAAATTTCTTTTGACTCTTTACCATTTCAAACTTCATTACCCTGTCCAAGAGATTGGACATCAGAAGAAAAACCTCAAGTTTCAAAAATTCTAAAACCGGTAATATCATACCTACGAGAACTAGGTTTTTTATCAGTTATTTATTTAGACGATTTGTTATTTTTTGTAACATCTTATAGCGAATGCATAGATAGTATGACAGTAACCGTATCTAAACTAGAGTAACTGTGATTTGTAACTAATCTTCAAAAAGTCAAATGAGTCCAGCTCAAACTTGTAAATACTTGGGATTTATTTACGACTCAACGGAAATGATAGTTCAGCTTGCGGATTCTAAGAGAAATCAAATAATAACAGAAGTTAATAGATTTCGTCTAAATCAAAACATAAAAATAAGGGAGTTCGCTAGAATTATAGGTATGTTAGTGTCTTGTTGCCCTGCAGTAAATTTAGATCGGGGTAACACAAAAGCCTGGAATAGTGAAAATTTTTTCAGCATTATTGAAAAACAATGATAACTATAACGCAAGGTTAATGGTAACGAAATCAGTACTAGAAGATTCATATTGGTGGAAACGGATAGGTATTTATTCTAATCATTCATAAAGAAAATTCGAATTTCAATTGGAGATTTTCTCACATGCCTCGTTATCTGGATGAGGAGTGTTTTCTTATGAAAAGATAGTTCACAGATATTGGAAAAATTGGGAAAAGTCCAATCATATAAGCCAATTAGAACTTTTAGGTGTCTTCTCAAGCTTGAAGTGCTTCGCGAAGAACCAAAAAAATTGTCAAGTGTTGCTTCACATTGACAACACTACAGCCATCTCATATATAAATAGAATGGAAGGAGTACAATTTGAAAATTTTAATAATATCACAAGGCTTATCTGTTATTGGTGTGAAGAAAGGGAAATTTTGATTTTTGTGAATTACATTCCATCAGCAGTGAATAAATTAGCGGATGAAGAATCACGTCACTTCAAACCAAATACCGAAATCGAATTGTCCAATCTTGCCTTCAGAAAAATAGTTAGAGCATTTGGACAGCCAGAAATAGAGACAGATGAAAATAATTTGCGAATAAAAGTAAATATAATAAGCGGCGCAGTCGATAATTTGACTGCAGATGAAATGATGTGTTGTCCAGTGGGCAAAAATCACCCAATCCCCCAGAATAGATTTACTAAGGCTTTATCCAATTACGATTCACTAGAGTCCGAATGGAATCTCAATGGCAAACGCTATTCTAGTTCTTCTTCTTATGCCAGACAAAATTCACCGGTCCGGAATTTTCCTCAGTAGCCTCCTCTTTATGCCAGGTCCATGTCTCCTAGAAGCAGGTCTGCTTCTCGTGAAGTACTACGATACGCACTTGGACAACGTGGATATATTCGGATTACTCCCGAGACAAATCAGAACCGGCAATTGGAGTTTGGGAGATACTTTTTTCCTGTCAATAAAGGAACTCGATTGCTAGTAGAATATAGTAAATTTGTTCCCACACCAAACCAAGAATATATTCTGTTTTCAACATTGAGTGGTGACATTTTTGCAATACTGTAGTATACTGACATTTTTCATGGAATATATAAGACATTTAGAAATAATTCGAGATTGAAAATAAATACGATAATCGGTGATGTTGAGAATATGATATCAGACGAAATAAGGGAAGGTCATGTAGGCGGATGTTACCTAAGCTTCCCACACCTTTTTATAAAATTTATTGCAAATTACGATTCACTGCAGACTGCGTATCATTAATTCAATAAAAAAATTGTGAAATAAAACAGAATAATACTAGTAACCTGAAGTTGAATCAAAATTGAAATAAAACATTACAACAAAATTGTATTTTTCTTCTCCAATAATAATAATAATAATAATAATATGATTAAGCAATTTAATCTGATAAGGAAGGAATTACAATCGGGGCAAAGCAGCTGGACCCTGGTCGTCGAACCGTGGTCTCAGAAAATGATAAAAACTAAGTAATGAAGTCAATTCATGTATGAATGTGTTATTTTGGTCATTTGGTTCATTAAAATCAATAGTGGATTCAGTTGTCAAGAATCAAGCTTTATTGGTCAATTTTATTAAAAACTAACGTACGTTTCGACCTTGATGAAAATTTCACAGTCTGAATGATATTTCATTCACTAAACATAGATAATTAAAAACTAAGTTAACAAAATACTTCTTTGTAGTCCACGCCAGCACGTTGGTTGAAACCTTGAGCTACTAATCGTGCTTTTTTCTTCTGAAATGTTCCGCTTGAATCTTGTTTGTTGCGCAGGATCATTCTACATCCTATCAGGCGTCTGTCTTTTGGTTTGTCAACTATTTCCCAGGTCTTATTCTTCAGCAATGATCTGAATTCCTTCTTAATTGCATCCTTCCATTCTGCAGCTTCGGAACTGGACATTGCCTCCTTGAACGGCACCTCAGAAAGATTGACTTCTTCAGGAATGATTCTGAATACGCAACATTGGTTAGGATTTTCTACAATTTCCAGATCAAGGTTTTCTTCAAGATTTTCCTCCAGATCGGAATTCCCTTCGAAATGTCTGAGTTCTCCTGGATATTGTTGCTCTCCTTCAGGGTTAGCCAATTGATTTTCCTGTTCATCAGCATTGTCCAATTGATCTTCGACTTTTCGTACAGTTGATTGGTACATTTTACGAGGTCTTCCCCTATTTCCAGAACGGACTATTCTTGGTCTTCCTGGTCCTTCTCTGGCTAGTTGTTCGTTTATATCTACTGCAGCATTCTCTAAGTTTTGGATTTCTTCAATTGGAGCTGGGTGAACATTTTCGTTCATTTCTTGTCTCATTATATGATTGAACTGGAATTCCATTGTCTTAGGTTCTGGAGTAGCTTTAAAGTTCTTGAGAACTTTAGACGGATTCAGTACTTCTTCGTTGGCAAACTCTTCATACTTTGCTTGTTGGAATCCCTTCAAGAATGTTATGTCCCTCGTAGCTTCTATTTTCTTTTCAAATGGGACCCAAACTCTGTAAGCCTTACACTGATCTGAATAGCCGACGAATATTCCTTTTCTTCCTCGTGCATTGAATTTTCCCTTTCCTGGTCGGTTATCAAGAATGATTACTTTACAACCAAAAGGTCTCAAGTACGACAGCATTGGATCATTTCCAGTCCATAATTTAAAAGGAATTTTACCTTCCAAAGAGTTTGAAGGGCATCTATTTTTAATATGATTAGCTGTGGCGACAGCTTCTGCCCAGAATGATGGGGCAATTCCGGATTCAATCATCATACACCGGGCAGTTTCTATGAGAGTTCGGTTTCTTCTCTCAGCACTAAACTCGGTAAGTAATTTCTCTACCAAATCAACAAACATAGTATTTATCTCTATGTATAATTTGAAAAAAAAAAATTAATTGTACTGAATATTATATTGTAATTTTGATAATTAAGTATACTACGCACAGTCATAATGAAATATTAAAATTTTAAGTTTGTATTTTTTTTTGTAGAAATATTTTAAGTATTTTTAGAATTTCAATATTGATTTGAATTAAAGCTTGTTTTTTTTCTGAGTAAATTCTGCGCGCATTTTATACATAAAATATATTTTATTACAATGAATGCATTGTAATAACAGAAACGGCATTTGCTTTTCCAGGTTCCACTTTAACACTTCAACTTATGATTGTCTTATATTCTAACTATATTAATTGAAAAGTCATTTCATCTGCTATATTGCTATCGTACTTTTACATGGATATAATTTTCTTGGCAATGTCTAATTTTCCAAATGGATCTAGGGTCCAGGTAAAATTTTAATTAAATTCATTATTATTATACTGTATCAATTTAATGAGTACATCACACTAATATCTAATCTTGAATTTTCAGACTATTGCCATTAAGAATTGCAATTCAACTTGTACATCTTCACAACGTAATAAATTGGAATACAGTGTGGCACATAGAATTGTATAGTAATCTCGGTTACTCAGGTAAATGTAATATTGATGTAATATTATGTTTGATTTTAAATTTATTAAATTAGATGTCCGATATAGATTTTTTTTAATTACTTTTTTTTAATTTCAGTTGTGAATTTTGAATCTGGATACATCCAATAGTTTACTGAATATTTTTAAGTCTGCAATTGTATCTTAGTCTGTGATACTACAAATATTGAAAGTAGAAATACTTGATAAAAAAGGTAGTCTCTAGGAGATAGTTAGTTTTCTCATACGTCCAGGACAATTTTAAGTTTTCATAGAACTTTTTATGAATCACAATGGCTCGAAGAACAAAGTTTCAGAACTCCTGGTGGGAAAAATTTGATTGCAATAATGTTCTAGTTTCACTATACGCTGAACAAGTTTCTAATGATGAATATAGTACTAAGTGTAAAATTTGTGGAAAAACTTTTATAACGGAAAAAGGATTCGAAAAAATAAATCAACATGCCAACAAAAAAAATAATTTTTATTTGCAACAAATAATTTTTGAGAAGAACAAACAAATGAGCAACGATTAGTTTAATTCTCAACCAAAGAAACTATGATTTGATGAAAGAGAATAATTTTCTACTAAAAAGTATAAATTGTTCAACTAAGTATGGAATCCTTAAATTTCTAGTTAGGAAAAATAAATTTGCAACCAGAAAATTAATTTTCAAACTGAACAAAAAATTGTATAATAAAAACAAGACAAGAAAAATGAATCTTCCACAAAATACATGAATTTTAACTAAAAATTAAAAATCTTATCCGAAAAAGTAATAGTTAAATTCTGAAAACAATAAGAAAAGATTTCTTGAACAAAATAGCTGAATTTTAGACCAAAGAAACATTGTTTTATGAGAGAAAAATATATATTTTTAACAAGAATATTAATTTTTTACCAAGAAAAGACAAATCTTCAACAAATTACCTGAATTTTCAACCAGGCAGTTACATTTTTAACCACAAAATATAAATTCTAAGTTAAAAATGGAACACTTAAGTTTCTTGCAAAATAAAAAATTATATTATCATAAAAATAGTTGAATTTCCAAATAAATTGTTCAACTTCAAACTAAGGAACATGAATTTTTGACAAAAAATTTAATAGTTTAATTTTCCGTAAGGAAAATTAATTTTCGACCAAAAAAACACGACTTTTTCACAAAACACATACATTTTAACTGAAAAATTGAAATTTTTGTCCAAAGAGGAATAGTTAAATTTTATTCAATGTTATTCATTTTTTGCAACCACAAAAAAACGAGTTTTCAACAAAATAGTTAAATTTTCAACTAGAAAAGATAAATTGTCAAACAAAAATCAAATAGTTAAGTTTTCATTAATGTAATTAATTTTTTAAACCAGAACGAAAAAGTTTTTGACCAATTAGTTGAATTTTAGACTGAAGAAATATCGTTCTATAAAAAAAATATTGTTAACCAGAATATTAGTTTTCTACCAAAAAAATACGAATCTTCAACAAATTACGTTAATGTTCAACCTGGTAGTTAAATTTTTACTGAAAAAATAAATTTTTAACTTAAAATGGTACACCTAAATTTCTATTAAAAGAACAAATTTCAAGCAAAATAGTTAAATTTATACAGCTTGTTAGAAATAATTAAATTATTGAATCATTGTTTTATTCATGTAACTAATACTTATAGAAATATGATATCAATAATAATGTAGGACTCGAAACAAAAAAAAAATGGATCAATCCTACATCTTATCAACTTTAAAAAAATCGTTGACTGTGAAGAAGAAATGCAGCTTCAATAGACACAAAACTTTTGGGGCAAAATTTGGAAGACACTGTCTTTGACTTCGAAGTGATGTGAAAAAAAGAGCTACGTCATGTTTTCTCTCACAGCAGAACGTTTTCAGAAGTTATTGCGTCAAAATGGAAAAATTAGGAATATTTTTACGCTCATTAATTTTACCTTGAGGTCGTTCGAGTGAAAGGTAAACATTTTTCAAGGCATTTCCGAGAGTGACCTTGAAAAGAGAACTTCTTTCTCTGAATCTAATACTCATTGAGATATTCCAAAAAAACGAATATTCATTTTTGTATTTTTTTAAATTTTTGTATAGGGGCATAAAGAAAACTTTGACACGAAGTACTAACTCGAAGTTAGAGAATGTTGTTTTTCTTCAAATTTAAAAAAAGAATCCAAACACTAAATGTGAATCAGTGACATTTCCATAGTTGGACACGTTACCAGTGAAGAGTAACGCGTTATCTTGGCGTTCCTTTTTTACATTCTCATCATATATTATTATTATTGAGAAATTATTAGAATTGTCTAAAATTTGACATCACAGTTTTTTAACGAATCTCCACGTTTTGAGACCCCCTGCAGCCGAAAATCAAGTTTTGGCGATGACATCTGCCTGTCTATCTGGCCGTCCGTCAGACCGACCGCCCGTAAACATGATAACTCTCGAAAAAATAAACAGATCGAATCGAGCTTCGGCACACTTTATTCAGGTCCTAAAAGAAAGAACAAGTTCGTTAACCAGCCATTTTGGCTGAAAATTCAAAAAGTTAGAGCAGGTGCGGGAAGGCACCTCTATGAATGGTCACAGAAATTATGTTGGTTAAATCATTACCCCTTTTAAAATCTCCTGGGGGTGGATAGGCACCCCTGCGACTGGTCAATGAAATAATGTTAGCCAAAAATTATACACAATTCTTGAAATTTAAACAAAATATCGATTACATGCGTAGATGAAATTTGACCCCCCCCCCCCTGTTTTTGTCAAATACCCACGTTTTGAAAGCCCCCTTAACGTGAAAAACAGGTTTTTACAAATGTGTTTGCCTGCATGTATGTATGTCGTTTGTGTGAGCAAGATCACTTTGAAAAAAATTGATCTATTAGATTTGCCTTTTGTCTACTCTTCAAGTGTTCCAAGCTGCAGGTCAAGTTTGTTAGCCAGCCATTTTGAATGCAAATTCAAAAAGTGAGAGCATTTTCAAAATTTTTTAGATCTCTTTTTTTCAAGATTTAAAAATTCTATGTAGGGCTATTCGTAGTACTCGGAAACTGGAACAATTTATCTTCACGACTTTTTTCCATAAAAGAAAAATTAACAGTCACAGCATTTTCAAAATCCAAAAAAAAAAAAAAAGAAAATGAACATTTTAAGCCAAACAACGAACAATTTGAAAAATAGTCAAGAGAACAAAAACGTTGCTTTTTGGAAGCTCTACGAGACTATTATAATAACTTTTGGATTTTTCGTGAGAAATGAAAACATCGAATTTTGATAGCACAAAAAATCATGAAAAATCAAGAATTCCATTTTACCACCAAACTATGCAAGAAAATGCTCCAACTTTTGGAATTTTTATAAAAAGTAGGTGGCTAACGAACTTGTCCTTTTCTTTTAGGGCTTGAAAAAATGTTCCAAAGCTCAATCCAATCTGATAGTTTTTTCGAAAGTATCGTGCCTACAGACAGACTACAGACTAGAACCTACAGATGCGTATTTTTTGTTTTATTCGTAAAAAATAACATTGAAAATAAAAAAAATTGTGGAAATACGACAAAAAGTACGAAAAAAAATTAATAGACAGAGGTTGTTCAGCCAAAAATGATCGAGAATTTTTTTAAAATCATTTTTAGATAGGACGAGTAGACCCGAGTCGAAATTTTAGCCTTCTTTTAGACCTCTAAATAGTAGGACTTAATACAACTTAGGAGGGCATGTAGCGGTCTTAATTTTTATTAGATCAAGCACTCTTTCAGTCCTCCGAAGTGGCACAAAAATCCATTTTTCCTACTTTCAGGCCTAAAAGAGGGCCTAATTAAATAAAAATCGAGCCCTCTATAGGTCCTCCTGAATCCTCTGCTTAGGCCCAGAATAATCTTTATGATTGAAAATTCTACCATTCAGTGAAAATTAATTTTTTCAGATGAAGATTCATCATTTGTTTATAAAATTCATTTTTAGCTCAAAATGTAAGTATTTCACGTTTGGTTAAAAATTCATCTCTTAATTAAAGAGGAAAACATGTTTTTGCACACTTTCAAAAAATTATAATAAATATTATAACCATCATGTTAATATTATAATGACGATAATATATTATTAATATATTAATTATTATAATAATTACAATTCTGAAATAATTTGAAGCAATGATAAATAACGAAAAGATAAAAGTAGGCCATCAAAAATAATGTCACCTTCGTTGTCTGAAAATATGATGTTGTTATCTAAAATCTGGCGTTTACTCAAGAAAATTTCTTATCGTCGAAACTGAGTTTCCTTGCAGTAAGAGAATGCAGAACAAATGTTTTGTCATTGAATTTTTCTTTTAATCCATAATTCATGAAATATAAAATAATAAAGGTAATAAAGAATATGTTTTTCAGATGAATGTATTTGTTTTATTTATTACTTTTTGTTTTACATATATTTTAAACATTTTTCAATTCTTCAGATTCAAAAATTTCATAATTTTCTGACGGCAATTTTATTCGCAGAATTTTTAAATTTGGTAACATCATGAACTTTGGGGTATTTTATTATTTTAGAATTTTAAATTGTCGGCAATTTTGTAATTTCGGTAATTTTATATTTTGAATATTTTCCAATTTGGAAATTTCATTTATTTCATTCATCAATGTTTAACTTAATGAAAGGACTTAAAACTCGATAAAACTTAAACTCTTAAACTGCGAAATTTCAGAGAAAGAAAATATTCGATATAGAAAATTTCCGAAACTGTCAAACTTGCCACACTACAAACTTCTGAATTTTAGCAATTAAAAAAATTATTTTTTATTCAATATTATTTAATTATTAAAAATAAAGTAATTGCCATTGTTTTTTACACTTGAGAATATATATTTTTGATTATTCGTACTTCAATTTCAAGCAAAATTGAGAAAAAGAATGTAAACGAATTGAACATCAAAAATTTTAGTTGCAACAAAAAACCAATTCTCTCGAACAAAGAATTTGGATTATAGAAATGATATTGCCTTACCAGATCTTTCAGATTTCCGGTCTGATGCTTTAACCAATTAAGCTACGGAGAGACGAGAAAATTTTCCTCACAACTGCTACAAGTTGGATTAATTAATTAATTAAATTAATTTTTTTTTTCCAAATTCAACTGTTTTGTTGAAAATTCGTCTTTTTACGTTAAAAATTCAACTATTTATTTCAAAATTACCTTTTTGTTGAAAATTCATATTTTCGGGTTGAAATGTTATCAGTTTTAGTTAAAACTTCAACTGTTTAGTAGAAAATTAACCTTCTTGGTTGAAAATTAATCTTTTTGGTTCAAAATTCTTTTCTTTGGTTAATTTTAGTTTAGTTAAAAATACATCTTTTTGGTTTAAAATTCATCCTCTTTTTTGAAAATTCAACTAATTGCTTAAATAACAATTTATTTCGTTTAAGATTGATATTTTAGTTGAAAATTCATTACTTTGGTTGAAAATGTAACTATTTTTGGAAAATTCATTTTTTTGCAATTTTTCTTCTAACTGAACATTTAACTATTCTAGATAAGGATTCATGATTTTAGTTGGAAATGTATCCCTTTAGTCTAAAATTTAACTATTTGAATCAAAATTCGATTTTTTTTAGTTGAAAATCGAGTTTTTAACTGAAAATTTCTTATTGCATTTTTGGTTGAAATTTGATCTTTCTTGGTTGAAAAATAATCGTTTTTAGTTGAAAATTCATATTTTCTAGGTGAGAATTCTACAATTTTGTAAAAAAAATCGTGTTTTTGGCTGAAAAATTCAACTGTTTTTTATTTTATTCTCTTTTTGTGTTACAAATTTAATTATTTTGGTTGAAAATGAACTTTTTTGTTAAAAATTTACATTTTCCGGTTGAAAATTCAACTATTTTGTAAAGAATTCGTCTTTTTTGCTTGAAAATTTGACAATTTGGTTGAAATTTTTTTCTCTCTTGACAGTCTATTTTTAGCTCAAATTTTTTCATTAATTAAAAATGCAACTATTTGAGTAAAATTTGAACCATCTTGTTAAAAACAAAAACAAAATCTGTTAAAAACTAATCTTTCTGCATTAAAAATTCGTCTTTATTGGTAGAAAAGTAATCTTTTTGGTTAAAATTTCCTCTTTTTTGGATAAAACTGCAAAAATATATGAATTTTCAAATAAAAGGATAAATTTTAAAGAAAATATAAGAATTATCAACAAAATAGTTACATTTTCAACAAAAAGAATTAATTTTCAACTAAAATGACTAATCTTTAACCAAAAAATGAATTTTCAACTAAATAGTTCAATTTTAGATCAAAAACAAGAATTTTCGACTAAGAAGATTAATTTTTTCCCAAAAAAATGAATTTTCAACTAAAGAAGATAGATCTTCAACAAAAAATGGAAAAGTTGAAATGAATTTCCAACTAAATAGTTGAATTTTATATCAAGAAAGTGAATTTTCAACCAAGAAGATTAAATTTCTACGAGATAGATGAATTTTTAGCAAAATACATGAATCATCAACAAAATAGTTAAATTGTTAACAACAACCAAATGAATTTTCAACTAAAAATACTCTCCATTAACCAAAAAACAAATTTTCAACTAAAATAGTTTAATTTTCAACCAAGAAGATTCATTTTTTACCAGAAAAGATGAATTTTAAACAAAATACATGAATTTTCAACTAAAGAAGGTAGATTTTCAACAAAAAATGGTAAAGTTATATTTTTAGTTAAAAAATTATTAGATTATCCACCAAAGAAATGAATTTTCAACCAAAAAGATGCATTTATACCAAGAAGATTAATTTTCTATCATAAGAGACGAATTTTGAACAAAATACTAGAATTTTCTACCAGAAAGGTGAATTTTCGACAAAATACATTAATTATCAACAAAATAGTTCAATTTTTGAGAAAAAAATTTTTTTTAACTAAAATGACTAATACTTAACCAAAAATTTACTTTTCAACTAAATAGTTGAATTTTAGATCAAAAACAAGAATTTTCGACCAAGAAGATTAATTTTCCACCAAAAAGAGGAATTTTAAACAGAATACATGAATTTTTAAATGAAAGGATAACTTTTCGACAAAACACATGAATTATTTAACTTTTCAACAACAACCAAATTAATTTTTAATTAAAACGACTAATCTTTAACCAAAAAATTAATTTTCAACCAAAAAGATTAATTTTCTACCAGAAAAGATGAATTTTGAACAAAATACATGACTTTTCAAATAAAAGGATAAATTTTTAGGAAAATAAATTAATTATCAACACTCCTTTCCCAAGTTTTGGGGAATCATTTTGTTAACATCTTTTTAAATATTTTCTTTAAATAAATTCTTCAAAATTAAAAAATCAATGAAAATTTTTCCTGGAATCTAACAAAAAAATTACTTTCCTTAATAAATTTTATTACAAAATCTGTATTTTGTTTACAATCAATAAAATAAAAAAAATTGAATTAAATCAAATATCAATAAAAAGTTGTACCATAAAATAAAAATTTTGGACAAATTATTTGAATCCTTGATCAAAACAGATTAATTTTCAAACCAAAAAAATATTTTGACAAAAAAGTTGAATTCACAACCCAAAAATATGCATTTTCTAACGGAATAATTGAATTTTCAATCCAAAAAAGACGAAAAGAAAATTTTCAGCTAAAAAAGATAAATTTTTAAACAAAAATGTAATAGTTTAATTTTCAGTTAAGAAAAATAATTTTCAACAAAAAAAAAGAAAATTCAACAAATGAGTTAAATTGTTAAGCAAAGAAATTAATTTTTAACTAAAATAATGAATCTTGAACAACAACAAAAATAAATTTGGAACCCAATAGTTGAATTTTTTACAAAAAAAAGACCAATTTTCAACAAAATATATGAATTTTCAACGACATAGTTAATTTGTTAACCAAACAGATGAATTTTCAACCAAAAGGATTTAATGTCTATCAAAATAGATAAATTTTTTACCAAAAATGGAATAGTTAAATTTTCAGTTTAAAAATTAATTTTCAATTTTAAAAAACTAATTTTCAATCAAAGAATTGAATTTCCAACTAAAAAGTTTAATTTTCTATAAAAAAAGATTAATTTTTAACAAAATACATGAATTTTCAACCAAATTTTGAATCTTCAATAGAATTTTCAACCTAATAGTTGAATTTTCAATCAAAGAAATTAATTTTCAACCAAAAAACTGAATTAGTCACCAAGAAAATTAATATTGTATCACAAAAGACAAAGTTTCATCAAAATACAGAAATTTTCAATAAAATGCAGAAATTTTCAATAAAATACATATTTTTTCAAGCAAATAACTGAATTTTCAACTGAAGAAGATAAATGTTAAACCAAACATGGAATAGTTCAATTTTTAGAACACAAAAAATCATTTTCAACAAAAAAGTAAAATACTATTTGAAAAATGATTTCAAAACTAGATTTCACAAAAAGCAACTTTCTAGCATTACTCTTAGAGAATGTAGTTATAAACAATAATCCATTTTTCAAATGAGCATGTTTGTTTAATTGCATTAATTATTACCTCACTAAGTGAAAAGTGGACAAACAGTTTAAGAGTTTCAAAAAAAACCACACCTTTTTAGCACTTATCTAAGAGAAGATAGCTATAATTAATTATGAATTGTTTAAACAACTATGCTCATTAACTTGCATTATTTATTACTTTACTAAGTAAAAAGTGGGTAAAAAGTAAAACATTTCAGAAGAAACGGCAACTATATTGCATTAATAAAAAGATAGTTATGAACAAAAATAATTTTTGTTTGAATAATTATTTTTCTAAATGAAATTACTTATTAACTCCACCTATGTGAAAAGTAGACAAATAGTTGTAAATTTCAGAACAAAACTGCAGCTTTATAGCATTATTCAAATCAAATATTATTAACAATGATCATAAATTGTTGAAACAAATAATTTTGTTAACTTTAATTATTTAATTAACTTACTCCAAGTGAAAAGTGAACCAAAAGTTGAAATTTCAGAAAAAAAAATGAAATTTTCTAGCATTATTCTGAGAAAATACTATTAACAATAATAATGAATTGTATAAATGATTATGTCTGATAAAATTATTGAACTATAACTTCTTCTAATTTGAAATTAAACAAAAAGTGAAAAATATCTTAAAGAACCGCAACTATCCAGAATTAATAAAGAAAAAGATTTGTTTGAACAAAAAAATTGTTTGAAATAATTATTGTTGCTTAATCAAATTGATTGATCAATTCAAGTTAAAAATAAACAAATAGTTGTCAATTAAAAAAAGGCAACTTTCTAGCATTATTGAAATTGAATATTATCAATAATAACAATAAATTATTTATACAATTCATTTAAAAATCTAATTATCATTATAAAGTAGTATTTTATGTATTAGGAACAATTCGCATTTTTAAAAATAAAAAAAAATCATAATCAGCGCCCAAAAATCTAAAAACCCATGTTTTTCACTCATGGGGTTTTTTGGTTCCCTATAAAACAGACCTAAAGGGATGATATTTGAAAAGTATCGAAGAAATTTCCATTATTAATCATGAAAATTACAGAATTTTTCATTATAAAATTAAGAACTTGTATTTTAAATTTAAAAAAACTCTTTGATTTAAATGATGCAGAAATAAAAATTCTTGAATTTTGATGATTTTGGAAATCAAAATTGCTCAATTCTAACTCATCAAAGTTTGAGAAATTTCGAATTTTGAAGATTTACTATTGAAAGCTTTTCAATTTCAATTATGTATAGAAACAAATTTTTAAATTTCAATGATTTGAAGATCAAAAGTTAAAATTCCAATTCTTAATCTTCAAAATCGAAGAAATTTCCATTATTAATCATGAAAATTACAGAATTTTTCATTATAAAATTAAGAACTTGTATTTTAAATTAAAAAAAACTCTTTGATTTAAATGATGCAGAAATAAAAATTCTTGCATTTTGATGATTTTGGAAATCAAAAGCATTCAATTCTAACTCATCAAAATCTAAGAAACTTCATCATCAAAATTACAGAATTTTTCATTATAAAATTAAAAACTTTAGTTTTCAATTTTTAGAAAAAATTTTTAAGATGAAGAGTCAAGTTTTCAATTACAAATCTTCCAAATTAAAGAAATTTCTATGTAAATCTTCAAAATTACGGAAGCTCTAATTGAAAAACTGACAATTTGCTCAACTTATATTTTTAAATTATCAAAATCAAAGACTCTTGAATTCTAAAGATTTACAATTCAAAGGTTTACACTTTTGAAGAGTTAAAATTGAAAAATTTTGAATTTAAGAAATTTATAAATAAGAATTCTCAAGTTTTCATGATTTTGGAAATCAAAAGTATTGAAAACTCTTCAATTTTAAAGATTTTACAATTGAAAGGTCTGAAATTTTGAAGAGTTAAAATTGAAACTTCTTCAATTTACACGATTTTAAATTTAAAATTCTTTAGTTATTGAGACTTCCAATTATAAGCTTTTTTATTTTAAATATTTATAAATGAAAATTATCAAATTTGGATGATTTTTGAAATCAAGGGTGCTCAATTCTAAATCATAAAAATTGAAGAAATTTAAAATGTAAAAAATAGAAATTGAAGAATTTTTAATGTAAAGCTTAAAAATTACAGAATTTTTTATTGTGGACTTTGATGAGCGAAATTAAAGAACATAAAAGTAAAGACGGTTCAATATTGTCTTCGTTGCTCAGACTCAAATAAAAAAAAAAAAAATATTGTAAAAAATCAATAAACTTAATTGTTACGTCGTAACAAATATGCAACTGTTTTTTTAATGAATTTGAATATTTCTTGGTTCGAAAGTTTGACCATTTGGTTGAAAATTCATATTTGTAGGTTGAAAATTTAATTATTGTGTTGAAAATTCAACTATTTTGTTATAATCATCCTTTTTGGTAAAAAATTCCACTATTTTGCTGAAAATTCGTTCTTTTGGATGAAAAATTCATCTTTATCATAGAACAGTGTTCTTTTCTGCTTTAAAATTCATCTTTCTTGGTTGAAAACTAACTTTTTTGTTGAAAATTGAACTCCCTTCTAAAAAAAAAGACTTTTTGGCTCGAAAATTTAACTATTTTGTTAAAAGTTTAACTATTTTGTTGGAAATTTGTCTCTTTAGATTGAAAGTTCAGGTATGTGCTTGTTAGTGCAACTGTTCGATTAAAAATTAATTTTTGTCGTTGATGAAAATACATCTTTCTTGATTTTAAATTAACAATCTTTTTAAAAAATCATCTATTTAGGTTTAAAAGTCAACTGTTTTCTAAAGCATTCGATTTTTCAGCTTTAAACCTCAACTTTTTCGTTGAAAATTAATCTATTTTAGTAGAAAATTAATATTTTTTGTTTGAAAGTTCAACCATTTTATTGAAAATGCAACATATTTCGACTGAAGGAAGTTTAGGTGCCAAAAATCAGGTCTCGCTAAAAAAGTTTTCTATCCTTGTAAGAATTGAAATGACAGAATTAGTCATGTTTTGTGAAAGAAACATCATTTTTGTGTATGGAAAAGGCTTAAAACTTTCGAAAAATAATTATTTAAACAATATTTTTTGTAATTGATTTTTTTTTCTTGCGCTTCTTACCAATTTTTAAACAATCGCTGAAACTTAAAACAGGGTGCACAGTCTTCCCCTTTTTTATGTTAGTTTCCCCCTTTTTCTTGAAATTCCCCTTTTTCCTCCTATTCTAAAAAAAGTTCCCCTTTTCCCCCTTTTCTCTTTAAATATACAATATTTGAATTACGCGGAAAATTCTCTGAAATTATTGAATATAATAGTTCTAGTTGCGTTTTTAACCGAAAAATTGATTTTCTACCGAAAAACGCGAATTTAAAAAAAAAAAAAAATTCAACCAAATAGTTACATTTTCGAGCCAAAATACGAATTTTCTACAAAATGATTCAGTTTCCAACCCAAAAATAGAAATTTTCAACAAAAAAGTTAATTTTCAACCGCCACAGATTAATTTTTACGCAAAAAGTTGCATTTTTAACCAGAAGAAATTTTCAACTCAAAAAGAGGAAGTTTTTAACAACATGGTACCATTTTTAGCCTAAAAATATGACTTTAATAAAATTCTTGGCTTTATAACAAAATAATTCAATTTTAAACCAAATAATAATTTTTTAAATAAAAAAATGAAGTCTTAACGAAAAATGTAATTGTATACTTTTCAACCAAAGAAAATGAACTTTGAACTAAAAATAGTTAGATAAATCAATAGAAATTTTGATAATTTATGGATTAAATAATAACATTTTTAATAAACATTTAATTTAATTTTCAATGCTTAAAACATTTTAGGACACTATTTCGATACTATTATTAAAAATTTGTAACACAGTTTAAACTATTCTCAGTGCTCGGAACGGGTTACTTTTTAAAATAACTTAGTTACTTTTTTGATCCGCGGTTACTAAAAAGTTACTTATTTTATGAAAAGGTTACTTTTTGTTACACTTTTTGCCCGAAATAACAAAGTCAATTAATTTATTAATCGTATTATTTAAAAACTTGTGAAAAATTCAAAATTTTCCAGTAAATTTGGCACTTTAGAGCCGGGAAAATGAAATAATAACAATAAAATAATAATTAGTTCGTATGTAAAATGTATAAAAGGGACTATCAATTGAATTATTATGAATCTTGATAAAAATTGAAATTTAGCTAAAATCGCTAGTTTTTAATTTAAAATTTTAATATTTTTTGTTGAAATATTGAAGTATGTATTATATTTTTCGATGAGAATTTATCTTCTTTGATTGGAATTTGGATTAAAGTGAAACAATGTTCGTTTAAAATATATTTTGTTGTTGAGGATTCATAATTCTAGTTTAAAATTCGTCTTCTTTGACAGAAAATTAATATTCTTGATTGAAAATCACCCTTCTGTTTGAAAAAAATTCAACTATTCAGTTGAAAATTGTCTTTTTATTGAAAATTCATATTTGCGGGTTGAAAACTCAACTATTTTGTAAAAAATTCGCCTTTTTGACTAGAAAATTTAATAATTTGGTGGAATTTTTGTCTTCCCTTGACTGGAAACGCAACTTTTTAGTATTGCTCTAAGAGTAGATATTTATGAACATTAATCAATTGTTTGAATACTCAGTTGTGTTAACTTGTATCAGTTATTACCTTACTAAGTGAAAAGTGGACAAAAAGTGAAAAATTTCAGAAAAAACCATAACTATCTAGTATTAATATATAAGATAGTTATGAAGAATAATAATCTGTTTAATCAATAAGGTTTTTTTAATTTGCACTTATTATAACCTGACAATAATTAGCAAGTCGATATAAAGTGGAAAATTATAGAAACAACTGCCACTTTCTGGCATTCTTCTAAGAAAATATTGTGATAAAAATTAATAATAAATTCTTTAAAAAATTATTTATGTCGAGTTTGATTAATTATCCGTTCGCTCTGAGTGAAAAGATTATTATAGGGAGTATTTTATGTGTTATAAACAATTTGTATTTAAAACACTGCAAAACATCATAATTAGCGCGATAAACTATAGAAAATCCCACTTTTTCACTTATGGGGTTTTTTGTGATCCTATAAAACAGTCTTATGAGGGTGATATTCAAAAAATAAGGTTCGATTTTTATTATGCGGATCATGCATAAGCTTTATTTCCAATTTTCATATATTTTTGCCCCCCCCCCCCCTGTACCCCCTAGTTGACAACCGTAGATTTTTCTTTAATTTTCAACAAAACATGAATTTCTCACAACAGAGTTGAATTTTCAACCAAATAATTTAATTTTGAACAAAAGTAGGAATTTCTCAACCAAAAATGGAATAGTTACTTTTTAAGATTAAGAAAATAATTTTCAACAACAAAAAAAAAGAATTTTCTACCAAATAGTTGAATTTGAAAAAAAAAAGTTTTCAATCAAAAATAGAAAAGTTACACATCCAGTTTGAAAAATCAATTTTCAAGAAAACAAAAAAAAAACTAATTTTGTACTAGTTAAGTTGAACCAAAGAAGACGAATTTTCAACCTAGAAAGACGAATTTTGATCCAACAAAAAACAAAATTCTTTTTCTACCAAAGAAAACGAATTTTCTACCAAATACATAAATTTTTAACCAAATAGTTAAATTTTCAATCAAGAAAATTAATTTTCTACCAAAGAAGCCGAATTTTTAACAAATTACATACATTTTCAACTAAGTAATTTCACGAATAAATTTCATGTTAGTCCAAATTTTATTTAATTATTTTTTAGTTTATATTTTTTTTCATTAAAAAATTGTTTAAACTAAGTAGATGAATTTATAAATAAAAAAAGATCACTTTTTAACAAAAAAATGGAGAAGTTAAATTTTCATTGAGGAGTATTAAATTTCAATAAAAACATAAAAATAGTTATCAACAAATCAGTTTAATTTTTAACCAAATAGTAGAATTTTGTATGAAATTGTTTCATTTTTAAGTCAAAACGACGAATATTCTATAAAAACAGTTGAATTTCCGACAAAAAAAGTCAAATTTTCATTTTAAAAAACTACATTTTTTGCAAAAAAGAAACGAATTTTCAACTAAAGTTAATTATATATATATATTTTTTTGTTGTTGTTGAAAATATAACTATTTTGTTGAACATTCATCTTTTTGATCCGAAAGTTCATCTCTTCATGTAGAAATTTCACCTTTTTCTTTAAAAGTACAACTACCTGGATAAAAATTAATCTCTTTCGAATTAAAATTATGAAAAAATTATTGAACAAAATTTCTTTTCGCGATTGGGAATGTTAAGCTCATTGAAATCCAGACCTTTTTTTATTAAATTTCACTATAAAAAATTTCAAATTTATTATACATTTTATTTAATTATTAATCTAATTATATTTAACCAAATAATTAAAATTTACTTATATAAATAAATTTATTTAAACAATTAATTAATATTAACAACATTAATTTTTTATAAAAAGTTTAACTAATTGAAAAAAATGAAATATAAAATAATGAATTAATCTAAAAGTTAAAATTTATATTATTAATATAATAATAAAATTATAAATATATAATTATTAATTTATTTTTTATTCCTCAAATAAAACCTACAAACTGTTTTTTTTTTAATTTTTATATCTTACAATTATATTTTTATTTATAATTAATAATTCCCCGAAACATGTTGGTTCCCTGAATTTTTGAGATTTATATTCAGATTCTTTTTTATTTATTTTTAATTTTTTTATAGTGTAGATTCTATTTTCAGATGTATAATTAAAAATTCTTAAATTTGCATGAGTTTGAAGATAAAAAATCAAGTTTTCAATTCGAAATCTTTCAAATTCGAAAAATTTCGGATGTGAATCATCAAAATTAAAATTAAAGAATTTTTAATTGTAAATTTTAAAAATTAAAAATTCTTCAATTATAAATGCTTAAAATTGAAAATTCTACCATTTTGAAGAGTTACAATGAATAATTCTTGAATTTTGATAATATTGAATTGAAAGCTATTCAATTTTTCAGATTTCTATTTAGATTCTTTTTTATTTATTTTTAATTTTTTTTATAGTGTAGATTCTATTTTCAGATGTATAAATAAAAATTCTTAAATTGGGATGAGTTTGAAGATCAAAAACCAAGTTTACAATTCGAAATCTTTCAAATTCAAGAAATTTCGGATGTTATCATGGAAATTGAAATTGAAGAATTTTTCATTGTAAATTTTCAAAATTAAAAATTCTACGATAATGATGAGTTGCAATTGAAAATTTGTGAATTTTGATAATATTGAATTGAAAGCTTTTCAATTTTTGATATTTATATTCAGATTTTTTTTTATTTATTTTTTTTATTTTTTTATAGTGTAGATTCTATTTTCCGATGTATAAATAAAAATTCTCAAATTTGGATGAGTATGAAGATCAAACATCACGTTTTCAATTCGAAATATTTCAAATTCAAGAAATTTCGGATGTTATCATCAAAATTGAAATTAAAGAATTTTTAATTGTAAATTTTCAAAATTAAAAATTCTTTAATTATAAATGCTCACAATTGAAAATTCTACGATTTTGAAGAGTTACTATTGAAAATTGTTGAATTTTGATAATATTGAATTGAAAGTTATTCAATTTT
The DNA here is from genome assembly GCA_011634705.1 of Andricus grossulariae. NCBI lineage: Eukaryota > Metazoa > Arthropoda > Insecta > Hymenoptera > Cynipidae > Andricus > Andricus grossulariae. The sequence goes on along the minus strand of JAABKJ010075445.1, from coordinate 209,577,822 downwards.
TAAGATTTATATTTAGATTCTTTTTTATTTCTTTAAAATTTTTTTCATAGTGTAGATTCTATTTTTAGATGTATAAATAAAAATGATTAAATTTGGATCAGTTTGAAGATCAAAAACCAAGTTTTCAATTCGAAATCTTTCAAATTCAAGAAATTTCGGATGTTATCATCAAAATTGAAATTAAAGAAAAATTGATATTTTAAATCAAAAATTATTAAAGTTTGGAAATATTTCCAATTTTTTAACAGTTTTTGGTTATATTAACGTTTTCCATAGAAAAATCGTTTTTTTGTTTTGGTTTTTAAACAAAAATCATTATAATTTGAATAATATTTAGAATCTTTGAACAATTTTTGATTTTTTTTTTCGTCGGAAATTGGTATTTATAATGAAACATTAAATTTTAAAAAATAATCACAATTTTTAACAATTTTATGTTATGTTAGCGTTTTACGCCAAAAATTGATATTTCAAATCAAAAATCATTAAAGTTTGGAAAATATTTTCAATTTTTGAACAGTTTTTGGTTATATTAACGTTTTCCACAGGAAATCATTTTTTTCTTTTAAACAAAAATCATTATAATTTGAATAATATTCAGAATCTTTAAACAATTTTGGATTATTTTTTTTTGTCGTAAATTGGTATTTCTAATCAAAAATTAAATTTTAAAGGCAATTTTCAATTTTTAACAATTTCAGGTTTTGTTAGCGTTTTACGCCCAAAATTGATATTTTAAAACAAAAATCATTATAGTTTAAAGAATATTTTCAATTTTTGAATATTTTCACGTTATATTAACGTTCTCCACAGGAAAGCGTTTTTTAAAAACAAAAATTATTACAATTTGAATAATATTTAGAATCTTTGAACAATTTTGGATTTCTTTTTCGTCGGAAATTGTTATTTTTAATAAAAAATTAAATTTTTAAAAATATTTCAAATTTTAGGTTATGTTAGCGTTTTACGCCAAAAATTGATATTTTAAATACAAAACCATTTGAGTTTGGGAAATATTTTCAATTTTTGAACAGTTTTTGGTTATATTAACGTTTTCCACAGGAAAATCGATTTTTTTTCTTTTTTTTTTCAACAAAAATCATTATAATTTGAATAATATTTAGAATCTTTGAACAATTTTGAATTTTTTTTCGTCGGAAATTGGTATTTATATTGAAAAATTAAATTTTTTTAAATATTTACAATTTTTAACAATTTTAGGTTATGTTAGCGTTTTACGCCACAAATTGATATTTTAAATCAAAAATTATTAAAGTTTGGAAATATTTCCAATTTTTTAACAGTTTTTGGTTATATTAACAATATCGGGTCCAACCAAAAAGGTTCCTTGAATTATATTTGAGAAATTGACATGGGCGATTTGAGAGAGAGAGAGAGAGTTTAGTTTGAGGTATTGAAATTATTGAGTTAATTTGGGATTGCGCAAAAGATTTCGCCGGGAACTTCGGAAGCGCAGAAAAGTGGTACTTCGCATTATTCTGCGCAGTAAAGTTACGGGGTATTTGTAGCTGCGCATCCGAATTCAATGGCAAATATGACTGCGCAGTAAAGTTTCACGGCATCGACAGCTGTGCAATGCAGTTACATGGAACTTACAGATGCGCAGTATAGTACGCGGCACTTATGATTGCGCAGTAAGGTAAGGGGTTTCTTTTAGATGCGCAGTAGAGCTGCATATCACTTACATATACACTATAGAGTTCTATGGAAGTTAGCGATGCGCAGTACAGTCACATGACAGCTATGGCTGCGCAATAAGGTCAGAGGATACATATAGATGCGTAGTGCAGTTACGTATCACTTATGTCTTTATATGACAGTTGAATGCAATTTCCGGACGCGCGCTACTTTGAGATTCGCAGTAGAGTTACATGGCACTTACGTCTGAGCAGTAGAGTTCTATGAAACTTACTCATGCGCAGTACTGTGCGACATTCATGGTTCCGCAGTGAGGTCGGGCGTTCTTTTATATCCACAGCACATATACATAACACGGACATCTGCGCAGTAGAGTTGAATGGCACTTACAGATGTGTAGTGCAGTTGCGCGGCACCAATGGCTGCGCAGTAAGGTTAGGAGGTACTCAGCGATGCGCATTACAGTAACATGATTCTCATCTGTGCGGTAGTGTTCTAAGACACGGGGGGATGCGCAGTACTCTTGCAATGCATTCATGACTGCGCAGTAAGGTTAGGGGGCATTTATAGATGTGCATTCTTGGAGATAATGGATTTCGCTGAATTATCGCAGTTCGCGGGATTCACGGCATTCTTAGAACTCGCAGAATTCATGAAATCGAGGGAATTCATTAAATTATTAGAATTCACGGAATTCATGAAATTAAGGGATTTCATGAAATTATTAGAATTCACGGAATTCATGAAATTCAAAGAATTTACGCAATTCTCGGGATTCATGGAATTCACGGAAATTTGGTCGAAGGAGTCTATTTTAGTGGTATTAACATTTTCTATTCACAAATTACTTTAAGAGGACGTCGCAGCTTTGTAAAACAAATTGTTATAGTCAATGAGATAACTATCACTTTCAATTCGAAATATTTCAAATCATTTTATGTAGTAGAAACAAAAATTTATTTTGCAAATTTCTTCAGTATAAAAGCTTTTAAGTTTTTAAGTAAAAGGTTAGGTTGATTTTCTTTATGAAATTTTTCTATAGTTTAACGAAAGTTTTTTTTCGTATCTGTAAAGATGAAGTGTTAATTAATGGATAAAAACTCAGTTTTAAAGTACGTTTGACAACGAATCTTTCCAACTTTTGGAACCCTATACCAATATCATCCCAGGGTGACCGCAGGTCAGGAAAAACTTGGAAATCAGGGAAAAGTCAAGGAATTTTCTTGGTCAGGGAAAGTCAGGGATTTTGAAAAAAAAAATGGAAAAAGTCACGGAATTCCTGTTACTAGCCCTTGAGTTAACTGTCAAAAATAATCAAGGCTGTCACACAGTCAATTTTTTTCTAAAGTCACTTTTTAGTCACATTTTTAAGATAAAGTCACTATAGTCAATATTCTTCTGAAAGTCTTTTGAAGTCTTTTTTAGGGTATTTTAAAATATTCCAAGAAATTTTTAATAGATTTCAATAATTTCAAGGGATTTCAAAGAATTTAGAATATTTTAAAAATTCTAAGCAACTTTCAAGAGCTTTAAAAAGTTTTAAGGAATTTCTAAAGATTTAAAAGGATTTCAAATATTTAAGGGTATTTTTAAAGATTTAGATACATTTCTAACTGATTTGAATGTTTGAAGTGAGTCCAAAGGGTTTTAAAGATTGTGGGGTATTTTCAAAATTTCAGTGAACTTTCAAAGATTTAAGAAAGTTTTAAAGGATTTGGAAAGATTTCAAAGAACTAGAAACATTTCACGGTATTTTGAAAGTTTCCGAGACATTTTCAAGAATTTAAAAAAATGTCAAAGATTTTTTTAAGCATTTTAAAAATTTAGAAACATTTCAGGGTTTTAAAAAGATTCTAATCAATTTGAAGAGTTTAAAAAAGTTGCAAAGGATTTCGAAAGATTTTAAAGAATTCGAAACAGTTCAGGGTTCCATAGACTCTATCTCACTCGACCTTATCAATTGAAGCCTCAAAAACAAAATCAAGTTTATTTAGGAATAAATTTTCGTATGGTAGCCTTATTCTATTTCCTTTAAAACTTTTTTTTCAGAACGAATAGCTACATTTGAAAAATTATATTAGCATATGCTCATAGTATAAGGAAATGTTCTAGAAAAACAAAGCTTTATTGATCTAACTTTATCTCTTCCAAAGCTCCAACTATAGCACATACTTGTCGGTTTAGTGCGATAATAGAGACAACTGATAAAAATGACAAGTACAATATACATTAATTTTTAACTAAAGCTAAAATTAAAATTAGATTAAATTAAATTTGGAATTCTTTCATATTATTCAACAACATTTTTTCTACTCTCATTACTGTTTTGATATTAGATTTTTCACGCGCATTGATCCGAAGAATTTTTTGAGGAACTAAATATTTGATCTTTAAAAATGAAGGTCAAGAATGAATTTTCACTTAAATTTTTATATGAATAAATCATTAATATGTATAATATTCAATAATATCATAATAAGTATTAATTACAAATTGATATTCAATAATAATTAATTATATTAACTAATTATCAATAGCATTTATTCATTTATCGATGTATGTAATTATTTTTTCATTCAATGATTGAGTGATTAATTATTTCATTCATCAAAAACCTTACTTATTCATTCATTTATGCTTTTCTAACCAAAAGGATACATTTTTTACCAGTAAAATTGATTTTGTACCAAAAAATTCCAATGTTTATCAATATACATACATTTAAAACCAAGTACTTATTTGAATTTCAAGATGAATTTTCAACCCAATATTAAAATTTTCAACAAAAGACTTTTTCAACCAAAAATAGTTCGCAAGATTTGTTCAAATTTATCATCAAGAAGCTGTTATCTAAGTTCGTAACCCTCCTTATTTTAGATTTATATCATGAAATTGGGATTCTTTTGAATCAAACAATTGCAGATAAAAATGTTTACAATAAACGTTAAGACACTTTTATTAAATTTAAATTCGAGATTTTTTTTAAATTGTAAATTAAAATCATCCATCTGAAAGTAGTTCAAGTACATGACATTGAATTCATCTAAAACAGACATCATAAGTGTATAAGCATGGGAAATAGTCTTATACAGGGCGCTGTCAGCACATAGACTCATATTGAATGGAGGCGTCGATATGGAGTCTCAGGTATTTAGATTTTATAGAAAAAGTGAAAATTACTTGTTATAAGAGAATCCTGTATGTTCCACAAAATACTGCTGGATATGGTGTTAGATTAGAAATAGGTAAATCTCAACTTGCAGTTAGAGTTTTTGGGCCAATGCTCAATTAGACAGAAAAAATTCGCAATATTTCCGACGATCAATACTCAAAGAAATGTTATTTAAGATTGAGAGAACTGGATAGCTTAAAATATGATTTGTCAACCCTAGAGAAATACAAGTGAACCCGCCAGGTTAGAAGTATATTTGAAAAGATGGGGATAGAGGGCGATTAGGAATTTCTTTCTCTTACTTCTATGCAAAAGAATAAATCGACATGGATGAAAGCTTATGATAAAATATTATATCTAAAAGATTCACAAATAAGGTTAATAAAGAAGTTTATACCTAGACTTATAATCAAGAATAAAACCTGCAGCATTAATGTTGATGGTTAGTGAATTTCACGAATGAGCATTATAATTAATTATATATTTCAAGGTTTTTCATTTGCTTTTGTTGTAAGCACGGTTTATCTCTCCTGGTGTGATGTTCACCATCAACCTACAATTTTAGGTTTTGTATTTATTTATTAGAATAACAGTTAGTTTTAGAAATGAACTGCAACCTATTTGTATGAATCGAATGATTCTCAATCGAATAAAACACTAATAATACTACTAAGTCCAGAAAATAATATCTTTTTACGATTTTAGGGAGAAAAAGTTGTGTAAATAAATGGAAATTGTTTATATAATTACAAAACATGTTTAAAAAGAAGTACTACTCTTGAAATTCGTTTACTTTATATTAGTTATCTCGAAAGATGATAAGTTTTCACGACTTACAGCAGTAAACAATTTTTTAGACATACAATAATTTTCTAAAGAATTTAAAATTATAGGACTTATAATTTTTTTGAAAGCCGATCTTTTCCAATTTCAAACCAAAAATCAAAAGTCGAATTTTGACAGGTATAAAGTTGGACCACTCGACAGAAATAATTGATTAACTTACTTTTGAATCACTCTTTGCTAACATTCGCCAAACTAATTTCATGTTGGCCCAGAACAGTATCCCTCACTTCATGTATACTATATACAACTATATGAATCCTGTATTAATAACTTAGCAAAACATATATACACTATATACCCACACGATACTCAATAATTCACATATATACACTCCATACGCACAAAACTCTTGCGCGCTTAAAAGTGGCAACTGATTTTCAAGTGTTCTGATTCATTCCTAATAAGTGTACGCATACGAAAGTATGCGAAGTATTTTTCTATCTACCTAGAAGCAATTGACACTGTGACTGTGTAATTCACGAGAAAATGTTTTTTTAATGAAATAATTATGTTGCATTTGGTTTGTGTTACACTATTGCGTATAACTTATTTCGTTATTATCTACAAATAAAGTTAGCCTTTCATTATCATGTAATTGCATACATCTAAGGAGCCACCAATTAGTTTTTATTTTTTTTAACTATGAACTAATGCTCTGACCATTTCCGCAAAAATATATATTGCAACTTCGAATGTGAGCATGATATAGGGAGAAAGTGGTTGGTGTAACAAAAGTACTTTCTATAAAAAAAATTATTTGAAAATTTGAATATTTTTTTTTATAGTCTTCAAATGAACAGAATTCGTTGCTGAATTTTTCGCAGAACCTCTTTAGTACTCACTATAACATATATCTTAACCACCAAGACCAGTTGGGCTGTTTTCAAGAAAATCTGTCTTTTTGATTTTTCAAAATTTGTTTATATCTTCTGTAAGAAATTTTTTTCAGTTGATACTTGAGGTTAATTTATTGCATAGGACCCCTGCAATATGGATCACATCCGAGCAGGGGCACCCAGACCATGCTTATCCTGCTACGGCCTTTGTAGATCTTTTATAGCTTTTTAGGGATTTCACGAGATTTAAAGGGATTATAGAAGGGTGTAGTGTATCTCAAATGATTTTAGAGGAGTGCCTAAGGTTTCACAATTTTTCAATCTACTTGAAGAGAATTTTTTTTGCCTGAAAAACAAAAATTTATGTTTTTTGCCAAGGCGGCAGCAGAAAAAAAAGTCGAAAGAACAACATTGTTTCTCTGAAATAGTTATAGAAAAATGTCTCTAAATACGTCTATCTCGCGTTGTATTTGTATTTATAATATTTAGATTTAATATTGATATTTTTTATTTTAGAGTTTTGCAAAAATCACTGACATTAATTTTTGTTTGTCATTCTCATAGTTTACATAATTTTTTGTTGTATTTCTAACGAGGAATTTCTGATAGAGTCCAAAAATGCCCCGAAAAAACTGAATTTGACAATTTTGTGCCAAATTTATATATATATATATATGAGCTTTTTTCTCTATCTTTTTTGCCATTAATTATTTTTATTCGAAAACTGAATTTTTTTGGTCATTTTTAACAAATTTACAATTGCTTACACAATTTTTATGTTTTAAAATAATTTTTTGTCCTGCCAATTCATTGACAGGTACGTTTTTACATTTAATTTAATTTAATAATTTTTAACGATCAGACATTGTCAGGAAGACAAGCTCAATTGTAAATTTTGATAGAAATCCGAAAAAGAAATTTAAATTTTGTTCTAAATTTATTTAAGCATATTTCTCGTGAATTAATATTTAAGTGTTGTACAAATTTTTTGAATAATTAATATTTTTCAGATAATTTGTTTACATTGATCATGAAAAATTGATCATTGCAGTATGATTATATTTATACGTTACTTATGTACTTTACTTATACATTTTGACAAGTTATTTTAGGACCATTTTCATATTTTAATTACAGAAAAATATAAATTTCAAACATTTATTTCACATCAAAATTATTTGAGCAAAAAGAAACATAATTTGAAAAACACAAATCTTTAATAAAAATCGGATAGTAATATATGAATGACCTATATATTTATTAATAAACGACAAAGTTAACGAAATTAAAAAAAAACTTGAGTTTCCTACCTTTTCTAACGTGAAAATACAAGTAAATAATAATTGATCGTTTAAACAATTGGAAAATGCCTAAAACGAAGGTCAGTCTTCCTGACAATAGCTAATTATTTATTTAAACGAAAAAAATTACCTTCATATGAATTAGTGAGACATTTTTTTTAACAAGTGGTAATTATTTTAAACAATCAAAATTTATTTTAAAAATGCTCAGGAGCATCTCACTTGTTAAATACAAATAGTTAGTGGCAAAAAGGGGAAAAACAGAGCTCATTTATGTCACTTCTGTGCAAAATTTTCTTTTTCACGTTAATTAATTTTCAACCATAAAAAATTAACTTTCAAACCCAATATGTGAATTTGTAACCAAAGAGAAGAGTCTCCACCTAATAAAATGAATAAAGTAAGGAAATTAATTTTTAACTAAAAAGAATAATTTTTAACCAAAAATATTCATTTTCTACAAAAAAAAGTAGAATTTTCAATAAAATACAGCAATTTCCTAACAATTAGTTGCATTATTAAATAAAAAGTATCAATTTTTAACTAAAAATGGAATGTTAAAATTTTCAATTAAAAAAAAACAACCATGAATTTTAAACAAAATAGTTAAATTTTCAACAAGAAAAAATGAATTTTCAATTAATGCAGTACAACTTTCGACCAAATAGTCATATTTCAGCTAAAAATGATAAATTTTCAATCAAAAATGGAATAGTACAAAAAAATGAATTTTCAACCCAATAGTTTAATTTAAAAAAATGAATAATAATAATAAAAAGAAAACATTTATTTGCCAATAGCTCAATTTGCAAAAACAAAAAATGAATTTTTAATAAAGTAGTTTTACTTTGAACCAAATAGTTAATTTCTCAACTAAAAATAGTTCATTTTCAACCAAAAATGAAATAGTTAAATCTTCATTTAATTTATTTAAAAAAAATTAATTTTCAACACAATAGTTGAATTTGTAACCGAGAAGAATCTTCACCTAATAAAATATTAATGAACCAAAGGAATTAATTTTCAACAAAAAAGAATAATCTTTACCCAAGAAACTTAATTTTCTACCAAAAAAATAGAATTATTTTATTTAAATAAAATGCAGATATTTTCAACCAATTTGTTGAATTATTAAATAAAAAGTATCAAGTTTGAACCAAAAATGGAATATTAAAATTTTCAATTAAAAAAAAAACGAATTTTCAAAAAAACATAGTTGAATTTTCAACAAAATAGTTCAATTTTCAAAAAAAAAAAAATATCTATGAATTTTTAATAAAGTAGTTTTACTTTGTACCGAATAGTTGATTTTTAAACAAAATGATACGTTTTCAACCAAAAATTAAATAGTTAAATCTTCAGTTAATTAATTTTCAACCATAAAAAATTAACTTTCAAACCCAATATGTGAATTTGTAACCAAAGAGAAGAGTCTCCATCTTTTTTAATCCCCTTTTCTCTATCTCATCCTATCCTTCAACTATCCACGTCAATCTTTTACTATTTCTCTGTCAACCTAAATTTAAATTTAATTTCCATTTCTCTATCTCATCGTATCCTACCTCTATCAATGTCGATCTTTTTTTATATCCTTGCCAATCTAAATTCACGTTTATATTTTTTAATACCCTTTTCGCTATATTATTCTATTTCCTTGCCAATCTATATTCAAGTTTATCTTTTCCAATACCCTCTTCTTTATCTCATCCTATCCTACGTCTATCCACGTCAATCTTTTATCATCTCTCTGTCAATCTAAATTTTTGTCTAACTTTTTCAATCCTCTCTTTTATATCATATCCAATCCTTTATCTATCCCCGTCTATATTTTTCTATCTCTCTGTCAATCCAAATTCCCGTCCATCCTTTTTAATTTCATGCATTTGGAGAGAAAGTAAAAGATTGACGTGGATAGGCAAAGGTTAGGATGAGATAGAGAAGAGGGGATTGAAAAAGATAGACGTGAATTCAGATTGGAAATTAGATATAAAAAGATAGACTTTGATAAATGTATGATACGATGAGAAAGGGAAGATAATATTGAAAAAGATAGACGTGAATTTAGATTGACAAAGAGATAGAAGAGGCTTGATGTGGATAGATAAAGGATAGAATGAGATAGAGGAGAGGGTATTAAAAAAGATAAACGTGAATTCAGATTGACAAAGATATAGAAAAAGATTGATGTGGATAGACAAAGGATGGGGCGAGATAGAGAAGAGAGTATTGAAAAAGATAGATGTAAATTTATATTGACAATGGGATAGAAAAAGATTGACGTGGATAGATAAAGTATAGGATGAGATAGAAAAGACGGTATTGAAAAAGGATAGACGTGAACTTAGATTGCAAAAGAGGTAGAATGGGATGAATTTTATCTTTCTATCATAAAGATTCAAAATTATTCAAAAAGATAGGATAGTATAGAATATTTATATCTTTTTTTACCCCCCAACTTCTATCTTTTTCAATATTTCTACTTTAAATTTTGACATCCCCAATACCCTTCTATTGTGCCCGGAAAATGCCTAAAAAAATGCAAAATAGGAGTTTTCTATCAAATTCATGAAATAAACAGAAAGTTAATCAATTTTACAGATCAAAAAAATCCATTTTTAAATTTAAAGCATTGAAAATTGATAATGTTACTTTTTATTTGTAGAGAAATGACATTTTCGCATAATCCATAAATTCCTGAAAATTTGTAAATTCCTTAAATTCTCTAAAATCCTTGGTTTCTCTGAATTCCCTAAAATTCTCGAAGATTTTGAATTATCTCAATTCCTAAAATTATCTGAAATCATAACATTTCTTGAATATATTCAATCGCTTTCAAACACATAACACGTTATGAATGCCCCGAAATGCTTGAATTCTCTGAAATCCTGAAAAAGCCTTTAATGTTCTGAAATCATTGAGTACTCTGAATTTCTGGCTTATTATAAACTTCCTAAACTCTCTAATATCTCTGAAATTCTCTAAATTTCATGAAATTCTTGAATATCATGAATTCCTTGAATATTGATAATGGCCAGAATTCCTTTAGTATTCTAGATGCATTGCATTGTTTCAATCCTGAAAATTACTGAATTCCTGAATTCCCTGAAATTATAGAATGTTCTGATTTTCCTGAATTTTTGAATTCCTGAAGATCTCTGAATGCTAAAAATTAAAATTAAAAATTAAAATTCTCTTCATTCTCTGAGTTCCTTTTAAATTCTAAATTCCTGAATTCTTCAATTTCTATACATTCTCTGATATCCTTAAATTCTCTTCTGAAATCTTTGAATATTATGAATTCCACAGATATTCAGAATTCCTGAAATTCCTGGAATTCAGTAAATCTCCTGAATTTCTTAAATATTCTAAATTCTCTAAATTCCTTGAATTACATAAACACTACGAAATACTTTGAATTCTCTGTAATTTTGCAATATACTGAATTACTCCAATATTCCGAATTTCTTGAATTCACTGAATTCTCTAAAATCCTTGAATATTCTAAATTTCTGAAATTCTTTTAATTCTCTAAATTCCCTGAATTCCTCAAAATCTTCCAAACACTTTGAATTCCCTGAATTCATGGAATTTCTTGAATTCCCTGAATTCATGGAACTTCTTGAATTCCTTTAATTCTTCTAATTTCTCTGAAGTCTTAGCATTATTTTGAAGTCCTTGGAATTCACAGAGTTATCAGAATTCAGAAATTATTGAATTTTCGAGCCTAAAATACGAACTTTTTACTTTAAAATACAAATTTTTACACGAAACAGTTGAATTTTCATGGAAAAAGTTTATTTTCAACAAGAACAGATTAATTTTTAACCAGACAGTATTTGTAACTAAAATAGTTGAATTTCCAACCAAAAAGTATGTTTTTTTATCAAAATTGTTAAATCTTACAAAAAAATTCAATTTTAAACCAAACAATAAAATTTTCAATAAAAAAAGATGAATTCTTAACCAAAAATGTAAAAATAGTAGACTCTCCAACCGAATAGAATGAACTTTCAACCAAAAATGGTTAGATTTTGTTATTGTGTTCTATTAATTAAGTTCTGATAATCGTGTATTTTTCACTAGGAAATATCTCTTCTATTTTTTTACCTTTTTTATTTTTTAGACTAAATTTTTAAAAAAACATTCTTTTACTAATCTGGAATCCTCTTGAATTGTATCAAATTTTTTCTTCAATTTGTAATTTAATCTATTATTATATTTCCAGCGATATCGTAAAAATTTAGGAATATTTTTATATTACAGGACGAGATCAAAGCCGTTTATCATCGCACTGATATTAGCATCCGTCATATTGTACAATGAGTTTATTGTATACGAAATACAACGTTTAAAATGGACTTTTCGAGAATGCACGGATTGTGTGCGGGTTTTACTTGTCGCTGATCCACAAATATTAGGAGTCAAAAATGAGAATTACAATGGAGCTTCACTGGCGATTTGGGACAGTGATAGGTAAAATAAAACCAAATTGTATCTTTATAATTTATTAAATTTACATTAACATTTTTTTTAAAGAATTAGGACACTATTTTGCATGATTAATAAACCGGAAATGAGATAGTTTGAAGTCTAATTTTGATTTGGGAGCGTTTTTCTGTTCTGCTTTTGGTGCATAAAAAAAATTCATGAGAAAGTAGATTTCATTTCGATCTTACATTAATTTTTAACCATGCATTGCATTTTTAATAAAAAAATTGATTTTCTTCAAAAAAATACGAAGCTTCAACAAAATACATAAATTTTTAATCAGATAGTTCAATTTTCAACCAAAAAATACAAATTTTCAATGAATTACATAAATTTTAAACTAAATATTATATATTTCCCGCAAATTCACTTCCCTCATTTCCCCTCATTTTCAGACTTCTGCCTTCACTAATTTTCTTTACTTTTCTTTCACACATTTCCCCTCATTTCCACCCACTCACCCTACTTTCTCTTCGCTGATTTCCCTTCATTTTCTCTCCTATCATTTTTCATTGCTCCACATACTTCCCCTTCCATTACTGACCCTTGCTGCCCTAAGTTTCCATCCCTTCACTTCCCCTACGCTCCTAACTTCCCCTTCTATAATATTCTCTTACTTCACCTATTTCCCCTACTTTAATTTCCCCTCACTTCCCCTAATTTAATTCTTCTTACTTCCAATACCTCCTCTCGCATCATTTTTCCTACTTTCCTCAATTTCCATTCCATCAGTTCCTTTATATTCCCTTCGCTCTCTTTCCCTCATTTTATATACTTCCTCTATTTTATCAAATACTAACGCTTCATCATTTGAGATTGACGATTTCCATATTCCGGACTTCACTTACTTCACTTTAAATAATTTCCCCAACTTCCCCTTACTCTCTATATTTCCCGCCCTTTCACTTCCCTCGTTTCCCCTTATTTTCAGACTTCTCCCTTCACTAATTTTCTTCAATTCTCCTTCACACATTTCCCCTCCTTTCCAACCACTTACCCTACTTCCTCTTCGCTGATTTCCCTTCATTTTCCCTCCTATCATTTTTCATTGCTCCACATACGTTACCTTTCCTTACTGACTCTCACTGCCCTTAGTTCCCCTCCATTCACTTTCGCTACTTCCCGTTCTATAATATTCCCTCACTTTACCTATTACCCCTTCCTTAATTTCCTCTCACTTGACAAACTTTACTTCTTACTTCCATTACTTCCTCTCCCATCATTTTTCCTACTTTCCTTCCCATCACTTCCATTTTTTTCCTCTGCTCTTATCCCCTCATTTCCCTAATTTTCCATACTTCCTCTACTCGCATTTCTCCTAATTTCCCATATTTCCCATCCCCTCATTATCCCTTACTTCTCCTCTTCTCCTCCCCCAATCAGTTCTGCTTCTCTTAAGCGATTGACAAAAAACAAAAGTATTAGATCCCGAAACTTTTTAAAATAAGGAACATTCAAAAAGCCTAACAAATTAAATTCACTAAATTAATTGCATTTCTAACCATCTAGTTAAATCTTCAAGCCAAAAAGACAAACTTTTTTAGAAGACAGTTCAATTTCCAACCAAGAAAGATAAATTTTTAACCAAGAACTCTTTTTACGCAGTTGAATTTTCAACCAAAAGAGAGGAATTTTAAACAAAATACTCGAATTTTCAAGAAAATAATTAAATTTTCAACCAGAGAGAAATTTTCAACTAAAATTATCAATTTTAAAACCGAAAAGATGACTTTTCAACAAATAAAGATTTTTCAGTCGGGAAAGAAAAAAATTACATTCAAATTGTTGAACTTTCAAGCCAAGAGACGAATATTCTCTAAAACAGTATACAGTTGAATTTTTAAAAATAAAATATGATTTTTCAACTAAATAATATCAATTTTCAACAAAAAATATCAATTTTCAACAAAAAATAATAAAAGTAAATAATTTTAAGTTAAATTAATTAACTTTAAACAAATTTTTTTAGGAAAATAGTAACAATTTTAACAAAGTAGTTCAACTTTTACTCAAGTAGTTAAATTTTTATTCAAAAAGATCAATATTCAGCAAAATAATTAAACTTACAACCAAGGAGATGAATTTTCAACTAAAATGATGAATCTTCAATAAGACAATGATTTTTTAAAAATTGGTTTAATCTTCAACCGAGTAGTTCAATTTGTAAACAAAAAAGGTGAATTAACAAATAATAATGTGATAGCAGATATTTTAACAACAAAATAATTTTATTTGAAATCAAAAACAGTTGAATGCAAACAAAAAAGACGAATTTTTAACAAAGTAGTGTAACTTTTACCCAAGTAGTTGAATTTTCATTTAAATAATATCAATATTCAACAAAATAGTTAAACTGTCAACCAAGAAGATAAATTTTTAACTAAAAAGATGGATCTTCAACAAGACAATGATTTTTTGACTAATTTGTTCAATCTTCAACCAAGTAGTTCAATTTTTAAATAAAACCGGTAAATTAATAACGACTAATGTAATAGCAGATATTTCAACCAAAACAGATTTTTATTTGGAATAAAAACTGTTGAATGCAACCAAAAAAGACGAATTTTTCAACAAAACAGTTGAATCCTCAAACAAAGAAGATTAATTTTCAACCAGTTACAAATAAATCTGCATTTTAGCATATTGTTCAGAATTTATCAAAGAATAAGAATCAATCATAAATATTGAGGATGAATGCTTGTAAGTCACTCTTTCGGGTCCCCGAAGAAAACCCCATAAGTGACAAATTTGAATTTTACGCAATATTGGGGTTTATTAACGTTTTAATTCAGTTTTGTTTCTAAATTATTATTAATTGGTCATTAAGAATACCCACTCATCTATTAACTAATTTTCAATTGTTTAAACAATTTTAATATGTGTAAACTTTTTTTAGGTAAGTCGCGAAATGAATGTATTTTCTACACGTTATAAGTTCTTTAATCAATGATAACAATAAAATAATTTTTCAAATTAATTTCACAATTATATATATTATAATGCGTGTTTGATCGAATATACAGTTTACATAAAATAAACAGAAGAAACATATTTTGAATTGTTTTAGCAATTGTATTTGGTTAAAATATTTGATTTATTTATGCAAAAATGAAATATTCAAACAAAATCAAATTGTTTTAAATATTTACGAGTATTCTTAGAAAACAAACTAGTATTTAAAAATAACAAAATCTGTAGAAAATTTGAAGAGATACAATGTTTTACCTGTTTTTCTTAGGTAAACTGTATACTTGAATATATACGCAATATTCAAAAGATTGTAAAATTATGTAAACAAATTCTTTCATTGTTATTATTGATTGAAGCACTCATAACGTCTAGAAAAAACGTTCATTTCATGATTTAACTGAAAAAAAATGATTAAACAAATCATCCCTGCCGCATCTCCTGCACTCTGTCGTGGGGTTAGACCCCATTTTGTGCATATGATAGTTTAAGTGGTTGTGTCCAGTTAGGATCTGTACCACTGTCCTTATATCTTTCTCGGGCAAACTCAGGATTTCCCTGGCTCTGTCCATCCTATGGGTATAATTCAGGATGGATTTCGCCTGACGGCAACCCCGGATCTGTTCCCAGTATTCCGGGTGTTTTGTTCGAATCCAGTTTTTAATGGCCAAACCGGTACAGCAAGACGCTATTCCCAGTACCGTTTCTGGTCCTATGTATTCACTTGCTGCGCCATGTTTTGCCAACTGGTCCGCCTTTTCGTTGCCCTTGATCCCTGTGTATTTTAAAAACTGCCCCTTTTGGATCTTAAATTTTTAGATGTGATATGATCGATTTCCGTTATGAAATATTTAATTCCTAATAATAATATGATTGCCACTGAAGGTGCTAACATTTTTCTACAATTTGACAATCACCCATAATTGGAATTTGTGTGAATTGTAATAAATAAAATCTTAATTAAATATCCAATTACTTATCATTTTTATAATTAGTTATTATTCTTCATTTATAAGCAAAGAAAAACAATCATTTACGTTAAAATTATGTTCTCAAGTTTCAGATAATTTTGGGGTTTTTGCGATTTTGTAATTGATAAAATCTTCATTTAATATCTAATTATTATTTATTTTTATTAATTAATGATTATTTTTCATTCTTAAGCAAAAAGCCAAGCCATTACGTTCAACTCTTTTTTTTAACTTTCAGGTATTTTTTTATTTTTTGAAATTTTGTAATTAATAAAATCCTCATTAAATATCTCATTATTATTTGATAAATAATTATTATTTTTCATTTTTAGGTAAGAAAATCAATCCATTACGTTCAACTTTTTTTTCGTAAAATTTCAGGTGTTTTCTGATTTTTTGCAATTTTGCATTTAGAGCACAAATTTTAAAATTGAAAGACTTTTAGTACTTTCAATTTGGGACATTTAAAAAAAATTATTCAAATCCGAGCTGTTACAGACCGATGTTAGATAAAATACATTTTTGGTCTACGCTGTCTCCACTATTTGGCACAAGTTCTTAAGGCTTAAAAAGAAAAAACAAGTTCGTTAACCAGCCATTTTTTATCAATGGTTCTGGTTTTATCCATCGAAAATGTTTTTAAAAAATAAAAAATTCCATTTTTCACCAAAGCTATACGAGATATGAAAAAAATGTTAGAAAGTAAAATTGTTCATGTCAAATAGATGAGCAAATTTTGTTGAAATCATTTTTTGATAAGTTACATATTTTTCGTTTTAATCGTGAAAAATGCTATTAAAAGTAAAAAATTCAATTTTTCGGTAAAACTACACAAGACACGACAAAAATGTTCATCAGTAAAATTGTTCATATTAAAAAGATGAACAAATTTTATCAATACTATTTTCTTATAAGTTATATATATATATATATACATATATATTCCACATCAGACGGGATAAGTCTATCGCTGATGTGAGTCGGCACCTCTTCCAAGCAATCAAATTGTCAAGGTTTCTTTCTCTGAAGTACCGAAATGTGGTAAACACTTTCATTCAGACAAACGGCTTCTGTGCCATGCCAGAAAACATACTTCTTGAAATGGTAATCGACCCTAGGCTAACCGTTTTTCATGACGCACTCACCAAAATCCTGGAATCAAAACATAAGCAACAGACAACTGTTAGATAAAATATTGTCCAAAAAATCAATTTTGGAACTAATGATTAAACAGAAATGATTGATTGGAAACAGACAGATGTTTCACTTACCGTACCTCCAGTTTTAATTCCTATAACAGAGGACGAACTTACCGCTAAGCTATCTATGGCCGATAGCTTGGTACCAGATTGGGACTTTACATCTTTCCCTTGTCAACCAGTAGTGGTGAAAAGAACTGTTGGACTGGTAACAGAGGTGTCCAGACAAGGCATCGGTCCCGACGCTCAGGACAGAAAGATACGCGCCACACTTCTCTCTCGAAAGACTGTAAACTTATTTGACATTAAGAAAGACATTGTGGGTGTAATTAATGACTCTGAGGCTCAAATAATCACGTTCTTCATATGGTTGGTTGGTTGAGGAGGGCGCAGCTGGAGCCCGATATGCAGCCACCTCCACGTGGTGGGCTCTGGGTCACTGGAAGTAGTAGAACTCAGTGAGCTGGGAGCTGCACAAGTAATTAAGCGTTTTACTCGAAAATACGCAATTTTGAGCCATTTCCCCCTCCATTAGGATTGGTATGGGGTGACTTTGGCGACTCGGTAAAGACCTCTAAGTACTCTCTGATGATTTTTCGTCGTAAAGTCACCCTTGGAAGGCAACGGTATCGATTTTAAGCCCATTTTAGCAAAACCTTAAATTTTAGTGTTTTTTAGTGAAATTTCGAGATTTCACCCTCAAAGAACAGACTGAAGACATTATCCGATTTCAAAATTTCAAAGTGTGCTGAGTTTCGGATTGGACTAGGCCACTTTTCCGCACCCAGGCATTTCCTGGACGCATCATGTTGGTTTTTCGCACCGGCCTAGTACATAATTCAATGTAAAATTTCCCGCTCTATCGACTGCCTATATGTAATTATTGTAACCATATTCAGCAGAAACCCTTGGTACAGGGACCCTCTATCCGCAACCCGAGGACGTGTTCGGTGGATTTGTCATAGGCCCTTCTGTTCTATTCCAAAGGAATAGAAACCGAAACCGAATAGTTTATGGTTTATGGTTAATGGTTTATTTGTGTATATATATATATATATATATTAAATTCTTCATCAAAATTTGATAATGTAGTAAAATTCATTCCTGGTTATTAATAAAAAGCAAATAATTCCTAATGATATTTTCATGATTAAAAGATAACGACTAGACCTTCAGAAATGAAAAAGGAGTATTATATGGGACATCATTTCTGACATTTACCAATGAAACATAAACTTGGAAAATGTGTATTCTTATCGAATAGCAGTTATTAGAACAAATATGTACCAACAGGGAGACTGCCATTTTTTGCAGGAAAAATTAACTTTGGAAATTATCACCTCTTTTAATATCAATAAAGCAATTGTTTTCTTCAGGTCGAATTTAAAAAAATATATGTTTTTAATATTTATTTATAAAGGTCTGATATTTATTCTTTCAAAGAATTGTTTTGCTGAGCAATGCTTGGATTTCTAAGCTACATATTTTTTCAGGCGTCCAGTAAAGTAAGTTCAACGCATAAGCGTTTTGAATGTCATCATCTAAGCTATCAAACGCTTGTTATGCGAATCTCGTACAATTAGTTTCATCACAGATATTTAAAAAAAATTAATTCACGGTGGGATAATTTATTTTCATCTCAAGCCTTATATCTTGCCACATGAGATTGTTTATCAAACAAAATTTTGTTGTTAAAAATATCCTAAAATTGCTGTTTTGGAGAATGAAAATCATTCTCTTTTGCGCAGTTGTTTCTTTTCATTAGACTATCATATCCTTTTATAATAGATTGCCATTCAACCACATAATTATTATTGTTTTAAAAAATTATGATGAACCAATTCACAGTTCAGACGTGTTTCACGTACATGTTTCTTCTTTTTGGGGAAGTCGCTTATTCTCAACTTAAAAATTATATTGTGCTAAGAAGAGGAACCTTAGGTTAAAAGTGGCCGAAAGCGCAATTAGGAAATTTGTTTGTAAAGAGGTTGTATGTCAATCGAAGTCTGTAGCGATTACAAAGGTCCGCTTCTTATTTGTTTTGGTTTTCGGCAAAGTGATAACAATGAGACGTCCTTCCTCTCTAAGATCTTCATTTTTTATGTCAGCCAGTTCCTGACTCCTACATGCTCCCATGATCCCGATGACTAGGGCAACCTATAATTTATTGAATTAAATTATTACATCATTAAAAAGTACCCATTGACTCTCTGCTTGCGTGGTATTCTTATATCTGTGTATGTGTTTGTCTCTCTCTCTCTCTCGCCTTATTTGTGCCACTGATACGTCAAATCAACATTCCAACAAGAAATTTTATTTTCAACCAAATATTTGAATTTTCGACTAAACAGTTGAATTTTCAACCAAACAGTTGAATTTTGAACCAAATAGTTGAATTTTGAACCAAATAGTTGAATTTTCAACCAAAAAATTGAAATTTTAACCAAATAGTTAAATTTTTAACCAAACTGTTGAATACAAAGGCATGAAAGAGTCAACAAATTTTGTTCTTATAACCATTAACTGACTTTCATCAAAAGAAGACGTAGACTTAATATTTTCCAAAATCAAGTCTACTTGGTTATATTTTGATTGTGGATCACTATTCCAAATGATGTTACATAAGTGCTGATTTTTTATTCTGTATTCCATGTTGAAAAATACTTCAAAGGTTTCCCTCAATATCTCCGTAAAAACACGAAGTCTATTTATAAACGTCTTCTATGAAACAAAACAAAACAAATGAAGGAAACAAAATGTGGTACGACTTGAAGTTGCAGCATCTTCAAGTCGTTATTGATTTGCTTTTCTGAAACAAATCATGCTTCAGGCATTCGCGTTTCAGAAAAACAAATCAATAATGACTTGACGTTTCTGCTGCAACTTCAAGTCGTACCTAATTTTGTTTCCTTCATTTGTTTTATTTTTTTTCAAACATAAAAAAATTTGTTTGTTACGCTAGTTCACTGAACATTATTTTTAGTTATTTATTACATTTATTTTTGATCTTTTTTAATGAATTTGAAAGTCTTAGAAGAAATGGTATCACGGAAAAGTTTAGCAACTAAAAGTTGTAACTTTGTTGTTAAATAACAAATTTCTGTTGAGTGGAAATAAAATATCCGCAGTTAGTCATTATACCTAGGATTCAGAATTAAAAGCTCGACTTTGGGTTTATTTATTATTATTTTAATTTAAAATTGAATTTAGAATTGAGTATAAAAAAAAACATAATTTTATTTGTTGTTTAATTATTTTGTTAAAATTGTAAACCTTTCAAATTAAAGTGCTTTTAATATTTGAAATTCAAAATTTAAAATTATGCAAGTTTTTAGTTTTACAATTGAAAATTCTGTAAGTTTGAATCTCTATGTTCGAAACTTCTTCAACCTGCACGATTTAAAATGGAAACCTTGACTATTGATCTATAAATTATTCAAAATCTTAACATCTTTATTATGCACCTTCAAAATGAAAGACTTTTTAATTTTGACAATTTAAAAATAATAATTATTCAAGTTTGAGGTTTACAATCATTAAAAGTTCTGTAATTTCGATTATTTTTATTCGAAATTTCTTCAACTTGGAAGATTTAGAATTTAGAATACCATTTTTATTCATACATTTAGAAATAAAAATAATTTGCAATTGTTATTGTTCAAAATTGTAGGACTTTGAGTAGTACATTAAAATTTTTTTTAATGTTCAATTTAAAACATTGACAAGTAACAATAATGCATGTTTCAAGTTTGACAATGAAATGTTCTGTAATTTTCATTTAAAACTTTCGAAATTTCTTCAATTTGAAAGATTTTGAATTAAAAACTGAACTTTTGATTTTTACAAAATCATCCAAACTTAATCATTTCTATTTATACATTTATCAAACTAGAATAATTTTAAATTGTCATTGTTTGAAATTGTAGGGCTTTGAATGGAACATTTTTAAAATTGAAGAGTGTTTAATTTTTTAATTTTACAATTAAAAATGATGCAAGTTTTAAATTTTGCAATCAAATGTTCTGTCATTTTCATGATCGACATTTGAAATTTCTTTTATTTGGCAGACTTAATGTTTCCAAAATCATCAAAATTAAGCAAATTTATTTATGTTTTATCTCTAAAACAGAAGAGTTTTCAATTGTAAATCTTTAAAATTGAACAAGCTGCCGAACTTTAAATTGGAAACATCCGCGAAATGGATCAGTTTTTAGTTTTGAAGAGAACAATTTTGAAAATTGAAAAAAAAAATTTGAAATTTTTTTGTAAATTTGTGCTTGGAAAACGGTACGTGCCAGTCGACGCCACTCGCACATAACAATACACCGAGAAGCGAGCCGAACAGCAGTGTAATAGCAATGCACGCAACAGGCACCTTTGGGCCCGGTGACCAACCACTCCATTCCTCAACAGCCGATATGAGCCAGTTGCCTGTAACCCCGCATGACACCTGTAACGCAGCAGCGAATTCAAGTCAGCCGCCTACATCCGTGCACGACGCAACACACAGATGCAACACAGAAGGAAGGCAAATCTCCAATTCCTTAACTCACACATTAGAATGTTACGAAGTAACAAAGGAAGAGCAAAACCAGATCGACCACTACGAGGAATCTGCAGAGTTTCATCAATTAGCGGACGATTAAAGTCCATACATGGAAGACACTCAGACGGAAGTTCCTACAGATTGTTAGTAGATTCCGGAGCCGCAATAAATCTTATAAAGAAATCGGAAGTCCCAGCAGAAAACTGCATCTCTTCCATATAATTGATGATTTCCCCTAACCAGAGGAAGGTATCATCGACCTGCCCTTTTTTAACGCGTTCCATACATACCATTTAACTAAGGACTTCCTTTACGTAGAAAAGAAAAAGTTATCCCTTTATGAGGACGGTACATTCTTACCTGGTAATACGTCACAAATAACCCGGATAAAAGTAATTGACAAAGACCAAGACATTTACATAGAAAATTACAAATCAATCCATGATGGTGTTTACAAAATACAAAATAAAAAGTTAGTTGTACCCCTCTACAATTATGATAAAGACCCGTTGATAATACCACAAAAAATCGAGTACGAACCAATAGAGCAAATTAACCAAACGAATAGAATGAGCGTTACTTCGGAGGGGGAAAAACAGGAAAAAAGGATTCAAGATTTATTAAGCAATACTAGATTGAAGCACGTAGAAAAAGCGGAAGCTACTAAATCGTGGTAAATAATAGAAGCGTACAGTGATATTTACAACCTCGAAGGAGACCCGTTTCCATGTACTGATCTGGTGGAACATGAAATCATTTTGAAGACCGGAAAAATAGTAAATTTAAAATCCTATCGTCCTCCTGAATGTCACAAAGTGGAAATAAAAACACAAATGCATGAGTTGAAGGAGAAGGTGTCATAATTACATTGATCTTTTTGGTTGACAATTTATTTATTTCGTTGGAAATTTTAATAGTTTGCTGAAACTTCGTTTTTTGTTTGGTTAAAAAATTTTTTTGACTGAAACTTTTACAATTCCATTTTTAGTTGAAAATTTTTCACTATTGGTGGAAAATTCATGTATTTTCTTGCAAATTCATCTTTTTTTAATTTCATTTCTTTGGTTGAAAATTCAACTAATTTGTTAAAAGTTCGATTTTTTATTGATTAAAAATTCATTTTTGAATGAAAAAATTTAACTGTTCCAAAACATGGTTACAAATTGATCTTTTTTGGTTACAAATTCATTTCTTATGTACAAAATTCGATTTTTTAACTGAAACTTTCACTATTGCATTTTGCGGTCGAAAATGAAGACTTCAAGTTGAAAATTCATTTCTATAGTTAAAATTTAAAAAATTTGGTTCAAAATTCGTTTGGTGCTTTTGTAATTTAAAATTTTACTTTTTTACTTCGAAATTGAACAATTGCATTTTTTGTGGGAAAATCTATCTTTTTAGTTGACTATTTATGATTGGAAATTTATTATTCTGTTTGAAATTCGTCCTTTCGTTGGAAAATGGTTGAAAATTTAACGATTCTGTTACAAAATCCTTTTTTTCTTAAACTTTTTCTCTATCAGATTATTTAACAATTACATTTTTTTAATTTTTCATTTTCAGTGAAAAATTCAATTCTTTTTTTGGCGAAATGTTTTCTTTCTTGAAAATACGTCTTTGTGGGGCTACCTTTTTTTTACATTCATCTTTTTGGTTGACAATTTATTTATTTCGTTGAAAATGTTAATGGTTTGCTGAAACTTCTTTTTTTTTGTTTGTGGTTAAAAAAATTTTTTTACTGAAACTTTGACTATTCCGTTTTTAGTTGAAAATTTCTCATTATTGGTTGAAGATTCGTGTATTTTCTTGAAAATTCGTCTTATTCTCTACAATAATACTCTGTTCGGTTTTAAATTCATTTACTACGTTCAACATTTGATTTTTTATCTAAAAATTTCACTATTGCACTTTGCGGTTGAAAATGAAGATTGAATGAATTTAAACATTTCTTTTGCTGCTTATGTACCTGAAAAAATAAAAGATTTCAACAAATGAACCGAACCTCCACTTTTTTATTTCATCGAAAATTAACAAAATGGCGGCGTTTCTTGTGAAAGAAACGCTTTTTCTGAACTAAAGTTTTTTTCTGTTTTTCACAAAAAACGCCGCCATTTTGTTAATTTCCGATTAAATGAAAAATTGGAGGTTCGGAACATAGGGGCGATGAAATAGATCAATGAACTTTTTCGATGTTTTGTTTTAGATCACCAGGAGACCCAAAATTACCTGCGCCAGCAGAAAACTTTTTATTTTTTGCACACATGCATTTTATTTTATAAATAAATAAATGAATATTTTTTACCATCGAACGAGAAATTTTTTTACTCTCCTTGATGATACCTTTAAGAAAAAAAACATTCGTTCAATTATATACAATAGTTCCCGATAAAAAAATGATTGAAAATATGCTTTTTTTTATGCGTTCACATTGGAATATCCCCTTAAGGAAATGAAAATTCCAGGACCATGAGCAAAATTCAAGTAATTTTTCAAGTTTTTCAAGGAAAAAAATTCAAGGACTTTTACAGGTTTTCAAGAATTTCCAAGACGCTCTGGTTAAACATTAATTTTTGTAATGTTAATCTTTTTGGTTGGAAATCCCACTATTTGGTTGAAAATTCAACTGCTTGATACAAAAATAATTTTTTTCGGTTGAAAATGGTATAGTTATTTAAAAGAATTTATTCAAATATTATTCCCCTATTTTCAGGAAGATGATCCTATTTTCCCTGTTTTGAGAGCGTTTCGGTAAACCCGAAAAAATGTAATTTTTGCCCTGAAAAACCCGTGAAATAGATGTACTTGAAGTTACGAACGTTCATATGAACGAAATTAAAGAATTTTTTTCTCGAATTTTTTTTGGCCTGAATCATTCAGGAGGTCTAAAAGTAATATTCTGTCAGAAATTTTTTTCGAATTTTTAATTTTTATAGGGTTACTACCCTTACACATCACCCATTATTCAGACCTGCCTTATACAAGTTTGATTGTCGATATTTGAAAAAAGAAAAACGCCAAAACTCTTATTTTTTTATCCTACGAATTACAGACTAGATGAGAATGTTCGGCAATACCCCTAAAAACCACCCTTATGGTATGCAGACCTAAAATGTTAAAAATGACAAGTTTATCAATCTTTCGAAAGTTATCGTGCCTACACGATACTACAGACTACAGACTACAGACTACAGACAGACAGACAGACGGACAGACAAACAGACACCTTCGTAAAAACCATTTTTTCTGACTCAGGGGGCCTCAAAACGTCGACTTTTGATTGAATCCGCGAAAATCATTTTTCACATAAAACCAATACCTTCTCATTGAGATGGGAATGTAAAAAAATTATATTTGAAAAGATTTTGAAAAATTAAAACCAAAATGTGCTATCTTGAAGATTTCGCAAGAAAATTTCGAAGTGTTTTAAAAATTTTGAAATATTTGAAAAAAAATGAAACAGTTTTCTTAAGATTCCTGGGAAAATAAATGACTTTATTTTTTTTTAATTTGAAAAGATGTCAGAACATATCAAAAGATTTCTAAAATTTTTTTTAAAAATCTGGAATATTATAAAAATTTTTAATTTTGAAAAAGTTTTACCAATTTTAGGAAGAATTCGAGTCACTCTCAAAGATATTTAGAAATTTAAGGATTTATTTATTTATTATTATACAAATTTCGAATCACCATTTACTTTTCAAGTTTGATTGTTTTTCAGGTTGTATAAATATAATTTTTCTATGATTTTTGAGAAAATTCAAAAAGATTTTTAAAGATTTCAGATATGTCAAATCAAAATTTCAACAAAATGGTTCATTTTCGACCAAATAGGTTAATTTTTAACTAAAGAAGAATAAATTTTTTCCAAAACAGACGAATTTTATACCCAAAAAAAAAATCTATGAATTTAAAAATACGCATTTTCAACAAAAAAGATCATTCTCAACCAAATAGTTGAATTAAACAGATGAGTTTTCTACCAAAAAAGACGAATTTGCTGGAAAATAGTTAAATTTTCAATAAAAATGCATTTTCAACTCAAATGATGAATTTTCAACCAAAAAAAAAATTCATTTATAACAAATTAGTTAAAATTTCAACCAAGTAGTTAAATTTTTAACCAGAAAATATGAATTCTTAACGAAAAGTTTAATAGTGGATATTTCAACAAAAAATATTTAATAGAAATCTGTATTATCATCGGAGAAGGTAACGGATCGAGAAGAGAAATCCACGCATAAAATGGAAATCTACAATATCGATCAACCGAAAAACTTAAATTTTAATGAAGTAGTTCAAGTTATAACTAAGGAGTTTATTGTTCAAACTAAAAAGATGATTTTTCAACAAAAATTGCTCCCCGTATAAGACACCATAGAAAAATCGTTGAATTTTAACCAGGAATATTGACTTTCTACCAAACAGACGAATTTTCAACCAAGTTGTTGAATTTTTAAGACAAAATGATGACACAGAGGTGAAAAAATCCGGATAAGGTAAGGTTTAGTGAGTAATATGACCCCTGAGAGTAATATGACACCTAGGGTAATATGACACCTGTGGTAATATGACACCTGAGGTAATATAGAACCTGAGGTAATATGACACCATGGGTAATACGAGACATGAGGGTGGTACGTCACCTCAGGGTAATACGACACCTGTGGGTAATATTGCACATGTGCGCAATATGCTACCTAGGGGTAATATGACACCCGAAGTAATATGACACCTGAGGGCAATATGCCAACCGGGAGTAATATGACACCTAAGGGTAATATGACAACTTGGACAATATGCCACTCTAGAGTAATATGGTACATAAGGTAATATGAAACCAATGGGCAGGATGACACCAGGAGGGAAATATGACACTAGGAGGGTAATATGACACCAGGTTGTGAATATTACGCCAGGGAGAGTTATGAGAGTTATATGACACCTGGAATAATATAAAACCCGGTGTTGATATGACACCTGGAGGTAATATTCCATCTGTTGTAATATGCCACCTGGAAGTAATATGACACATGAAGTTATATGACCCCAAAGATAATGACGCCAGGGGGTGATATTTCATCTGGGAGCAATATGACATCTCGGGGTAATATGACACCTGAGACAATATGACAGTTTAGAGTAATATGGCACATAGAGTAATATGACACCTGGCGTAACGTGACACAGTGGGTAATATGACACCAGGGAATAATAAAACTAGGGGGTAATATGACACCAGGGGGTAATATGAGATATGAGAGTTATATGACACCTAGAGTAATATAACACCTGGAGGTAATGTCACTTGGGGTAATATGACACCAGATGTTAATATGAGATATGAGGGCAATATGAAACCTAAAGTTAATATGACACCTGGGGTAATATGACACCTTCAGAGTATACCCTCCCTGTTTCAACTGCTGCTCCGGTTTTGCTACGACAGCATGGAGCGCATTTTCTACAGATTAGTATAGTCCTTCTTCCCAGGTCATTTAAAGGGGGAGAAGGACCCAACGGTCCATTCCACCTTATCGATATCAACGAACTTAGCGGAAAAATTCCAGGCGGCCTTCTCCCTCTCTTGACATCAGCCTTCCTCCTCTTAGTTGGTCTGAGTTTGCAGAAAACCTCCTTTTCTAGGCCTTATCGTACTTGCTGGGCTATTGTCCTCTTATGATGTAATCAGAGCCCTTTGGAGGAAAACCGCAGCGTGATGTCATTAATCTATGGTATCGTAGCTTGTGAGGAACTTAAAATGCCTGCCTTTGAGTTCTTTTTCATATAAATACCAAAGTGTATTCCTGGGGTTTTCAATCTTTGAGACCGCTGATTTTCCTAGGGCTGATCGGGACACGATATATTTGTCGTCCGAGAGAGACTCTCAATCGAAAACTCTCTAGCCTACTATCCTGCTCCTCACTTCTTCCGAGCATAGAGTCGAATCGAGAACCTCACTCCTGTATGGTGGGAGCTTGCGTCACGACACACCAGCAGAGAAATTCTGTTCTCTTGGAAGGCTGAATTAGAGCCCCTGCCTCTCTAGGTAGTAGGGGTTCCTCAGCATCGCCCGGAAGATAAGCCAATGCATAATGCACCTCTAGTCATTCTCGGCATCTGCCCCTGGGTCTGACCTTGATAACGGTGAGATCCCTGAACCTACCAAAATCGCATCCATACCCTTGACGGCTATGCATGCTCTCGGTGGTTTAAACCACCGAAGCGCCTTTGCCGTAGTGAAAATTAATCTGCATTATGAATATTCCCGTCTCAATCATTGATAGGCTGATTCGGGGCATCTCCGGATGCTTCTGGTCCCCTTAAGGGGCTCAAATGGGTCATGCGGAAGGTGAAGCTGCCCACCCTCAGGTAGGGTTGGTAATCCAGAGCCGCAAGGGCCCTGATTGAGATTTCAGGAAGACTTACAGCTAAAATCCAGCCTGCCCCTTTGGTCTGGCTCCCTGTTTGTTGGAATATACCTTCAAGGAATCAGTTCGTAGAGTGGGGTTCTTGAATCTCAGGTGGTACTTAATTTAGCATATAAATAATCATTCTATTTAAATATAGCTCCTTTTTAAAAAAATTCTACCAGAGATCGATTTTTTATATACAACCTTAATTGGGAACTTCATGTTAATTTCAGCGAAATTCATGATTGGTTAATAAATTTTATATTAAAAAAAAATTAATAAACAAATGCATTATTCGGGCATTTGTCGATGGAAATTGTTTTTTTTTTTTTTCGATATCACACTTTTTAATTGGGAACTTAATGATAATTTCCTCAACACTCATACGTAGTTGATAAATTCTATAATGTCTTAAACAAATGTAATAAACATATGCAATATTTGTGTATTTGTAAACGAAAAAGTTTTTTTTTAAATCTTAGGTCTTTCAGTTTAAGTTTCGAAGAATTTTTCCATCGACAGATGCCCCAATAATGCATTTGTTGATTGAATTTGTTTAAAAAATCATGGAATTGATAAAAAAATTATGAATTTTGTTAAAATTATGAATTTTGTTGAAATTATCATGAAGTTCCTAATTTAAAAAATTGACATCGATAAAAACTAATTTTTCTGTCCGCAAATGCCTGATTAATACATTTGTTAAAAAAAAAAACATAAAATTTATCAACTAATCATGAATGTGTCTGAAATTGCCATGAAGTTCCCAATTGAAAGGACTGGCATTGAAAAAAAAACGAATTTTTCTGCCGACAAATGCCAGAATAATGCATTTGTTTATTAAATTTATTTTTAATATTAAAAATAATAATCTGAAGAAGAAATTTCATCATTGTATTGTTTTTAACCGAATTTCTTGCAATATAACTTAAAAAATCGTAAAATTATGAAAATCGTAGAAAATATTCTTCCAACAAAAAATTTTTTTATAAAATTTTTAGGCGATTTCATTTTCAACCATTTTCGTAATTCAAAAATCAGCCTCGACAATTCTCTCCGAAATTTTATCAGCCTTAAAAAAACACACACACACATTCAAATCGGTGCACATGTTCAGCTGGAATCGTATTTTGAACCAGAAGTCATTTTTTCCCCACTGTGCAGCGCCACCTGCCACGCGAACTATTTAAAATAAAAAATAAATAAAAAATATATAATATAAAATATAAAAATATATATATAATATAAAATAATTTAGATGAATTACAGCAAAGCAGCATAGTTGAGTCAGCCCTCATTTCATTGAAATGATGCAAAATGCTATCGATACTTTTTATCATCGATCGCCTTACTGTCAAGAGGTTAATGGAGAACAATTCGAGCACTTGAAATAAGATGTTGTGCTGATCAATGCTAATGATCAAGTGTGAAAGGCGAGGGGACTTACTTAAATCTAGCACCCTGATAGTGAGAGGTGAGGGTACTCACGTAAATCAAGCACTTCGCTGGTGAGAGGCAAGGGGACTCACGTAAATCAAGCACCAGAAAGGGAACAGATTTTACTACGTCCACGTCGTTGTTCCTGGGTAACGCTCAATGTAAAAAATCGACCTGCAAATGACCTTGAAGGTCAAGCTCAAAGTCAAATTTAAGTTCACGACTGGATTCCTCTTTGAAAGTTACTCCAAGAATGAGCTCGACGTTTTTTGTAAACACCTCAGCCGGTAAACGTTAATCCAAGAATGACCTGGAAGTTTTTTGTAAGCACCTGAGCCGCAGCAGTACAGATTGGAACGGCGCCAAACCTGGGTCAGGCCTAGTAACCTTCAGCTGAAGTTAAACGTCACCTTCGACCGACGAAACGAGTACATGCTTGGACATAAAATTTTCCGCCGTTTCAATTGCCGTCTTTAAAAATAGGGAGTCCCACCTAAAAAAACGAACTTGACCCTGAAATAACCTTGGAGGTTATGAATAACCTGGAAATAACCTTTTTGAAAAATATTTTACCTGGAAAATTGTATATATGATGTTTTTGTCAGCTACTGCCGAAAATTCGATAACGAACATGGTTCGTTTCACGAAGTCAAGAAGAACTATGTCAGGACTCAAGTGCGCAACCAAAACAATAGTCGAGAATATGAAGTTGCAGTATATCCGGCACCTCTCACTCTCAAAAATTGACTCTATTTCCCAGGGAGCGTTTAGCAGAACGGTATTTGGGTTGATGCATGACTTGCACAACTAGATAGTATGTGTCCTAAATGCTCTGCAGCTATCATCTGGAATGTCTTGGCTCAAAATATGCATCTTCTTGTCAAGGAGCTGTTCGCGGAAGTTTTTCTCCTGTGCCTTCTTATTCCAGGCCTTCAGGAGTGAGTACTATGAAAAGTGTTACCTTTTGAAAGCCCTACAAGATTATCAAAACGACTCTTTGAGTTTTCTTAAAAAATCGAAAATTAAAATTTTGTTGGCACAAAATATAATGAATTAATATTACATTCTCATCATAATGAGAAGGTATTGGTATGATGTGAAAAATGACTTTCGTGGATTCCATCAAATGTTGACGTTTTGAGGCCTCCTGAGTCAGCAAAAATATATTTTACGTCGTTGTATGTCTATCTGTCGTTGTCGTCGTTCTCGTCGTCGTCTGTATATCGGATAAATTTTTAAGACTATTAAAACAACCTTTTGAATTTTCTTGAAAAATCGAAAAATGAAATTTTGATCGCAAAAAGAAATGATAAACAATCAAAAATTCTATTTGTTGGTCAAACTATGCAAGGTACAGAAAAAAATTAAATTCGCAAAAATTGTCGCCTCAAGAAGGATTTATGAATTATTTTTGATAGGATGCGTAGTTGATGTTTTATTCGTAAAAAACCACATTAAAAATTAAAAAATAAATTTTTGGACAAAAGCTTCTTTTCCAAAATAGATTAAAAACTCATCCAAATTTGTCATCAATAATTTCTTGATAGAACGCGTAGTTTTGTTTTAATCGTAAAAGATAACATGCAAAGAAAAAAAATTTAATTTTGTTGAAAAGCGACACAAGGTACGAAAAAAATTAATCGATAAAAGTTGTGAACGCAAAAAGAATCTATAAGTTTGTTATTAGTAATTTTTAGATAGGACATGACGACTTTCGTTTAATCGTAAAATATAAGATTAAATATAAAAAAATTACATTTTTGGAAAAACGACACAAGAGACGAAAAAAATTACAAAAAAAGTTGTTCTACCATAAAATATCTTCAAATAGTTTATGACCTTTTGTTATAAATATATATGAAATTAAAAAATTAACGTTTTGGAAAAAAGGACATAAGCTACTATAAAATTTTATTTAACAAAATTTTTCGCCTAAATTATATCTTCAAATTTGCTGAGAACCACCTTACGCTATGATGCGTATTTAGTAACAATTTTGTTTGAATAGGATACGCTTTTTTCAAATTATAGGAGCAAGACAATGAAAATACTTTTGTTTCAATGCCAATGCATGTTATGAAGCATTTTCAAAAGCCCAAAACACAAACGAAAATTGATATTTTAAGCCGAACAACGCATGATATGAAAAAAAGTCAAAAAAAGAGAAACTTTTTTTGAGAGAGAGCCCTAGAAGACTATCATAACAACTTTTTGAATTTTTTCGAATAATCGAAAATTCAAATTTTGATCGCACAAAAAATAATTAAAAATTAAAAATTCCATTTTGCGGTCAAATTATGCAAGATACAAAAAAAAATGAGGATACAAACATCGTGCACCCAAAAAAGATCTACAAATTTGTTATGAATCACTTTTTGATAGGACGCGTAGTTTTTGTGTTATTCGTGAAAAATGACATTAAAAATAAAAGAATTCAATATTTTGGAAGACGACGCAAGGAAAAAAAAAATAATAGGCAAACTTTTTGACTCAAAGAGGATGTACAAATTAAGTCAAATTTTTAAAAAATGACGCAAGGGACGAAAAAAAATGAAAAGACAAAAGTTGAACCAAAAAAGATCTACAAATTTGTTCTAAACTCCTCCTATAAAAATATATCAAAAATTGACTTTTTGGAAAAACTAGCTGCAATAACTTTTTATTTAACAACATTTTTCGCCTAAATTATATCCACAAATTTGCTTAGAACCACTGCAAACTAGTATGCCTATTTTCAGTTTAAATCATAAAAAAATAACTTTGAAAATAAACAAAAAATTAATTTATGGAGAAACGACACAAGTTGCAATAAAATGTACAATAAAAACATTTTTTGTATAGGATGCACACTTTTCTATAATTATAAAAATAAGAAAATGAAAATACGTATGTTTCAATACCAATGCATAAAAAAATATTTTATATAATATAAAATTATTGAAATGATAGATTTTTCAGGGTAGCTAAGGATAAAAATGAGTGCAAAATAAGGAGCAAATATTGAAGTAATCATGAAAAATAACATTCGTACATTATTTTGAAAAATCTGAATAAGCAGTACGAGCTTGAGATACACAAATAAATATGATATACATTTGATACAATAGTGTTGAACATAATGCAGAAAAGTTTAGACTTTGGACAAAATCGAGTGCGAAGCACGAGATTCGTGATGAGAATGTGTTCGTTAAAGCCAAAGGAGCTTTAACAAAAAAGTTCACCTCGAGTTCTTTTCCAAAGCTGGTTATAATTAACAATAAAATATTTTCCTCGATTTTATAAATCATTTTAAACAAAGTTTATTTGTTACCTTGAAAAACCTTTAGTTCATGTTTAATTTAAAAACAATTATAGTGAAAATTCCCTTTTCATCTTAAACTTTGAGCTAAATTTCATGAAAATAGTTATGCCAAAAAGCAAATTTTTGAATGAATTCATTAAAATTAATTAAATTTGTTTACGATGTATATTTTTGGTTCATTTTTTAAAATTTGAAAATTTTAAAATCAGGGTGGCCGTTTTAATGACAGAAAAAAATTCCTAGTCATTTCCCGGTTCGCTTACATTTTTCACGGTCAATGAAAGTAAAAAATTCTAACTCTAAAGCTAAAAATGTGTCCATTTGAAGTAATAAAACCTGAGCTGCAAGTCATTTTAAGCAATTTTAAGCTAGAAATATTACAAATTGAACGATTACATTTTTTTAATTAACTAAACAATTCTTAAATCAGAAGTTAAAATATTGTTATTTTAAATAGTTTAAAATCCTTGAAAATCTTAAAATTTTGATTTCAAAATGTTGAAAGATCTACACGTTGTTTTACATTTTTTCAAATTATTAATTAATTTTTAAATTTTTTTCAGACCTTCTAAATATCTTTGAAAATGATTTGAATTCTTCCTAAAATTTCGTTTAAATCCTGCAAAATGAACATTATTTCTTCAAAATCTTTCATTTTTGACAATTTTAGAAATATTTTCAAATATTCCCTTAAAATTAATTTTTCAAAATAAAAAGTCATTTTCAATTTTCCTAGGAATCTCAAGAAACTGTTTTTTATTCTTTTGAAGCCTTTCCCACTTCTTAAAATTCTTCTAAATTTTTTGTTCGAAACCTGCACAAATCTATATCTTGTTTTAAATTAGGCCGTGAGCTATTTATACCGAAATTTCGGTACGAATAACAAAATGTTGTTGGTGTACGTAGACACTTTGTTTAAATTATTTGCAATCATTTCAAATTTTAAATTGAAACTTAATTCAAATTAATTGAATTTCTTCTAGGAATAATAATAGGTGTTCAATATTTATTATACATCAAAATTCAAAAATTTTACTTGCAAATTTCAAAAGATATCAAAGGATTCGAAAACGACAAGAGTATTTCAAAAAAGTATAAGGAATATGTTTTTAAAAATTACAAACGATTTTGACGAGCTCAAAAAAATTTAAGCTTTTGCGAAATATTTTGAAGCATTTTAAATAGCTTATGTTATTTTGAAAGGTCCTAAGAATTTTTTTAATGATTCAAGTTTTTTAATGTCACTTAAAGGATTTGAATTATTTAAGGATTTGAAAAGATTCTAAGTCATCCTCGAGAGCTTTGAAATGTTTTAATTGATTTCAGAAGATATCAAAGGATTTGAAAACAACAATAGTGTTTCAAAAAAGTATAAGGAATATGTTTTTAAAAATTACAAGGGATTTTGAAGAGCCTAAAAAAATTCAAGGTTTTCCAAAATATTTTGAAGCTTTTTGAATATCTTATTGTATTTTGAAAGATCCTAAGAATTTTTAAATTGATTTTAGTAATTTAATGTCACTTATAGGATTTGAATTATTTTATGGTTTGAAAAGATTCTAAGTCATTGTCAAGAGCTTTAAAATGTTTCAATTGATTTCAAAAGATATCAAAGTTGTTGAAATATCTTAGGGTATTTTGAAAAGATTTCAGTTTTTCAAAGTGGTTCAATTCTTTCTCTTTTCTCCTTTGTTATTTATCTGTCACTAACCAGCCGAAAAGGAGGTAGTTGGAAATCTAATTTTGATTTGTGAATGTATTTCATGCTCTTTTTGCATGAAATTATTCATAAGAATGTAGATTTAGTTTCAATCGAAAATAAAAAAACACGATTCTAAATATTTCAGGGCTTTTTAAAAGGGCACTTTTAATAGATTTTAAATTTTTTTAGGAATTTCCATGGATTTAACTGATTTTAAGGTTTTTGAAAAATTTGCATGGCATATTAAAAAGTTTCCTGGAATTTTGGAAAATATAGCACGGTTTTGTAGGGCCTATTATAATATCTCGACAAATCGCAAGTGATTTTATAAGATTTCCGAAGATTTCAATGATTTTGAGGAATTTCTAAAGCTCACAAGGTATTTTGATATAAAAATATATACATTTTTATATAATATATAAATATATATATATGTATTACATATATATATATATTTATATTTATTATTATTATATTTGGGAAATTTCTAATGAACCCAAGGAATTTTTTTATTTGAATAATTTGAAGGAATTTCAAAGAATTTGAAATATTTCAGGTTATTTTTTAAATTTTCATTTGATTTTAAAGAGATTAAAAAAATTTCAAGAAACCAAGGAATTTTAAATTGATTTCAGTAATTGATTTCAGATAATTTAAAAAATTGTAGAGTATTTTAAAAGATTCCAAGGCGTTTTCAATTGATTTGAGTAATTTAATTGATTTCAGAGGATTTGAACAATTTAGAGTATTTTAGAAGATTTTAAGGCATTTTCGAAAACTGTAAAAAGTTTCAAGTGATTTTTAAAGAATCAAAGAATTTCAATAATTTCAAAGAATTTCAAAGGATTCGAAATATTTTAGGGTGCTTTTAAAAATTGCAAGGGATTGTGAAGAGCTTAAGGACATTTGAGGAATTCCAAAATATTTTGAATGATTTTAAATATCTTAGGGTATTTTGAAAGATTCTAGGAATGTTGTTATTGATTTCAGTAATTCAATGTTACTCATAGGATTTGAATTATTTTATGGGATTTTAAAAGATCTAAGGCATTTTCAAAAGCTTTAAAATGTTTCAATTGATTTCCAAATATTTTAAAAGATGTGGAGACTTTAAGAGTATTTCAAAAGATTCTAAGTAATATTCAATTGGTCTCAATTGTATGGGGTATTGTATCAAAGAGTTTACAAAAAATTCGAAAATGTAGATCGATCTAATAGGACCTGTGTCAGGTGTTAGGGAATTTTAAAGGCTTTGAATGACTTGAAGAGAAATAAACAAATTTTTCTGGGAGTTTAAAGAATTTTTTAGAACTTCGGAATATATAAAACTATTTCATTGGACTTGCAAGGTTTCAATACATTTCAGAATATTTAAACGAATTTTATGATATTTCCGAATATTGCAATGATTTTAATGGGTTTTAAGAGCTCTCAAGGTATTTTAATAAATTTTCCAGAATTCAAGAAAATATTATACAATTTTATACAGTTTCGCGGGATTTTATAATATTTGAATGTACATTAAAAAAATTCATTTACAAGAAATGAGGGATTTTCTAGGTTTTCACATATTTGTAGAGATTTTCGAATATGTTTTGCAATTAATTTGCGAGCAATTCACGCCTACCCCGAAAGGGAAACGGCTTAATGATATAATAATAATAATAATAATAATAATAATATCTTCCAAACTATAAGAGAGAGATTATTCAATTTTTGTAGTTTTACAGGAAATTTAACACAAATAAATTCTTATTCAGGCAACTATAGGCATAGGATACTCTTAAAAAGAGAAATTTCGAAAAAATTATTAAAACTGTCGTCCATAGGTATTCAACATTTAGAGCTTTTTTGAACATCAAATCACAACAGGTTTGACTCCACTTTGGAGCTATTTCTATGAAAATATACATATATAATAACCTCCAAGAAAACCCGTAGAAATCAAGTTTATTCAAAAATCCCTCTAGGGATTATTTTGCTGGATGAAAAAGAAGATTTTTTTTCAATGAAACACAATTTCTTGTCCAACGAACTTGCTTTAATTTAAATAAATCTCTTATTTTAGCCTAGAAAACAGTTTTCTAGCTGAAAATAATTTTTTAAGGAGAATCAACATAATTTTCGTTTAATATAAAATTGGGCTAATTCTAGTCGTCCCGAAAAATTTGGGGAGTTGGAAAAAGGGATGGACTAGTCCCGAAAATTCGAAAGAGGACTAGCCAAGATTATGAAAAATATTTGACTAGTTATCCTGAATTTCGGGACGACGAGATACTTCGATAAAATTTACTTGAAACTTGAATCTGTGCCCTGTGGAATTTTTAAAGATTACTATTTTGATATTGGACATAAAGTTTTAAATGGTGAAAATGACAACAACAACAAAAAAACGAAATCTAGAGTTCCAAATCTCAATTTAGAATTGCAATTTTATTTTAAATATATAGAATGAATAAATTTTTTAATGGATGATTGCTATAAAGTTAACTACTTTGGACAATGAGATTTTGGAAATCAAAAAATTTCAAAACACTCTAATTTTGTTTAATAAGGCACAGTATATGCGACTATGATACAACAAAAAATTCCAAATATATATTTTTTAAATTTATACAGATAAGATGAAAATATTTAAAAATATGGAAAAAATGACTATTTCAGCGATTTATTTATTTTTGACTTCAGCGTTAAATATTATATAAATAATAATAATAATATAATATATAAAATATATATATATTATTTAGAGAAAAAGGATCTCTCTCCACTCGCTCCGCTGGGATTCGAACACCAGATCAACTGATTTCGGTCAGGTGTTCTGACCAACTGAGCTACAGAGAGATCAGAGAATGATACTGTTTTTCTGATATACGCCAGTTTTAGAAAGATGTTACACAATCAATATTTCTGAATAGGAAACTGTATTATCATCGGAGATAAGAATTATCGATCCGTTGAGAAATCTAATCACACATACTGTGAATAATGGAAATCTACATCATCGACCAAATTTAAATCGTCTAATACAGAAAAATGATTTTTGTCATACAGACTAGATGGAGGTATAAATTAAAATTTATTAGATTCAAATTTATTTAGAGAAAAAGGATCTCCCTCCACTCTCTCCGCTGGGATTCGAACACCAGATCAACTGATTTCGGTCTGGTGCTCTAACCAATTGTGCTACAGAGAGATCAGAGAATGATACTGTTTTTCTGATATACGCTAATTTTAGAAAGATTTTACACAATCAATATTTTTAAATTCGAGTCTGTGTTATCATCGGAGATACTAATTATCGATCCGTTGAGAAATCTAATCACACATACTGTGAATAATGGAAATGTACATTATCGACCAAACTTAAATCCTCTAATACAGAAAAATTATTTTTGTCATACAGATTAGATGGAGGTATGAATTAAAATTTATTAGATTCAGATTTATTTAGAGAAAAAGGATCTCTCTTCACTCTCTCCGCTGGGATTCGAACACCAGATCAACTGATTTCGGTCTGGTGCTCTAACCAATTGCGCTACAGAGAGATCAGAGAATGATACTTTTTTTCAGATATACGCTAATTTTAGAAAGATGCTACGCAATCAATATTTTTAAATATGAACCTGTATTATCATCGGAGGTAATAATTATCGATCCGTTGATAAATTCAATCACACATACTGTGAATAATGGAAATATACATCATTGACCAAACTTAAATCCTCTAATACAGAAAAATTATTTTTGTCATACAGACTAGATGCAGGTATAAATTAAAATTCATTAAATTCAAATTTATTTAGAGAAAAAGGATCTCTCTCCACTCGCTCCGCTGGGATTCGAACACCAGATCAACTGATTTCGGTCAGGTGAATAGGTTCGCCATTAGGCAAACATTCGAAATGGAAACTCAACTCTGCAAGAAGAAACAGAGGACTTTAATTTTTTTCTGACATATATTCCCTTTTGGACAAAGAATTACCTAATATCATTTTTAGATTTTATTCTAGACTTAAATTAATCACATTTTATTTGAAATTTTTTAGAATATTGCCGAGAAAAAAATTATTTTGGCGGAAAAATATGCCGGACAGAAACTTAAAATTTGGCTCATTCTGCTGAAAGGCGAATAATCATGCTTTGAGGTCAGCAATGATTTGTAATAGTACAAGCGTTAGTCGCATCGACAATTTCCGAATGTAGAATATATTTTCCATTTTTGGTTTTAAATTTATCTTCTTTGGGGATTAATCTGTTTCTTCCAAAATCTATACATTTTATCGAAGATTCGTCTGTCTTGTTCGAAAATTAATCATCTTGCTTAAAAGTTAAACTACTTTCCTAAAAAAAATTATTTTTTGTTTTGTGTTGAGGATTGAACATTTTATGAAAATGTACATCTTTAGTTAGAAATTTTACTAATCTGTTAAAAGATTGTTGTCCAAAACACAATTTTTTGATCAAAGGTTCATCAATTCTTTTAAACATTCTATCTTTTTTCTTTAAAATCAACTATTCGGTTGAAAATTGTTTTTTTGTTTGTTTCATTTTTCGTAAAAACTAATCTTCATGGTGAGAGATTAAGCTTTTTTGGTTCAAAATAAAGTCTGCAATTCTTTTATGACGACAATCTCGTTTGCTAAACAGTTAAACAATATTGAAAAAATCATATTGCAATAACTAAAGCATTTTCTTCAAAAGCAATTTCATTTTATCACACACAACACACATATTCAAAATTTTTCCGAAATGAATTGAGATTAAATTCCAATTCATTCCGGACGAATTCAAATAAAGTTTGAAAAACAATTAGGACGGAGTGTAAATTAAATCCCATTCATGTCCACGCCTCACAACCGTGAGATGGATGGTATATATATACATAAAAAAAAAAAGGTTAACAACCACCGCAGGGTCCCACTGGGAGCAACTGTCATCTAAAAAAATGACATCGGCTCCCAGTAGGAACGCGGTAAATCCCATTCATGGCCACGTCTCACAACCGCATAGTCTCATACACGGCGCTGTCAGCACATAGACTCATATTGAATGGAGGCGTCGATATGCCTATTCTACAATTTTTTTTGTTTCTGAAAATGTAGATATCTCTTCTGCCGATTCTGTATATTTGATTAAATGAAGAAATAAACTCTCGAACAAAGAAATGAAAAAATTTCTTTCCACCCATACATTTTCTAGAAAGTGTGTCAGAAAAGACTGACCCCAAATTTCGCCCATTCCGTCGACTTCATAATTCGATTCAAAAGTGGTTTAAATAATTGCTTATGATAATACTTTGGAGTGGGAAAAATTTTAAGTTGAGCTGAGTTTTTTTTTCGAGATACGACGAGTCAAACCTATTTGTTGACCTGTTCACGCCAAGATGAATCAAACTTTCTCGACAATCTCGCTCATTATGTTCAAAATTCTCAAATACGGAAAGTGTATCATTCCCTATTTAAAATCTTTCGTTATTTTCCAATCTATTATGATATTTTACCGAACACATTGTCCAAGTGAGATATAGCCGATTTTGCAGAAAAAATCAGCACGGTCCTAATTTTCTGCTCTTTTGCATTACACTTTTGCCTCTATCTCTCGCATAACGCGATTCTACTGGTTACCTCTGTGGCGACACTAATAATTGCGTGTATTTCATAGAGATGACCTGACGATTCATGCTTTTGGTGCAAGCAAACTTCAACTTGCTTTAAATATGGTCAAGGGGTGCATTGGAGAGGTTGGTATAGTTTATGGATTGGACAAGTGTACCTAGATTATTCTGAAGAAAGGAAAGATCACTGGTGTTCCCAAAGACCCTGAGGATGTGGAAATATGTGTTATTAGACATCTTGACACTGAAGCGACCTATACATACCTCGGCGTGCCTCAAAGCCGCATTCAGGACGAAACATCAGCAAAGGAGTCTCTCTGAAGCAGATACCAGCATCTTCTTAGAAAGATTTGGTCTTCCAATCTGTTGGCATTAAACAAGGTATCTGCCACTAACATGCTTGCCGTGATTCCGTAGTTCCGTTTCGCGATTATATATCTCACGCCGTCAAGGCGGACATGAAATCCGGAATCTACAATGTCTTCATAACCGGATTGTTCTGAGTACAGCTTGCACCGTGGCAAGACTATTAGGAACCCCGATATTAGGACAGATGTAGTAACAACCACTAGCTCCCGAATGTGGGGACTGGGATTCTTTGGCCTGCAATGCATCAGGAAGATGTTAGGGATCAATGTGGAATTTGATGGCGGGTCGTCAGGTGCCGTTAAGTCGGACTCTGAGCTTCCCCCTAACGATTCTGGAATAGTCAAAGAGCCTGTGCCCGAAAAACTACCAAAGAGCCTTATCTCGGAGAATGTTTGGGACGAACAGCCATGGATTTGTCTACATAACTTGGACGATAGTGAAAAGGTGATCTCTGACTCACAAGAAAATTTGGAAAAATTTGGTAAGGTAACCCATTTTGAAACCGATCCATTCATAAAAAATCAAAATATAGTAGGATCAAGGTTCAATAGCATATTTCACTTTTTAACTTTCTCAAGTTTTTTTTGTTCTTTTCAAATTACGGGATGACCATAAAAAAATATTTAAAAAAAATATTTACTCGGTGTAAGCATTTGTAGAAATATTTCAACTATTTTCTTTTACACTTTATTCTTTTATAGTTTTTGTATGTCTTCGAAATTGTTGTGTGTAGTTAATCTGCTGTAAGAATGTTACTTGATGTAAGAATTTTTTAAAATATTTTTTTGTGGTTATAATGAATGTTCAAAAAAAAGAACCAGAGATAATAGAAAACAAAGTTTAAAAATTAAGAATGTATTTTTTTCTTTTTAAAAATTTACAGAATTACCAAAAAATGTTCTTACTAATCTTATACCGATCGAGTAAAGGAACATACTATTAACTTATCGTTTTGAAATAAATAAAATGCATTGCATATTGAGCAATTTTCAAATGCATTCAATAATGTTATTAAAACAAATTTCCTAATGTATGCTTACGGTAAAATTGGAAATATTCCAATTTTTATGAATAAATAATTTTCACAATAATTATAGTTGAAATGATAGTACTGTTATTGATTATAATTGAAAAGTACGCTTCTCACTTATAAATTTATGGTATCGATAATGAAGTGCGACTCATATGCCTCGCACGTGCGAATCTAGGGCAAATGAGAGACTTCAAAATGCCA
The DNA here is from genome assembly GCA_011634705.1 of Andricus grossulariae. NCBI lineage: Eukaryota > Metazoa > Arthropoda > Insecta > Hymenoptera > Cynipidae > Andricus > Andricus grossulariae. The sequence continues at coordinate 209,535,767 of JAABKJ010075445.1, read as the reverse complement.
AGGAAAGATCAAAAAGACATTATGATTTGAAAGCGAATCCTAAACATCTTAAGGTATATATATATATATATATATGATATTTTCTATCTTTCGGTTCGATCTATGAGTTGAAGAAACATTTTTGAATTTGCTATAGCAATTAAATCTTGATGAAGTCTGTAAACATTCTTTCATAATAAGAAATAAAATGATTGATTAATTAGATCGCGCAGGATATTAAACTATGAAAAGCAAACATCCCATGATTATCAAAACTAATTTCAGAATTATCATCTGTAGTGATGTGCATTAGGGTGGTTCACGAAAAACATTTTTTTTTATTTTTAGGTGGCCGTATCGCGACAGTTTGTTTCTCTGGCGTGAGATAATACACTTCTAATTTTTTCAGATTAAAAAAAAATTTTAGAGGTTGCGAGTTGCGAGCATCAAATTTACGTAAAAATGGAGATTTTCGTAGTTTTCGATTTTTTTTAAATATACATATTTGTTTTACAGAAATATCTTATGAATAAAAATTGTAGCTAATACAAAGGACAAACAAAACTTTCATTTTGTGTCCGATAGAAAAAAAAATTACTTGGTGACGGTAAAAGGCATGAAAAGTATGATTTCTTAAAAAGAGATAAATATAAGGGCATAATTGTACCCCTAAACATTTTTGGTAAGGATTGCCAAAGTTCTGAGATCTTCCCCACACAATAGGGAAAAAATATATAATAATGTGAGGCGAAAAATTAAAAACCGGGGCACCAGAAAAATAAAAATTTAACAAGGTTTTAAATGGGTTCTCCATCAATGAAATTTTATCACATAGTAAAATACATCTATAGGAGGATGGGAGAATAACAGATTACTTATTTTATATGAAATCATATTTTAAATATATTCTTATATTCACAACAAATACACAGTACATCATTTATCTATATTTTTTATATTCGCAACAAACATACAGATGATCTGTGCAATGTTAGTCACTCCTAGTTTAAACGAAGTATGCACTTGTCAAATTTTTTATTTATGCTGTCAGAGTAAGTCATTTATTGATCTTAAAATTTGCAATATTATATTATACAGTCTACGATAATAAAAGAACTTGGAGTAAAGCATAGAAAAAACTAGGGTTTCTATTAGAACCAATTTTTGGTTCCAAAGGAGCTGCAACAAAAAGGAACCTCTCTTGCTGATAATGCACTGAAGGAGTCTCCTTGAAATATACCCGTCGTTATGCGTATTGATCTAGTTATCCTTGATTGTCCATGATGAAAATACTTGATTCTTGTACCCCAAAGCATCATCGCACGACTTAGGAAGTCAATGATGCGTGAGAAAATTTTGTATATTTTCAAGACTTCAAGCAAATAGTCATGTGGTACGGAAGGAAACGCTTGCTTGTAGTCAATGTGACTACAATGTGCAGTGAGAATATACCTTATCTTCTATGGTAGCTGTAAGATATTTATATATTGTTGGAAGACAGGCTATCGGTCGAAAAGCAGATGGATTTTGAGCATCTGTTTTTTTAGGCAACATATACATAGTACCCTGGAGCATAAAGCCTGGCATCAGATGTGGTTGTTCGATGATCTTCTGAAAACACCGTGCCAACGCAGGATGCACAGTAGTCAGGTACTTGCACCAGAAGTTGTGCACCATGTCCGGACCTGGAGCTTTCCAATTACTTGTTCTTTTCGAGACCGTTGAAACAGCTGAAGCTGTGATGTTAGTCAGCTCCATTTCAGGGTCATTGCTAGCTCTTGCCTTCTCTGGTTGAAACTACGCAGTGTTCAAAATATTTCTGTCAGTTTTCCCCCAAACATCCGACCAATAGTTAGTCATGTCTTCCAGTTGAGGTCTTGCTGGTTTTTTTTTCTTTACACTCAGTTCACGTTAGTTCACGCTGTCTAGCAGTAAGAGCATCAATTTTTTACCGCTGGGCGTCTATAATCTCATCCGATATTGCTGGTGTTAATGTCTCGATGTACCGAAGGTGGATGATTTTAGTAACATGGTGTATCAGCTTTCTGGTTCCATTTCCTTTTTTATATTATGTCAGGCGACCCAATTTGCACCTTACTTTGCTGACATCCATATCCAACCTGATCTTTCATGGGGGATCTTGCTCCCTTCCTGAAGCAAAGATTGCATTTGTTGGCCTAGTTCTGCGGCCCAACATTCTAACGGTTGCCATAGTTGCACAGTATACCAGAGTTTGCACCTTTAACGCACTTTGTGTTGCATTTAAATGCATAGGTAAAACCTTGCTGTTCAGGTGTTCTATTAGTGCACGCAGATCATTTGTGATGTTCATCTTGGGCAGGATTCTGCACTTCCTGTTCTCTTTCTTTTCCCAATACATACCTGCCCTTACCTCGTTTCCCAATCTAAATCTTGCTATTCTGGTCCATCTTTTCTCTCCCCATCCCATTTCTAAATACTTTCGTACTCCTTCCTTTTTTATCATCTTATACTATTTATTATATTTTGATTCCTCAATCATCTCCCATCTTCCTAATAATTGTCTTTCCTTCTCCCTTTTTTCCACTTCTTCATAGTTTACTCCAGTCCCGTCTTCTATATTTCTAGCCTTGAAGATCTCCCTCCTTTCTTCTTCCCATCTCGTTAATTCCATCGTCCTCCATCTCCTTTCTTCTACCTCCATTAAACACTTTCTCGACAACTCCCCTCCCTTTCCATCGCCCTCCCTCTCCTTTCTTCTACCTCCATTAAACACTTTCTCGTCAATTCCCCTCCCTTTCCCTCCATCAGCTTCGTCTCAAAACTCCATGCCCTCTTTCCCGCTCTAGTGCTTAATTTATCCCTTTGCGCTTCTTCTCTCACCATATATCCCGGCGTCCTTCAGTCTACCCCCAGCGTCCACCGTATATACCTTTCTTGTAAACTCTCAATCTCTTTCCTATCTTTCCATCCCCATATCTCTGCTCCATAACCTAATACGGCCCATACCAGCGTATCAAATAACCACATTCTCCTTCTCCAATTTTTTTGCACCTTCTTTTTCCTATTCCCCATATATGTTTCATTAACCCTGCTGCTTTTTTTATCCTTTCTCTTATATGAGCTCTATGATCTCCATTTGTTTGCAAGGTATATCCCAAATGCTTGAACTCTTCTACTTCTTCTAATTTTATTCCCTTCCATCTATCCGTCCATTCTTTCTTTCTTCCCCCTCCTTTTCTAAATCTGATTATCTTTGTCTTTTCTACATTTAAATTCAACTTTTTCCCATGTAAGTATTTCTCTAATCCTGTAATCAAGCCCGCCATCCCTTCTTCATTCTCTACCATCAACACTATATCGTCTGCCAGTGTATATATCTTTTCGTTCCCTATCCTAACTCCTCCCCACCCTTTTATCTTCATTTCTTCTTCCAAGTCTGATATTAATATATTAAATAAAAGTGGGCTCAGAGGACATCCTTGCCTTACTCCTGAAATATAACGCGCATATCATGATAAAGAAGAACAACTGCGACTGGATTAGAAATGTAGAAAAATTACTGAAATACTTTTTATTTTACGCCGTGTATTGAGAAAGGCAGCCATAGCAATAAAAGATATAATATATTCCATAGCATCTTACATTGAAAGTAATAGTAAAAATACATAAATCGAAATAATGATCGGCGATCGATAAAATTAGAAATCTACTTTTTTAGTTCTATCAATTTTACATTTCAAAACAATAATATGTGCCGAAATATAACGCGCATATCATGATAAAGAAGAACAACTGTGACTGGATTAGAAATGTAGAAAAATTACTGAAATGCTTTTTATTTTACATTGTGTATTGAGAAAGGCAGCCATAAAAATCTGAAATATAATATCTTCAATAACAACTTACATTGAAAGTAATAGTCAAAATACATTAATTAAAATAATGATCGGCGATCGATAAAATTAGAAATCTAATTTTTTAGTTCTATTAATTTTACATTTCAAAACAATAATATCGGCCGAAATATAACGCGCATATTATGATGAAGAAAAACAACTGCGACTGGATTAGAAATGTAGAAAAATTACTGAAATACTTTTTATTTTACACCCTGTATTGAGAAAGGCAGCCATAGCAATCAAAGATATAATATCTTTAATAACAATTTACATTGAAAGTAATAGTAAAAATACATGAATTAAAATAATGATCAGCGATCGATAAAATTAGAAATCTACTTTTTTAGTTCTATTAATTTTACATTTCAAAACAATAATATCGGCCGAAATATAACGCGCATATTATGATAAAGAAGAACAACTGCGACTGGATTAAAAATGTAGAAAAATTACTGAAATACTTTTTATTTTACACCGTGTATTGAGAAGGGCAGCCATAGCAATCAAAGATATAATATCTTTAATAACAATTTACATTGAAAGAATTAGTAAAAATACATAAATCGAAATAATGATCAGCGATCGATAAAATTAGAAATCTACTTTTTTAGTTCTATTAATTTTATGTTTAAAAACAATAATATCGGCCGAAATATAACGCGCATATCATGATAAAGAAGAACAACTGCGACTGGATTAGAAATGTAGAAAAATTACTGAAATACTAGTTTGTGACGGCTTCAAGCTCGACTGCTACCGCCATTCTTACCCCGGGCGTCCCTGATCAACTATATCTATGCTTAATGAACGATAAAGAGTCGTAACTAGAGTTGTTTAAGTCACAAACCCACGGGAATTTCTATGTCCTAAATTAGAACGCAATTCGTCGTATCCGAAATACGCATACATAATTATGGCGAATTAATAATTATGTATTATGCGCTGTGTCGATACATTTGCATCGATGTTTTCACCATTTTTGAAACATTATGCAACTTTGTGCTGAGGTTCCTTGAAAATCCTTTTGTAGAACATTTGATTTTGTGACTACCAGACCAGAGGCCCTCACAAAAAACCGAAGATCAGTGCTCAATTTCTCATTCTGTCTAGTAAGAGACACAAGCAAGGACTGAGTTCAATTTACAGTAGGTGAGAGGCGAGGTGACTCACTTTAAAAAAGCACCCCGATAATAAGGAGTTTAAAAAATTACTGCAACCTCCTCGTGGTAAACTCTGGAAACTATACGTGTATAGGCAAAGTGTCCCATTCAACCACCGTGAACCTCGGCAGCGGGCGGCGCCGCGCCGTTACGTACATTGCTTTTTTGAATGTTCCACCACACACAAAAATATAATAAAAAATGTGCCCGCTGCGCGGGCACATTCTCATCGCGCGCTGCGCACGCGGCTCGATTCGCTCGCAATTTGAGCGCGCCTGGGGCGCGCGACTGTTGTTTCTCGCGCTACGCGCTCAGTCATTGTATTTTCCCCACTTTTAAAATTAAAGGCCAAAGCTTCAACAACTATAATTTGGTGATTATGAATTATCTTTTGTTAAAGCTCCTTCGGCTTTAACGAACAAATTATCATCACGTGTTTCGTGCTTCGCACTCGCTTTTATCGACAATGCGAACTTTTCTACAATATTTTCAACTTTACTATATCAAGTGTATATTACATATATTTATTTCTGTACCTCGGTCTGGGGGCTGGGGATGTGTATTGCAAAATAATGTACACATTTTATTTTTCATGAGGCCGAATTCATTTCCAATCGGGCAAGCTGTGCGAGCTCAAGTCACAGAATCGTTTCAACACGAAATATGCTGTTTTTCAAAGGATTCTAGATGACACGTATTATATAAAATTCCTTGTTCTTGTGGCAAAGTCTATATTGGAGAAACCGGGAGGGCGGTGAGCTAACGTGTAAAGGAACCTGAGAGTAAAGTCAGGCTAAAACATTTTACGCAATCAGCACTACCTGAGCATCAAATTGAAACCCGGCATAACATTTTATTTAACAAAACAACCGTCATCGCAAAAACGTACAATATTTTTCCAAGAAAACAGACAGAAGTAATCGAAATCTTAAAATACCCTCATAACATCAATAGGGACAATGGATATGATACCAATCCGATTTGGCTTTCCGTCCTCCCGGGTTTTTTTTTTTTTTTCAAAGACTTGATTGGCCAATCAAGTTCGAGCAGTTCCTACCATGGGGCGCTTTGGCCAATCATAGGCATCGTAGAGAATCTATATAAGAACAACATAACCTGAAACTTCAGTTTCAGGTCAGCCCCGAAAAAGTGAACTGCAATGTTCACGAAACGTCGGCAAGTTTCGTAGTTTTGCACACGATTGTATCCCGAAAAAGCTTTAAATTTTAAATTTAAATTTATCATATATGTGCTTTTGTTCTACATACTAACACTACAAAAATCCGAAGTCAATTCCTGCGTGAAGTTTCGTCTCTCGCAGAAATCGCCCTATATTTTCCATATCACCCATCTGGCCCCGATCGGGCTGGCACGATCTGGCCCGGGTAGGGCTAATTTCATGGCCCAGAGTCGTGCCATACCGGGTTGCCCGTTTCGCAACGCCACCTAGTACATGTTGAGGGAAACGCTGAATTTTACATCAGAGTGGTAGCAAAGATATTATATACATAGATGCGGCAAGTGGCGGCGGAGTAGGGATCGAATTATTAGTAGGGTAGCATAAATTTACACGGCGCTGTCGGCTAGAATCCTAACCCACCCCGCTGTGCTTCTCTACCCGCTAAAGTATCCATCCTCTCTTAACAGATGCCGTGAGTAAAATGGGCGAAAAAGGCGCTGTCGCCGAAAAGATTTTGAGTAGAAAATATAGTTTTCCGAAAATATTCATGATCACCAGAGCAATTAGAACTATGTCTTACCCGGCGATCGAGGTCAATAACTATCAATAAACAGATGAATATTCATATATATATATATATATATATATATATGAATAATAAGTGCGAATAGTAGATAAACGAATGGGTAGGTCAGTAAACATCGCTGGCATCGTCCTCGGCATTGAGAGGTTACGTCTGGTGGATCAGGCTGCATCCAATAGCTACAGAAGCAGCTTAAGAATATGATCTGCATTGAACTTTTTTCAATTAAAAGAAAATTACTTAAAAATATGATTTACAGGTAGCAATAAATGAAAAACACCAATTTATATTTAACTTATTTTTTCTTCTCTTTTCTTCATTTTCAGATACATGTATTTACAGCGTAGATATCTTATAATCTAAAAATTGATTTAACACTCATTCCTCTGCTTACATGTCATTCGTATCACTCACACATACACACAACACACTTCACTCACTTTTTTTGCAGTTTTTTCGTTTCAGTAATAATAATAATAATAATCGGCAATATTAATTATATATATATATATATATATAAGTGCTGTATACAAATACTATATACATTAGATTAATTATATACATTATCAACTGCCACGGGTTTGCAAATCCTTTTGGCATATCCCCATGAAAGTTTATCTGTCGTTCCAGGAATAAGCACTCTTTTTTCGTCGTGCCAGCTTAGTGCAATTTTTTTTTGTATCATGGTGTGAACTTTGTGCTTTCTACTGTGGATAAAATTTGATACGCCGTTACATTTTTATATTTAAAGAAACACTTTTTATAATCATTAAATTTAACTTTTCTCAACGCAGACCCCGTCACACCTTTAGCTTTCTTTTTCTCAGATCTTTGATTCCAAATTTTGTATACATATGATTTCGCTCTCAATCAGACAAACTCTGTGATAATTTTTCCGCTGCACTCGTCTTTCATTAAACCCAATACTTTTTTATTTTTTAGCGGTCTTCCCTAAACATTATCTGGAGGATAATCTGACTTATCAAATTTGTGAATATCCCGCTTGATCAAATCATAAATGTTTGGAGCGGTAGAATGGTAGATGAGACTATCGGTGTCGAAATAAAGCAATTTTGCGTGATTTCCAAAATTTGTTAAAATGTAGTTGCAATGAAAGTCGTTGGCAATTATTTTTGAGAGATCGAGAACAGCAAATCCTACATAAATTGGTTTATTGAATTTAACTTGAAGTCTTTTTGATTCTCATGACTGAAAAAGAGAAATTTCCAAACGAAAACCATGTTTCCTTGTAGTTTTGGGTATGCTTTTCAAGAATCCGTGGTCAGAATGGTGTTTGGTCGAGTAGGAAATCCAATATGGCGCCAAATTTGGAGAAAAGTACCAAAAAATCGGGAATTTTTTTTTCATAATTTTTTTTCGAGCCAACAGAGTATTTGGACTCGATCCTAACTATGATCAACGGTGATCGGAATAATTGAACTGCAAGAAGAAACTTTTTTCACCGATCTCGAATAGCCATACTCTTCGCAAAATGGCGGATGCATATCCCTCGCAAAATAGCGGATCCAATATGGCAGATATGAAATTTTGGAAACTCCACAATTCTCGAACAACTCTGTACTCGGGGGGTTTCAGGGTAGCTGATTATGAATTTGACATCGAATTTTTAAAATTCAAAATGGCGGACATGAAAATTTGGCATATCTACGATTTGCGCATAGCTCTGTACTCGGGGGTTTTCGGGGTTGCTGATTATGAATTTGACATCGAATTTTTGAAATTCAAAATAACGGACTCAATATGGCGGACATGAAATTTTGTAAACTGTACGATTTTCGCACAACTCTGTACTCGGGGGTTTTCGGGGTCCTTGATTATGAATTTGACATCGAATCTTTAAAATTCAAAATGGCGGATCCAATATGGCATCCAACGCGTACTCCACATAGTCAGGAACAGAACGTCTTTTGCGTTTTGTTTTCGATGTGGCGATGGTAGTAAAAACAATTAACTGAATCTTCCAGGAACTTGGTATTGAAACTCGTCCAATCAATTCACAACGGAATGTTGACAGTGGTTTTTACAACACGATCTGAATATAGTGCATGAAACAAATGAAGATCCGATACAAACGACCCGACGTTGCCTGGGAAGCTATTCATTTGTTCTGCATCAGAACAAATGAACCCAGGCAACAGTGTCTTTTACAACTCAGTCTGAATATAGTGCATAAAAAAGGAAGATCCGATACAAACGACCCGACATTTCGCTGTGAATTGATTGGACGAGTTTCAATACCAAGTTCCTGGAAGATTCAGTTAAATGTTTTTACTATCATCGCCATGTCGCAAACAAAACGCAAAAGACGTTCTGTGATCTATTAAGCAGATCTCGATTTGATGGCCTACCTCGAGTCCTTCTGTCAGCTGTTCCCCCTTCCTTCTCTCCCGAACCCAAGTTCCCTGGCGTAGTAAACTGCACCTCGCCATCATCATCGGTACTATCTCCGGCATAACCCTTCCCCCTCCCTGTTTTGACATCTCCGAGAGATCATCTGCACCGGGGTTGTTTTCTACCTGCTGCTGCCCTCTGCTGGACCCCACTGGGCTCCTCATTATAAACATGCTGGCCTAGTGCCTACCTTACCGATCTGCTGTCCTCGATCTTCCCTCTCTCCTTTCCGTCCTCGGCAACTAACCTCCAAATTAGCACTTTCAACTTCCCTCTTAACCCGTTCAACCTTATAAAAAAGCTCCCCCACACTACCACACACACCCTTCACTACACTTACCTCCCTTACCACCTTTCACCTTAATCGCACATCCACGCTCGTCGCCAAAACCAAAAAAGATAGCACAGAATAAAAACGCGTACTTTACGATTCGATACCGGAAACGGAAGCCAAAAAAACGATTTTTTTTATCCAGAAATATATATATTTTTTAATTATTGTTATTTAAAATTAAAACAATAATTTTTTTAAACTTTAAACATTAAAGAAATTTCTTTGATGAAATTATTTTATTATGTATTTGTTATAAATAAATAATATTTGATGAACAACAATTTTTAAATTGTTTAAATTCGGTAATATTATATAATTTCGGGAATTTCATTATTCGTGAATTCAATTCGGGAGTTTTATATTTCGGCACTTCTATAATTTCGGGAATTTTGCGATTCGCGAATTTTACAGGGTCGCGAATTTTATTTTTCGGATTTTTCAGTCGCCTCTTCCCAAAATTTAAATTTCCGTCACTGTATTACCGAATTTGAAAATTCCCGACCGAAAATTTCCAAATTATACAGTATCTCAACTACAAAATTCCCGCTTTTGAACAATTAAAAAAATTGTTCGTTAACAAATATTTTTTTAAATAAAAGAATCAAATATTCATATTAAAGAAAAAACTTTTAATGTTTAAAGTATAAAAAATATGCCCGCTGTGCGGGCACATTCTCATTGCGCGCTATGCGCGCGGCTCGCTTCGCTCGCAAGTTTGAGCGTTTTCATATTGCCATGAATGTATTTTGAACGACCTAAGTATCCTGGAATTGGAACGATTGGAATGAACCATGGAAGAACCGTGCGTCGATGGAGGGCTGGGGGGGGGGTCAATGTTCGGGAGCCGAGTGCTCTGCATCCACTCGTCTTAATATATATGATATACATACAATGTCACAACTATTCCCCCTTTTCCACATGCTCAATGTTATGTCAGGTTACTTCTTACCTTTCGATGCAGTTGAGAATGTCCCTTGGGGTCAACGATTATTGGACGAGATTCTTCCCTGGTTTGTTGCTGCCTTCGATTGGATTGAAAGCCAAAACCGCGAAAGCTAGGTCGGGGATATTTAAATTATCAAAATGAATGATTTAAATCTTGAAAATTATGGGTAAAATGTTTGTTTTATTTTAACACCAGTTGCCTTGAAACAGTAGAATTCCAAATTCTTCACAATGTTCACAATATTTGCACGTCGCTGATAATTCACAATATTCCTCGTTATTCACAAAACACATGTAATCCTATTGTGCACAATGGTTTACAAGGTAATATTAATTTTTCGATCCCGCACGTTCACGCCAGATTTAAAATGCAGTATTTAACTCAATTTGTTATTCACTTCCGGATATCAAACTAAATTCAACCAAAAAGTTTCTAATTTGAGTCTGCATCAGAATCAGAATTTGAGTCGAAATTAGCACGATGAATGATAAATTCAGATGTTCCGTTTGACAAATAAATGATAATTACTATATAGTGTAGTTCTTCGTACACTCGACAAATTTGAAACGGTTGATAGGCCAGGTCTGAGAAAATCTCCAATAAATCAAATAAAATGCTTTCTGGAGCAGACATGATTTTAATTAATTCTGGTTAAATTTACCTTTAAGTTATACTTCCCGCGATATAATTAGGTATTTCACTATCTCACGATTGATATTCGCAAAATTTTTATAAGTAGAACGTGGACTTGATAACTTTCGAGGTGTAATACGTTCGTATAAAAAGTTGTGAGATAAATCTGATGTTTCCCGCGCTCGCATAGGGTTGTAAAGTTTCATGAAACTTTGACCAAATGAAAAGTTTCATGAAACTTTGGAAACGTTTCAAAGTGTCCAAAGTTTCAAACATATTATTCTCTTTTATCTACATGAAGCAACTGTATAATTATGATTGGATCGACAAAAAATTTGATCAACCTTAGAGTATTTTGTGAAACAAGGTAAACAGAGTAATAAAAACTAAGGCTAGAAAAGAAACGAAAAATCAAAAATATAATCTATTTGAATAAATTCAATAAAGTCCATTTTTTTCGAAGAATTATTTTGTTCCACAATAGTTTCAGGGTGATGCACTGCTCAAAGGTTTTATTTTCTCTTTACAGTTTTTCCTATTTCGTTCAAGAAGTAATGAAATTAACTGCAGAATAACTTTGATAGATATTTTCTAGAATTCTCTATTAAAGAAATTCAGAATCATTATTTCCAAAATGATTCTATTGTGGAGATTGAAATCTTGTCTATTATAACCCAAACATTAGGGCGGTGAAAATACAAAAACCCATGTTGATATCTTCTCTCATCTGTATTGACTGCTCCAGTCTTGGCAAAGGCTGCATTAACACCTTCGAATCTTACCAATTAACTAGGAAACATGACCTTGCCGAAAATCGTTTGAAAGACGTTTGACTCGAGATGGAAGGATTGCAACGTAGAGCCAAGACCCTTTATCCACAAAACCTACCGACGAACAGCAGACAATAAAGAGCATCTCCGGTGCTAGGATCTCTGCCAGGAATAATTGGACCTATTGCAGGACATGTCGACTATGATGATGAGCAACTATCAGACGTTAAAGTCGAACAGGTAAATGGTGCGCAAAAAAAATGTATTTCACCTCATTGGGCAACAAACCCATGTTTTGAGAGCTGATCTCGAGCAAATACATCTAAGAGAACAAAATCAAGAAAGAAAGCTTTATCAGTCTTAACTTGATTCAAACATTACTACAGTAATGTTAAATCAAACTAGAGAATATATGCCATTATTAAACCACACAAACACTTTGATTCAAATGCTGAGAATGATGGGAGTCGGATTGGATAGCTACACAAGATGAGCTGATCAACTCCTAGATTCTATATATGATGCTAGAAGAGGACATCTACAGCTCACTCTGTTAACCACCAACCAACTAAAGGTTGTATATCGACATGTGCTGGACCATGCTCCTAAAATCACGTTTCCTACTCGAGGACCAAAAATAAACTGAAGACAGCGACACAAAGTCATATTGTCATAAGTATGTTTCAATATCAATGCATATTATGAATTGTGATGATATACATTTATTTCAATGGTACATTTCTCAGGTTAGCCGCGGATGAAAATTAATGCTGAATAAGGAAAAGCTATTTAAATAATCATGAAAGAATAATTTTAACTTTATTTGGCAATATCTGAATAAGCAGTCGCGGATCAAAGTACATAAATCAGTACAATATACATTCAATACAACAGAATGAATATAATATAGAAAAGTTTGCATTCTGATAAAATTCCAATGGAGTACAAAGCACGAGATACGTGATGAGAATGTGTTCGTTAAAGCCGAAAGAGCTTTAACAAAAGTGAATTTACAATCACCAAATTACAGTCGTCGATAGCTTGATCTTTAATTTCAAAAGATCTATGCACAAATTTTACGTATAGATCATTGTCCGGGAACTATTCGGGGCCAGTATAGACCATCCTGACTGCAAATGTGACGTTTTTAATTTTTTTAAATTACAGGAGTGAATAATTTCGGTTCACACACGATATACTCTATATTTCTTAACGATTGAATCGTTGTTGCTAATTGGACATTCCGCCATTTCTTCTTTAGTCAATTCATGAACCATGCCACTCGACATGTTTATTTTTGCCCGTCTTGCTCCCAAGTGAGTAGCTTTATAAATTCCGCGAAAAAAACATTGGCCCTTGATTGCTTTTTCCAATATTGCACATACGTCACCAGTGAGAGTTGATAATACAATGCGTTCTTCGGTTGGCATGGACGTAAGGGCCTTATGTTTGGTTCTCAATTGAAGTGGTTTATTGGGAGGAAAAGTGTATCTTCGAAGCATGAATGTCCGGCTCTGATTCCTTTCGGGTATAAGTCGAATAAATTCAAGTTCTTCAAATGTATATCCAAGTACGTTAGGAAAGATTCTTCTGAGAGGAGGAGAACTGGACCTTTCATGAAGAGGAGGGCCGCCAGGAGGAGGTGACCTGGCAGAAGAATGAGGTAAGGCAAGAGAAAGAGTTGTGTCTGGCGAACGTCTGTCAAAAGAAGAGGAAGGTTCATAACGCGGAACACCAGGACTAGAGTCACCATCAGGCAAGAAATTGGACTGTCGCGAAGATCTTCTGGATTGATCCCGCGAGAAATGAGATCAGCTGGATTATCCCCAGATAACACGTGGTTCCAGTTCTCATTAGTCAGCCTTCGAATCTCACTCGTTCGGTTAGCTACGAAAGTTGGCCATCGAGTAGGAGATGACAGGATCCAACCCAATGTTATTGTTGAGTCAGACCAAAAATATTTTTCGTCGATTTTTACACTCAGTGCTGCACTTACTGTCTGAGACAGGTGTGCTAGCACCAAGGCGGCTTGTAGTTCCAGTCGGGGCAAGTTAATTTGTTTGAGCGGAGCGACTCGTGACTTGGCGCACAGTAAACGTAAGTGTGATTTCCGACAGAGTCAGATGACCGTAGATATATGCAAGCGCCGTATGCTACTGTGGAGGCATCACTGAATCCATGAAGCTGCACAGTTACCAGATTTTCGCCAAAAACGAACCGCGGTACCGAAATTTCATTTAATGCTTTGAGCTGACCACGAAATTCATTCCATATTGTATACAGATTTTGTGGTACAGTCTCGTCCCAATAGAGTTTTAATTGCCACAGACTTCGCACGAATCACCGCTGGACCCACGAGGCCTAATGGGTCGAAAATCTGAGCAATAGTGGATAATATTGTCCTCTTTGTAACAGATGTATGCGATGTCTGTTTCACCGAATATCTTAATTCATCGACGGCAGGTATCCATAGCAATCCTAAAGTTTTTGGATCCTTATCTGTTTGAATCATTCTTTCCGAGTCCGAATGATTCGATTCATCAAAAACGTATGGGTTGTTCGAAGCCATCGTGATTTTCTTCGCCAATTTGTCGCAAGGTCCGCGTAGCTAAAAAAGGGGCTGACGTAGTACCATAGGTGACTGTAGTGAGTCGAAAGTGCTATATTGGATCCGAAGTGTTCTTTCTCCATACAATCCTCTGTAAATCTGGTTGATTTTCAGTAACTTTAATCTGCCGATACATTTGAGCAATATCAGCCGACAGTACAATAGGATATTGGCGAAAACGCAAAGTTATCGAAAAAAGATCGTTTTGCACAACGGGACCGACTCGCTGAACCTCATTTAATGAGAGACCGGAAGAAGTTCTTGCAGATCCATCAAAGACAACGCGTAACTTGGTAGGAATATCTAAATCAGTGGTGATTAGGTATTCCAGTAGGTCATTACCTCTTGAGTTGACGTCCGTGCTGCCCCACAAATTATGGTGGGAATTATCATCGCATCCCAACAGCAGAGGAATACCCCTTACTCTCCAATATTCCACCAGTGTACATATAATTCAAGTTAGAATTTTTTGAATTTCATGCCATGGTTTTCGCGGTATAGACTATCCCAACACAACTGTCACCAATTGTTACGTTCGTATTGTCGCTGCAGTCTAAAAATTCTGTTCGACCCAACGATGATTCGACGAGGTTGAATCGTGGTCCGTTGCTGCTTCGTGTTGATTTAAAAATCAACTACAGCGAAAACTATGTCATGGAATTGTAGTATTTAACAAATAATAATTATTTGTACACGAAAGTTTTTAAGGAAAATATTTGTGTTTTTATTGTAAACCACCATTTTTATAGCACTATAAATCCAATTTATTCACAATTTATTTCTCACACAACAATAATCCTGATACGTTAATAATTCACAAAAACCAATTGTTTCACAATATTTACATTTGGTGATTTACGCGCGCGCTTCATGCCAGAATTATTTATTTAAGATTATTTATTTTATTATAAAATTAGAAAAATCTGGCGTTTCGGCGCGCTTGCACTTATATTTATAACCTTTAAAATTGGTTTCCAAAGGGTGGGAAACCAATCAGCGATTACATGTCGTCATTATGGACCAATTACATTTCATGTCACGTAGGTAACCTACGTGGCATTTCACAGGTCGCCGTAGATGAACATAAATTTCATGATCTAGATTACTGGATTGAACCAGTTTGACGGAAGGGTATTCTTCGCAAGAAATCTGTGAAAATCGGAGAGATGATTCATCCTCGTACGTTCTTTTATGTACGTAACCCTTTTATAGAGAAGAGAGAGAAAAACTGACTGAGTTCACTTTAATAATATTTGGTATTTCAGTTAGATGCAAAAGTTGGGTTTTAACTCATTCCAGATTCTTTTGAATTTAATTTGATTTGCAAGTGAATTATTTAAATTTGAATTCTTTATTGGTAAAGAAGATTCCTTTCTTACCATCAAACCTAAATTTCATGAATTTTAATTACGGCGATTCGCACGCCGTTAGGCGGTGATTATGAGTCCTAATCGCAACAATGGGAGCGGGGTCGAGAACGGCTATCTCGGTCTATTATATTGAACCCTTCGACATTTTTTTTGCTTACTTTTCCCAACAATATAACAGACCGAGGTAGCCGTTCTTGCTCTCGCTCCCATTGTTGCCATTAGACCCATAATCACCGCTGCTGCCTACTTCATAGCTTCAATTTTGAAATTTATTTGTTTAAGGTATTAAAAGAGGACTTAAATTTTATTATTCTGACCTGAAAACTGGGAAATATATTGTATGAATATGAAGGAACAATTAAAAGAAGTTTCATCTCAAAATCATTCCCTTAAGCATGTCAAATTGTACACTGAAGTTAAGCTCATTTTATACTGATAATAATTTTTAATGCAAATGAGTTGGTCGGATTTTTTTTAACAGAAACATACATTTGCTCCAGTGCAAATCGCATGATCTATTTCCGAAGTTCTTTTCAGGTATTTTCAGCTTTTACTTTATTTGTTCAGAAATTGTACAATCGTACAGTTAACCCAGTTTTATAGCGTAATTGTTAATAATACGTCTACAAGAGTTATAACCTTTTTTGTGCACTATAAAATTCTGAACATCTCTCAACCTAACCATATTTGACCTAGAATAAACCGTTCTTGAGCTATTTTGGCAAACATGTTATTGTTTAACACTTTCTAACATAGCGACCGTTGCCGTACTCATATGGTTGAGTTAAATTTGTTCCCCGTTGACTGGACTATTAGCTCTTCGCAGTCGTTCGAGTCTTCGGCTCAAGGTCTCTCAACAATGGGACTTCATAAGTCCACGCAACCATCGACGCAGCATCGACGTGATGCGGGCACTCTATTGCCAATTGCATTTGGTCAAAGTGAGGTTGTGCCAATTTTCAGAACCTTCAGTACCAAGTAAACTTGAATGTGAAAATATTCCAACAGGTGCGCGTGCATCACGTCGATGCTGCATCGACGTTGCGTCCATGCTACGCCGATTTACAAAGTCTTATAGAGTATTTTCATTAAGCTATAACATTTCAAAATGGCCGAATACTTGGGGAAAACATTGCATTGTATACATTGCGTAGCGTGTATTATCTTAGTTAAAGAATTGTGTTTATCGGCGACCCCGCGCAGCTCCTGACAAGCCTACCCGCGGCGCGGCGTCAATTCTCGGAATCCGTAAATTCGGGAACGTTGAATCTGAGTTCGACTGTATTTAGATTTTATAAGAAAAGTTCAAACCAGTTTTTATAAGAGAATCCTGCATGTTCCGCAAAATACTACTGGATATGCTGTTAGATTAGAAATAGATGCATCCCAACTTGCAGTTAGAGTTTTTGGTTCAATTCTCAATTGAATAGAGAAAATTCTCAAGATGTCCGACGATCGATACCCGAAAAAATGTTATTCAAGATTAAGAGAACTGGATAGATTAGAAGATGACCTGTCAACCCTACAGAAATACAACTGGGCCCGCCAGGCTAGAAGTATATTTTTAAAAATTGGGATAGAGGGCGTCTGGGAATTTCTTTCTCTTGCCTCTCTACAAAAGAATAAATCGGCATAGATAAGAGCTTATCATAAAATATTATATCTAGAAGATTTACAGAGAGCCCACTCGTCCTCTGCTCTAATACTTTATCCTCAATTAACTTTGAGAGATGGACCTCAGAAATATTTAACTCTGTCAACAACACCACACGGTTTTATCAGAATTATAGCGCAATTAAGGTTAATAAATAATTTCATACCTAGACTTATAATCAAGAATAAAACCTACAGTTTGAATCACCCTAGCATTCGGGGTGCTAAAAATAACACAGTCCAACAAAAAATAAAAGTGGTCTGAACTTTACATGTGACAAGGCTACCCTTATAGATTTTGAGCCGCTAAATCCGAATCCGGCCTTATTATTTTCCCTAGACCCTACAATTTTCCCCTAGCCGAGTGTAAATGTGTGAAATTTTGGAAGTTTCAGGCTCCGTTGAAGTTATATTTTTCCACGAAAAAATTAATAGAACAACGTCGTTTGTACGTATTTTGAGTCGCTCAGTTCAAGTCTGACTTTAGAATTTTTGTAAAGTATCTTTGAATATTCCTAGCTTAGGAGAAAAAGTGCATTAATAAGCCAAACTTGAGACTTAACGGTGCTTTTGTTTGTGAACGGAAAAGCTGATGCCTTTCCGTATTTTTAACTGCTGATTTTATATCTGACAGAAGAAGTTTTCTGCAGTACCTCAGATTTTCCCTAGCCTATGGTATTGAAACATACGTATTTTCATTGTCTTGTTTTTATAATTATGAAAAAGTGTGCATCCTATACAAAAAATGTTGTTATCATACATTTTATTGCAACTTGTGTCGTTTTTCCATAAATTTCATTTGTTTATTTTAAAAGTTATTTTTTTATGATTCAAACTGAAAATACGCATACTAGTGTAAAGTGGTTCTAAACAAATTTTTGGATATAATTTAGGTGAAAAATGTTATGGAATAAAAAGTTATTGCAGCTTGTATCGTTATTCCAAAATATCAATTTTTAATTTTTGATGTATTTTTATAGCAAGAGTTTATAACAAATTTGTAGATCTTGTTTGGTAGAACAACTTTTGTCTTATGATATTTTTTTTCGTCTCTTGTGTCATTTAAAAATATTTATTTTTTTTTATTTTTATGTTTATTTTTAAGATTGAAAAATATACTCGCCCTTTCTGAAAAACAAAAATAACAAATTTGTACATCTTTCCTTGGGTCGTCTTCCAAAACATTACATTTTTTTATTTCAAGTGTTATTTTTGACGAATAAAACAAAAACTACGCGTCCTATCAAAAAGTGGTTGATGACAAATTTATAGATCTTTTTTAGGTGCACGATTTTTGTTTGTTCACTTTTTTTTATCTTGCATAGTTTGACCGCAAAATGGAATTTTTAATTTTTCATTATTTTTTATGCGATCAAAATTTGAATTTTCGATTTTTCGAAAAAATTTGAAAAGTTGTTATGATGGTCTTGTAGAGCTCCAAAAAAGAAACGTTTTTCTCTCCACGACTTTTTTTCATATCATGCGTTGTTCGGCTTAAAATATCAATTTTCGTTTGTTTTTTGGGCTTTTTAAAATGCTATAACTCTAATAATTTTCATTTTATCGAAAAATTTTACGGAGATAAATTGGTTGTCTCTTGGAGTACTACTAACAAACGTACATAGAATTTACAAATTAAAAAAAAAATGGTCTCAAAAATTTTCCAAATATGCTCACTGTTTGAATTTTGATCCAAAATAGCTTGTTAACGAACTCTTTCTTTCTTTCTAGGCCTTAAAAAAGTGTGCCAAAGCACAATCCAATCTGATCAATCTTTCGAAAGTTATCGTGCCTACACGATACTACAACGAAAATAAGAATTGCATATTATTACAGTTGAAACTTTTAAATATAGCGAAAAAGAATCTAGAAAAGTTTGAAGACTTTTTTTATTTCGCAGGATTTTACAGAATATTAGAAAATATTTGACGTTTAGAAGTTTAGAAGAAATTAAAAAATATTTTATAAAGTTTTGGAAATCTTTTCAAGTTTTAAAACGTTTTTAATCTCTCAAAAACTTTTAAAATTCTCAAATATCTTTTGAAATTATATTATTTTATCCTAAAATTTGTTTAAATTGTGAAAAATTGCCTTCAAATCTTCCATATTCTTTTTTGACAATTTTTGAAATGTTTTAAAATGTTAAAAAATTATTCTTAATATTCTTATAAAATTCATTTGTCATACCGAAAAATCGTTTAAAATTGTGATGCGACGGTCATATAATGGTCCTATTGTATCCGTCACGTACCGGGCGGGCGAAGTGATTTACAGTAGTTGGCCACCACCAAACGAATTCCTTTTTAAAATTTTCTTCAAGTTATTAACACTTTTTTTAATTTATGAATTTTCTCATTATATATATTTTATACTTATAAACTATATACTGATATACTATTGTGGAGTTGAATTCAGAAACGTTGTTTATTTCAGCGAACCTCATTCCATTTACTAGATACATTATATTCATTCCAATTTTAAACTTCTAAGAAAAAAAGTTAGATATCTGAGATTATCGAAAGCCGTATATTCTGAATTTATAACTTTCGCAGTGATAATTTCAAAATTTTACAAATTTTAATTTCTAATTTTTAATCCCTTTCAGCTGGTCTACTTGGTAGCTTAGGCGCAGGTATGAAGGGAACTTCTGCAGGCATTTAAATCTGGAATCTGAGAAGCTTTGACCGAGCAGCACCGAAACGGCACTGGGCAGTGCCGTTTGAGTGTCGTTTCACTGCCGTTCAATCGGCAGGGAGCACTTTCATATATATATATATTGCATCAATTGAACAAGACAATCGGATGGGCAAGACAGAATGCGTCCCGTGTTCAATGTGTGATTGACTACATAACATCTGGTAAGCCGTTCACAGAAAGGGTTCGAAAGTTCACCCAAGAACTGAGGATCTTGAATCATACATTGAACAAGTCAAAGCTGCCTGACGTTAAAATTCAGGCTAAGGGTCTCAGCTGCCTGCTCCGCGGCTTTGTAAAGGAACGCTCCTTTGCCAACCATATCAGGATTCTTGACCATTTTTAGGAGAGGATCTTTTCCATTTGAAATTATGTAAGCTGTATCCAAAACGATTCGGTTATGAAGACACTGAAGATTCAGAAGTCCGTGTCCGCCTGGACGGCGTGAAATGTATAATCGCGGAACTGACAAATTGATATGCAAGCTTTTATGCATATGTATGGTCTTACATGTGGTGACATCAAGGGCCTTAAGTTCGTTCTTCGTCCATTGAATCACCCCAAATGAGTGGAGTGGAACCGGGACGGCAAGCATGTTAGTCGCAGATACCTTGCTGAACGCCGACAGATTGTATGACCAAATCTGTCGAAGGAAATGCTTGTATCTGCTTCGGAGAGACTCCTTTACTGATGTTACGTCCTTAATGCGGCTTTGAGGCACACAAGGTATGTATAGGTCCCTCCAGTGTTAAGATGTCTCATGACACTTATATCCACAATCTAAGGGCCTTGAGAACGCCAACAATCTTTCCTTTATTCAGATAAATTTTGGCTCATTTATCCAATCGAAAGTCTATCTCAATCTCTCCTGTGTACTTCCTAACGATATTCATGGCAGTTTGAAGTTTGCTTCTACCTGACGCATAGATCTTCAGGTCATCCATATAAAATACATGAGTGATGAGATAGTAAATCTAGTTTTCCAAAGAGGCTTCAATCTTTCTATGCATTTTACTATGTGTGGATGCACCTTCAAGCTTTCCAACTGACAGATGGTAAGTCTATGAGAGGTTGAATCGAAAGCTTTCCGGTAGTCAATACAGGCCATTGATAGGACGCGTTGATGGGCTGCCGCGTCTTCACAGACATACCTGTCAATTAGCAGGTTCTTTCGACAGCCTGCTACACCTTTCTTCGAGCCACGTTGTTCGTACATCTCACGCCACGCAGGCTCAATTCGGCGAAATATTCTGTTGTTTCGAACAGCTGTAAAGATCTTATAGAGTGTGTTCAAACAAGTCATTGGCCTGTAATTCTCTGGGTTGGACAAGTCGCCTTTTTTCGGTAGGAGTATAGTGCGTCCTAACACCAGCCACTGACAAGTGTGCATTAGAAAAGGCAAGTATTACCCTCATTTTCTAATTTCAAAAATAAAATAATATTGAAAATAAAGCATTGAACACTAAACACTAAATATAAGAATTCATCGCGTGTGATGCTGTACCTATTTTCCTACACCAAGAACACTCTCCTCTGGAGCGTCTACCAAAAGACGACCTCGTTCTAACGAGCGTCGAGACCGAAGTAACGAACAATGTGTGACCCGTCTCTCAGTCAACTCGCTCTCCGTGATGGTTGAGCGTGCCATGCCGCTAATGGTTGGAAGTCCCCACTCTACTCGATGGAGAGGGGTCCTGCTATCGCTTACTTTGTGCGGTGTTCGCAGCGAGGAAAATGACTTTCTAATGGGCGGTATGACCTGTATATCACTAGAAGTTAAGTATATTTAAAAACCGTAGGAATACTCAACTTGTACATGCAATAGATCAAGCCTACACGTTACAATTACGTTACAATAGCAGGTGAAAAAAAAAGTTATGGTGTAAAGCCATGAGATACCCTACAATACCCCCCCCCCCCAAATAAATACATTTCTAGCGTGGCAGAAAGTTTATTCATTTAAAGGCAATTATGGTTGGGGATTGCTTTGAAAAACAAAATTTACGTATAATGGTTCAATGTATTTACATGTTTAAATGAATCAACGTTCTAAGGGCCCATTACATCCAAAGGTTTTTCAAGAAAATGCCTAGACTTTTTCTTAGTTAACGTTACACGTTAGTGTTTACAAAAACGAATGCAATTCTCGGAATATTCTAGGAACTTGTGAATCGCAATACGTTCAATGGGAGAGGAGGGAGGTCTTTTAGGGGTTTTATCAGGTTGTTCAAAAGGGAAACGGTCTGTTTTTCAGGAAATTGGGCACAAGCGCTTTTAAAATGGAAGATTTCGGAGGTTGTGCAGGTTTTAGTTTTTTTGGGAGGGGTTCGGTTATTGGTACCCTAAGCATTGTTTTCGGGTCAGGAAAGATTTTTTTCTTGGCCACTTTTTCCTCCGGAATGGAACCTAGTACTTTCGAGGTGGTGCAGGATTTTTTTGAAGGGTCTTGGTCCATTTGGATGCATACGTCCCGTTTCTCCATATCAAAATCCGTTTGTGTGCCCTTCGAATGTCGAACTCGAGTCCTTCATGAAGAATGATCAGTCTAAGATCTACTGTAACTCCTCATTCGCCACCACTCAACGTATTACTGCTACGAAGCCTGAAAATTGTCGTCCAGGATCTGAAAACCAAGATCATTTATATGATTGAATTCTCGGCACCAGCCAATGGCAATATCACGGCAAAGGAAGAAGAAAAACGGGCGAAATATCAAGCACTTCTTTTCGAGCTGAGCAGGCTAAAACAAGGCTACAAAGTCCATCTTTTAGTTCTCATAATAAGTTGTCTTGTAGGTGTGAAAACTTTATTTCTCAGTCAACACAACAAGATTACGGTTTGCCAACGTCAGTCTCATTCCATCGCGAATCGAATGCAAAAGCCTGTTCTTCTGGGATCGCTTTATCGGGTCCGAGAACACTGTTCCTCATAACATTCTACAAAGATTCGTCGCGCTAAAAAAGTATCTATGGGTTAAATTTCCATCTCCAACTGTCCCGTCTGCCACGTAAGGTCATCCGCGGCTAGAGACGTGACTCTAAGGAACAGTTTTGAACTATCTTTTCTCGCGTAAATTTCCTGCTCTGGCTTACCTTCTAGGACAAAAGAAGCAGAAGTGGATGACGTACATGTTCCAGTTGCGTCGAGATTGGTTGCTTCAAGAAAACATCATCGTAGCTTCCGCAGCCTAGAACTTTTCTCATGACATGGTAGCTCTAAGAAAGCATACAGAGGCATTTTATTCCGTTGCTATGATGGGAAACTGGGTTCTTTTTAACCCGAGAACAAGTTTGAGAAAAAAAATAATAATAATAACCCTACCAAAGGTGCTCTCACGTTGTCGTCGCGGTAGGGCTTGAGCTTTCCTCTCATGAATTTGACAACTATGTTGGCCGTCGCATTGCTACTGACAAGGTTTCCCATGTCAAGCAGACAGAGAACGAAGAGAAAAGTGACTAAGAGGAACACCAAAACCCATAAATTTTATTGGAGAGTCTTTTGAAATTTTTGAAACGCTTGTCGCTTCCCGAGGATCGTCGGGTCGCACCTGGATCCACCGCTGAGGGCCACAGCATGCGGGACGGTGGTGATGGTGAGCTGCGAGATGGTCAGGCAGATCTCACTAATCAAACAGCTGGCCAGCACGTAATATGCGTCTTAGCCATCCTGTTATTAGTCCGATTTCCGATCGGTGGCAGCACCTCTCAGAATCGCTCAAAGCTTTAAATTCAATCTCAACAAAACCAATAACAAATCTTTTTAAATTATTGCTTTTCTCCTAATCTCAATCCTAAATCTCATGCATTATACACTACCGGTCAAAATTGTGTGTCCACTTATGAAAATCGGATTAAATTATTAAAACAGGCTTATCCCACAAAATGGCTGTAATGGACAATTCATGAATTTTGTTGAAAATTCGTTTTTTTTTTGTAAAGAATTAATCTTTCCAGTTTGAAAATCAACTATTTGGGTTAAAATTTATTTATTTTGTGTTGTAATATTTTTCGACTTATTGTTTTCAGTATACATTTTTCTGTTTTCTGGCCATCGTTTTTTTAACACCTAAGTGTAAAACGACGTGGCTCGCACTCTGACCCCCCCTCCCCATGTAGACCAACGTGGCCTTTCGTCGAACCCCCCACCCTCTATAAAAACCACGTGGTTTATGGAAGGCTTCTCCCCGCCGATGAAACGGCACTGAAACAGCACTGGCGAACGGCACTGAGCCGCCAGTGCTGTTTGAGTGCCTGTTTTGGATCATTTCGGCACCTAAACGGAACTGAGAGTGATGCGACGATGATATAATGGACCTATTGTATTCGTCACGTACCGGGCGGACAGAGTGATTTACAGTAGTTGTCCGCCACCAATCGAATTCCTTTTTAAAATTTTCTTCAAATTATTAACATTTTTTTTTAATTGATGAATTTTCTCATTATATATATTTTATAATTATAAATTGTATACTAATATACTATTCTGGAATTGAATCCAAACACGTTGTCTATTTTAACGTATCTCATTCCATTTACGAGATACATTATATTCATTCCAATTTGAAACTTCTGAAAAAAAAAGTTATATATCTGAAATTATCGAAACCCATAGATTCTGAATTTCTAACTTTCGCAGTGGTAATTTAAAAATGTTACAAATTTTAATTTCTCATTTTTAATCCCTTTCAGCTGTTCTACTTGGTAGCCTAGTCGCAGGTATAAAGGGAACTTCTGCAGGCATTTAAATCTGGAATCTGAGTAGCTTTAAACGAGCAGCACTTCGAGTATTTCTAATTCTGTAAAATTCAAACGAATTCTTAGAATTCACTTGTGCTCCTTTGAATTCTTTTGAATTCATTTGCAATTATCTTGAAACCTTTACAGTACACCTTACATTATTTTTTCTTTCTCCAAGTCTTTTGTATTTTCTGAATTTCAAATTCCCTGAAATCCTTTGAATCCTATGAATTCTTTTGTATTCTCTAAATTCTTTTGAAATTCTATATATATTTTCAATTCTGTGAATTTTTTTGAAGTTCGTGGATTATTTTGCACTCTGTGAAGTCTTCCGAATTTTCCAAATTCTTCCTAATTCTTTGAATTGTTTGTAATTCTATGAATTCTTACACTATTCTTTGATTTCTTCCGAATTCTCTGAATTCTTCAAAATTATTTGAATTCCCTGATTTATTCTGAATTGTTTAAAAAATTTCTGAACTCTCTAAACTGTTTTGAATTTGTTGAATTCACGGTTTCACTGAACTTTTAAAAATGTTTTTTAATTATCTTGAAATCATTAGAATAAACGTTTGATTATTTTAACCATCTTTGAATATTTTTAATCCTGTAGAAATTAAAACGAATTCTTCAGAATTAATTTTTTTGTTAATTCTCTTGAAATCTTTACCATACACCATGAATTGTTCTAACTTTCTCCAAGTCTTTTGTATTCTTTGAATTCTCCTGAATTATTCTAAATTCTCTTATAAATATCGAGATGTCTGAATTCTTTCCAATTCTCTGAAAGACTTTCGATTTTATGAATTCTTTTGTATTGCCTATTTTTTTTTTAATTATGTGAATTCTTTTGAAATTTTCTGAATTATTTGAACTATTCTGAATTTTTTAATTCTCAGGAGACCACTGAATTCTTTTAATGATTTTTAATTATCTTTAAATTATTAGAATACGTTTTAAGTTACTTTGAACTCCTTCAGATCTTTTGAATTTTCTGAGTTCTCTTAAAATCTTTAGAATACACGTAGAATTATTTTAACTTCCTTCGAGTATGTTTCATTCTATAGAAATCAAACGAATTCCTAGAATCCACATGTACTCCTTTGACTTCTTTTGAAGTTTTTTTTAACTCTCTTAAAACCTTTACAATACACCATTAATTATTTTGAATTTCCTTTCATACGCATGGGCGTATTGACGTGCCCTTTACTTATGAGTTCAACAGGTGGCTGGTCATCGAAAACGTAATTGATGAGGTGAGGTATGAAGGAAAGATGCATATATAGTTCTATATTCTACTCTATTCTATTTTTCTTAACAATATGATTTTGTTTCAGTACCATACCCTATAACAACAAAATTTGAAGGAAGAAAAAGAAATTTCTCTAGTTTTACCCTAATTTTAATTTTTACTATTTGTAATGGAGATTTAAAGTAATAATAGCTGTCCACGTAGTCTTAACTTATTCAAAGAAATATATTTTAGGTTTTCTGTATTTTATTTTTATTTTTATTATACATATAAATATAATGTTAGTTTATGAAATTGTAAGGTATAAAAAAAATTGCACACGATTGATTTTAATAAATATTGAATGAAATGTAATATGATTGTAGTTATTCTGTCCATTACAATTAATTTAAATATCTTGAATATTATTTA
Organism: Andricus grossulariae; assembly: GCA_011634705.1. Lineage (NCBI taxonomy): Eukaryota > Metazoa > Arthropoda > Insecta > Hymenoptera > Cynipidae > Andricus > Andricus grossulariae. The sequence goes on along the minus strand of JAABKJ010075445.1, from coordinate 209,509,165 downwards.
TTTATTATATTTGTCTTTAACATACGTCTAAATTATTTAATTTTAGTCCCTATATTTTAGCTAAATTCTTAAATCTTTGTGAAGATTCTAAATATTCTGCATTTTTAAATCTCTTATGAGTGTACATTCTCACAATTTGACTAGAATAGACACTCGTGTTCCAAAATTTGTTTTATGCGAAATTTATAGGAAATAAAAAGTACTCATCTCTATAAAAATGTACTACGCTCTTCTAAGGTTCCTCGTGAATGGTTTCTAGTGGGCGTTCATATATGGGGTTGATTGTGACAACCATAGGCGATTCTGAAATCGGGGAGCTGAGATTAAGCTGTGTTGTTCAATAAGTTAGTTCATTCGGCTGAGGGATAAGATTTTTGATTTTTAGAACTATAACGAATAGGGAAATAATTAATATAAACGTTACGAAGGTTACAATTGTGGCGCCGATGAAGAATTTATAGTGATTTTTTAGATTTTCTTTCTCGTTTAAAATAGTTTTCTTGAATAATTCAGCTCGAGATTCAAGGGCTGTTAGGGGCAAAGTTTCTTCAAGGTCTAACCATTTTTGGCATTGGTCTAAAGTTTTCCTAGATTCTACGGTTTTTTGTTCAGATAATTTTTTAAAGAAAGGGTTACTCACGGTACGTCGCCAGACTGTGGGGTCATCTTATATATAAAATAGACATCCACTAATGCCTTAGAACTTTTATTTTATTTTGTCGACTAAAAACTCTCAGGGCCAGCTGGCCCGTCCATCACATTCTTAGACCCGGCCTCACCGACTGTCACACCACGCCACCCACATGAACACCATACCACGGCTATGCAGTCGTGACTCAAATAAACACCACCCACACTTTTACGCAATCACGTCTAGGCAGTCGTCAATCAGTAGTGCACACTCCATAAAAAACGATTGGCTCTCTTTGTCACATCCACTGGGGGGGAAATAGGATACTCATCTAAAACTTGGTACCACGGGAGCGTTGCCACCGGCTGATTAGCACACGAATTGTCAACATGCTAGCAGCCGACATTTCGAGAGCGCAACACGTATAGTAGGTGTGCCTAGCGAGTTTTCGCGTCGTGCATGCGACGCACCTTAGTGACGTAACTCGCCATAGACTACAAACAATATTATAAAGCTGACTATGGAAAATCGCGAGTTACTGGAGGACGATATTATGAACGCGCCTTCACAGGCATTCAGTAGAACTATCAAGAAAGGTTGCAGATGCAAACTGGTTTGAATTGAGATGCCCTCGATTATGGAGAACTTAAATTACTGATTGGGCGTGAAGCTTGAGTTGTTGGTTAGGCGTAACGTCTCCATTGTATCTTCGCTACGAGGAAAAATCTAAAGGTATGTCACTCAATCTTCCACCTTCATAAACATGTCATGTGCGGTATCCTCGATGGTCTAGGTTGGTGGAGAGGGTCGTGCTTCAGAATCCCATTCAACTTCGCACTTGCAATAGTCACGAATGGGGCGCCATGCTGGATGGTTTCCACTCAATCATAGTAACTCACCATTATTAATAACCGCCCTCGTGAAAAGAAAGATCAACTTAATACCTTCAGACTATACCTGCATCATTTTTAGGGCATTGAAATAGACACCACTCTCTCTCTCTCTCTCTCTTTCTCTCTGAAAAAAGGATGGCTGTCTGTATCAACAGACCAGCTATACCTAAAAGTCCTAAAAATGCTGGGCTGTTTTATAAGCATTTATGAGATCTAGAGGCATCAAACTGTTTCCGTTATATTTGTGGATATTTTTCTTAAGGTATATATTTGTCCTTGTTTCGTTATAGTATTAGATAAGAATTTTACTTTATATTGTTTATATATCCCATCCGCTTTTTTTTTCCTTTTTCCTCAAGAAATCGAAGCTTTGAAGCACTCTCGACTTAGGAATTGAAACAGGATGATTAAGTTTCTCATTCAAATATCAAATCAATAAATCCATTTTAGGTTAAATTATAATTACATTATTGATATTTGCAACATCCTGAAAAGTATAGATTTAGAGACGCGGTGAGAATTTGTAAAATTTCATTCAACATCAGTCCGCAAATTACCTGCTGCACAATTAATATACTAACAATAGAATTGAAAATAAAAATTAATACTTTTGACGAACAAAACGTTTCCCTCACGCAGTGTAAAAAGAATTAATCATTAATTAATTAATAAATAAATAACAAATGAAGTTTTTAATTAATTACTAATAAAAAATTTAATTAACCAATAATTTAATTGAATTATTAAAAATAGTACGTATATCGCTCAGGCTATGAGAAATTTTGAGACACGAAACAATGTGGAAATCGTCCATGGTCGTGTCGAAAATGTGGAAACTAGGTCCCGCTCCCCCACCCCCTCACCAGAGCAGAATGACCACTCGGTGAAAAATTGCCATTTTGAATATAGTTAGATGACATCTTTGCTGTTTTTTTAAAGATATCGCTTTTAATTGACCTAAGTATTATAAGTGGGATGAAGATTTTTTATTGGCATTAGGGTCGATAACTTGTATTTGTTTTTTGTTCTACAATTAATTTAAAAAAAGAAAATGGAGATAGATATTTTTAAGTAAATTAAAGTTAGATTTTTTATACATTCTCATCTTAATGAGAAGGTATTGGTGTTTGTTGTGTGAAAATTAATAATATAAAAGAGGTGGTGGCTGAACTCGGACCAGGTGGCGGAAGAATAACACTGTGTGTTTTTGTGGTCAAGATTTTGCTTTATTCAACCCAACTAATGACCGATTGTGAAGAAATCTTGTCCAGTATAATATCGGCATAAAAACCCCGGCCATAAGCGGGGCAAAAGCCTTATAACAACGAAACTTAATCCTAAAACAATATTTTCTTAATATTAAATGAGAACTCGGTTCGTTCGCTGTTGTTTTGCGAGTCGAAAATCATGTCCGAGTTAAGAAGTGATTCGTTGTACGGTGGAGAGTCATTGTTGTAACGTCATTCCCACCAAAACTTCTGTTACAGGGTTGGGGGGGGGGGGCAAGGAAAAGAAACCGAGAGTCGCAAATGATTGATGTTTTATGCTGAGAAGGTCACCAGTCTTCAGCAGCGTTGTAATAGATAGGAGTACAAATGTTTCCATCTGCCAATTTCTGGCCTGCTTCCAGGTAGGGAACCAAAAACTTTTGAGAATAAAGGGTAACCATGTGTCTATAATAATACACGTTACACGTGTAACTTCTTTTCGGATTATCCGATTGAACTTTTATTATAGTGTTTTGGAAAGTTTTTTTCATGTATGTATGTATGAATGTATGTTTGTATATTTATTGCCTCAAAGAATACAAGATTCTCTGGCAAGGGAAGGCCACTATTACAAAAATCAATAAAATTAAGATAAATATCAAAACGAAAGAAAAGTTATAATATCGTATGTACAATAGGTTGTCAGGTCATACTGGTTGAGTTCGGGTAGTGTACTATTCAAATAGAGAGGAAGCTCTAATTTTTAAACATTTACTTATAAAGTTGTGTATCGGGCGAAACATTCCAGGGTTTATATTTGACAATAAGAAGTGAAGATTGTTCTCGGTTATCATACCAATATTACGCAAGTAATGATTTCTAATCGGCGAGTAGATTGGACATTTGGCGAGGATGTGTAAAAGATCTTCATTTTCTCTTAGATTATATAATTGGCAAATCTGTTGTGGATCGATTACAGTTGTTCCAGCTTTAGAGGTCAACTTAATGATGAACCCGGAGGAAGTTCTTAATTGAGCAAAAGTGCTCTTAAAAAGGAATGGAGCTTTGAATAGGAGATATTGCTGGGGTAGCGCATCATTGTGTAAAATTTTACTGTATATATGACTAATGTTACTGTTTTCCAATATTAACAGATCCCGCGAATGGAAAAAATCACGGTAATGCCCGCTCCTCTTCCTCTCCCATATCGAAAATCTTTGCCGCCCAATTCAGCGCCATTTTTAATATTTGGTATGACACACAGGGTAGACCTAGTTCCAATCTGACAACAAAGTCAGGCGTATTTCTGGGGCTACAAAGGACAAATAATGGAAAGGAAGCATACTTCGAAATAATCAGTATATGTTTCATTAACAGTTGTGAGACTATAATCTTGTAAAATTTGGATTTCATTATTTTCTTTTTACACATATCACACTAACTCGTACTGGCGGACAATTTGAAATCGTTGACACAATGCTAAAGACAATTAAAAATATTTCTTATTTCAACTTTTTGTTGACGGGACAAATTGAGATACAAACCGATTTATCAAGTTGTAATAACTCTATGACATTTATATGGAAAAAGTTGTAAATATGGTTACAGGTCAGAAAAGAAGAAACCTGCGTTTTAGGAAAGTACAAATAGTTTATGTACCGAATTATTGGTTTTGATGCAGTGATTCTTTTGCCTGCGATTATTATACTAAAACTTGTGTTACTTTCGGGATGAACAATATGTGTGCGAGATCAATTTTACATTCATGGAGTTAATTCACGATAAGAAATCAAGATTCAATTCATCTTGAAAATGTCAGAGAGAAAACTTTATCCACGAATCATCAAATAATGCAATGTGAAAATTAAATTATCGTTATCTTCATTGTTATATATGTATTGAAAGTAAGATTTATCACTTTTACATGAAGTCGAAAATATTGTCTCATATTGTAAAATTTCGACATTCCTTTTACATATAAATATATATTTGTGTAATATTTTATGGGGTTTCACCAACAACGCATTTATCATTACTTAAAAAAGTCTGCTAAGAATAAGAGAGATTTCTAATGTGATTTCATATTGCATATAGACGGCGAAACGGTTACTGAATACAGAGGGCAAAAGTCCCATAAAAAAATCATTCATTTCGGAGAAAACTGAGTCTTACTTTTGAGGTTAGAATTTTACGGTTTCTGAAAATCGTCACAAAAATTGTAACTGTTATTTTGTTTTTTTTAATTATCAAATTTCCCTGCCAAGATGTTCAGTTGATAAACACGGAGAAAGCAAGTTTTGTCGAAAAAATTTATTCATTTCCCAGAATATCAATTTTTAATGAGACGGTGTCACAGTGTGACATAATATTTATCGTATTCAAGTAATGATAAATAATAACATTAACATTTTCTGCTGTTGAACCATGAAGATATTGAAATATATACTATCTCGATAATACCTACTTCTCTTACCAAAACTATTTCTACGAACAAAACTTAGGAACAGCAATGGGATCTACAGTCTCACATGTAATAGCCAATATCTTTATGGAACATCCAAACACTTTTGTAATCTGGTGACATGGACAGGATAGACCACACATGTTTTCCAATTCCGTTAATCGATTACACCCTAATATCCACTTCACCATATAAATTGAACAAAACGGAAAATTGCCTCTCTTGAAACTAGTAGTTTACAAAAGATTTGATAACACATTAGGGCATGAAGTTTATAGAAAACCCGCCCATACGAACAGATACTCACAAACCTCCTCTCACCACCACCCATGCCAAAAGCAATCGGTCATCAACTCCCTTGTATACAGAGCCGTCTTCATAACAGATAAAGATAACTCACAAAAATAATTACAGAACGTTCAACAGATCCTAATGCAGAACGATTACACAAACAAACAAATTGATAAAGCAATAAGAAAATACACTCGAAACAACTAGTCAACACAGCTTGCCACTAAAGAAAGAGAGAGAAAAACGACCACCAGCCTACCCTACATCCAAGGTATCACAGAACAAAGAGGAAGAATTCTGAACAAACACAACATCCAAAACATATTTAAACCACCTGCGGAAATAGAACAACTTCTAAATAACCCTAAATATAAAAAGGCACCTCTCAGTTTTCCGGGAGTATGAAGAATCCCTTGTTCTTGTGGCAAAGTCTATATTGGAGAAACCGAGAGAGCGATGAGGCAACGTATAAAGGAACATGAGAGTAAAGTCATGCTAAAACATTTCACGCAATCAGCACTAGCTGAGCATCATATTGAAACAGGAAATAGTATTTTATCTGACACATCAACCGTCATCGCAAAAACGTACAATATTTTTCCAAGAAAACATAGAGAAGCAATCGAAATCTTAAAACTCTCTAATAACATCAATAGGGACAATCGATATAATACCAATCCGATTTGGCTTTCTGTCCTCCCGGTTTTTTAAAAAAAGACTTGATTGGCCAATCAAGTTCAAGCAGTCACCACCATGGGGCGCTCTGGCCAATCATAGGCATCGTAGAGAATCTATATAAGAACAACATAACCTGAAACTTCAGTTAATTTAGAAAATTCGGAAGAATTCACAGAGTGCAAAAGAATTCACAAACTTCAAAAGAATTTACAGAATTCAAAAAAAAATTCAGAGTATTTCAAAAGAATTTAGAGAATTCAAAAGATTTCAGAGAATTTAAAGGAGTTCAGAGAATTTAAAGGAATTCAGACAATTGAGAAGAATTCAGAGGATTCGGAAGAACTTACAGAATTAAGAATTCAGAGAATTCAGAAGAATTCACAGAGTGAAAAAGAATTCACAAATTTCAAAAGCATTCACAGGAAAAAAAATTATAGAATTTCAAAGGAATTTAGAGAATACAAAAGAATTAATAGAATTTAAAAGATTTCAGAGAATTTGAAAGAGTTAAGAGAATTCAATGAATTCAGACCAATGAGAAGAATTCAGAAAATTTAGAAGAATTCAGAGAATTGAGTAGCTTTCAAGAGAATACCAAAAACTTGGAGAAATTCAAAATAATTTATAGTGTACTGTAAAGGTTTCAAGATAATTGCAAAAAACTTAAAAAGAATTCAAAGGACCACAAGTGAATTCTAAGAATTCATTTGAATTCTTCAGAATTAGAAATACTCGAAGGAAGTTAAAATAATTCAACGTGTATTCTAAAGGAATAGATATTTTCTCCTCCTGCAAATTTAAAATTACTCTTTTGCGCACACACCCTCATCAGTGACACATGGACTGTCGTCCATCTAACACAGTTTCCGATTGATTAATCTTTAATTGTTAATTACTCACTATTTATTAACTTTACAACAAATTTGTATTATTATTTTCAACTCCACTTTTTATGAGGAATTCGAAAATATAAAAATGTACCTTGAGTATTGGGACACCCTGTGTATCAACAACATATATTATATTATAACTTTTGATATTAAAAAAAAATCAAACAGATTTTCAACTGAACATATTTTAGAAACGCTTTCTTGAACGCTTTCTACTTGAAAAGTTCAAAAAATATTTCATTTCAGCCATATCTACGTGGTAAAAAAAGTCAAATCTACGTGGAGTGGATATTTTCAAGGAGCCCAAAAATCAGACTCTATCCACACTATAAAATTCCCAAAAAGATTATTTTTTGAGAAAGTCGTATCTGCGTTGTGCTAAGGGGTTGAAGCTGTCGTGTCCGCAGATTTGAGAAAAATGGAGAAAGAGCAATATCGGTCGGTGATTCGATTCTTGTTTTTGGAAGGGAAATCGCGGAGCGAAATCAAAGAGCGCTTGGATGCTGTCTGCGGTAACTCTTCTCCTTCGATGGCGACCGTCAAAAATTGGTTCAACGAGTTTCAACGTGGTCGCACGTCGGTTTTTAATGAGCCAAGCCCAGGTGCCCCGAAAACGGCTACCACGGAGGATAACGTGACAAAAATCCACGATCTCATATTAGCAGACCGCCGATTGAAGGTGCGCGAGACAGCTGAGACATTAAGCATCTCAAAAGACCGCGTGGATCATATCCTGCATGGAATTTTGGGCATGAGAAAGTTGTCGGCGCGATGGGTGCCGCGTTTGCTGACTCCGGACAACAAACGCAACCGTGAGACCATTTCAGTGCAATGTTTGACGCTGTTTAAGCGTAATCCGAAGGAGTTTCTGCGTCGTTTTGTGACCGTCGACAAAACATGGCTACACTGGTACATACCAGAGACCAAGCAGAAGTCGAAACAGTGGATTTCTCCAGGGGAATCTGCTCCGAAGAAGGCAAAGACGGTCCCATCGTCTGGAAAGGTGATGGCCACCGTTTTCTGGGATTCACATGATGTGATCTACATCGACTACCTGGAGAAGGAAAAACGATCACAGGGCTCTACTATGCCGAATTATTGGGCCGATTCGACGTTGAATTGCAGAAAAGACGGCCCCATTTGACGAAGAAAAAAGTACTCTTCCACCATGACAACGCACCGGTTCACACCTCCGCCGTCGCCACGGCCAAATTGGTCCAATTAGGCTACGAATTCCTGCCCCATCCACCGTATTCTCCAGATTTGGCCCCGTGCGTCTTCTTTTTGTTTCCCAACTTAAAAAAGTCACTCGCCGGGAAGAAATTTCAGTCGAATGAGGAGGTTATTGCCGCCACGGAGGCCTACTTTGCAGACCTCCAGAAAACGTATTTTTCAGACGGGTTAAAGAAGTCGGAGCATCGCTGGGTCAAGTGTATCGAGCTAAAAGGAGACTACGTTGAAAAATAAATCGCCACTTTTCCAAAATTTTCGTTTTTCTTTTGTAGGCTAAGTACTTATCGGACAAGAAAGGAAGGATCAGGCTTTTAACTAGGAGGATACGCGTTGAGGTAGGAAGTGATTCTTTATTCCTGTTAAGCTGCTGTAGGACTCTAAAGGTTTTCCTGGAAATATCCGCAACTTGTTCATTCAAAGCAAGACAGCGATTAAAAATATAACCTAAATCTTTCACAGATTCCATAAAGGGGATGACACGTCCATCGATTAAAAGAGGAGGTATGGTTGCAATTGTTTTAAGTGATTGAGAGGAAGAAGGTCCTATGATTATGGCCATAGTTTTAGCAGGGTTAAGGTTGAGGTCACTTGTCAAAGCCCACTGCACCACTAGATCAATATCCGCGTGTACCTTTTGAAGTGAACTCTTAAGATTGGCAATAGGCCCGGAAAGGTAAAGCTTAATGTCGTCAGCATATTTGAGATAGTTACAATGACGAAGTTCACTACCAAGTTCAGATGGATAAATATTAAATAAAGTAGGTGCAAGCGTGGATCCCTGAGGGATACCACTCTTAACCTCCCCACAATCAGACCTCTCGCCATTGCTAATTTGTACTCTTTCAAAACGATTACTAACATAAGATTCAAACCATTCAACAGTCATATTCAAGAGGTGAAACGATTTGAGCCTAGTTAATAGTAGATTATGGTTAACTGTGTCAAACGCTTTAGAAAAGTCAGAAAGGACAACAACCGTTATTTCCCTTCTATCAATTGCAAGTTTAAGGTCAAAAGTTACTTTAAGTGAAGCTTTCAGTGTACTATGCCTGGCACGGAACCCAGATTGCATTGGGTCCATTTAATTGTTTGTTTCAATGTGTGCAGTAGGTTGCTGATGGATAAGGCGTTCGAAAGGTTTGGACAAAGCTCATGGTATGGATATAGGACGGGAGTCCTTAGGAGACGTAGGGTTAGATATTTTAGGAACAGGGCGAATAATCGGCTCTTTCCAGGCATCAGGAAATATTCCCACCTGCAGAGATGCATTGTAGATGTGCAAGAGAATAGAGCCAATGACTGATAAAGCAAGGCGAATCATTTTAATTGAAATACCATCAGATCCCTGAGCATTTGATTTTACCTCGAAGAGTTTTTTAATTAGGGTTTCTTGCGATATGTCAGAAAAGAATAATTTAGTATCTGCCGAAAGCTGAATGGCACCTGGGTGAGGTGTCTTAAACGGTGACTCTGGGATACCAGGCGACCTCTCAGAGTATGTAGCCTCATCCTTCTACGCGGGGACCTGTGCTGTAGCAAGCAGAACTTGTCAGAAAGAGGCCGAATAATCAGATTCCGAATACAACCGAAATTTATTAGTGGTAGAGGGGTCCGAGTCCTCAGTCGAAGGCCTTTTACGAGTCATGTCTTCATGAAGTGTAAGATGATGCTGATATAGCATAGACGATGACAAGCCTTCGAAAGGCAGTTACGACTCCCATGCCTCATCTAGTGACAATAAAAGCATGAACGTAGTCGAATCGCAGTTTGATACCTCTCAGGATCATTAAGCCCATGCTACTCTTGAAAGTGACCGATGAAGTGGTTCGGATTACATGCAGCACAATAGGGATGGACAGATGTAGTTAAGAAACGTGACTTCATTTTTCGAGCCTGGTGAGGCGTTCTAGGCTGAGGCGGTGGACCTGCCCCTGGATGCACTCATTAGCGTATATAACGTTACGGTAGCCCTAATTGCTCGAATTTGCTGTTGTAGGAACACTTGAATTTCTGAAATGTTTGAAGATGGTTCTTTATATATGCGATCGAAGTTACCAATGACAATTATCCCTTCAAAAGGTCCATGACTCTCATGATGAGACATGTCCACGATTCTTCATGAATTGTGCAACGTTCGTGGACCTGCAACCAATCTCAACGAAAAAACACAACCCCAGTCAGGAATTTTCATTTTGCGGACATAGAACAACTGAAAATGAGAAGGCAAGAAAGAGAGATTGAACCCCCATTCCAATGCGGAGACCTCGGAAAAAGGCCAAAGTTAGCTTGTCAAACTATAATGAAGATTTAGGCAAAGATGAATAACACAACAACAGGACAGAAATTTATAATCCGTCATTATGAATAAGTTACACATGCTTGAGGGCCTATCTCATGGCGTTCGCAATGTTGCAAACAATCCACCAGCATGTTGGTTGTCATGCCTGAGACCCTGTCTCGAGACGTTTGCAATATTGAAAACAATCACACAGTCAGTGAGTCAGTTTGTCATGCCTGAGAGCCTGACTCGAGGCGTTCGCAATGTTGCAAACAATCTATATATATATATACATATATATACATACATACATAAAAATAGACACTACATATTCAGCCTCTAAATGTAATTTAATAATAAAATTACAAATAAAATATTTAGTTTTTTTTATATTTAAAATTATTTTGAAGTAAACTAAATATTATATTTCTAATTTTATTATTAAATTGCATTTAGAGGCTGAATATGTAGTGCCTATTTTTATCTATATATTTATTCAATTTAAATTGACAAAATATATAAGTGAAAATAAACTCCGCGTATAAAATACATACTTAACCTCTAAATCTAATTAAAGAATAAAATTAGAAATACAATTTTTAGTTTACTTAAAAATGAGTTTATGTTAAAACAAGAAAATAAACAAAATAAATTGTATAAGTTTTTAAATAAAAAATAAATACAATAAACTTACTACTCCGAGGACAGTTCTTCCATCAGCTGCTTTCACTTCTCGTTTCAACAAAATATCTTTTGGAGTAAAATGCATCTGACACACTTTATCACCCTGTTTTAAAATTATATCGTCGCGTCGTGTTGCTTTCTGTCATATTTTGACATTTTCTTCACCTTTTGGCTCAAGAAAAACACTAACTTTTACTAGAGCCCATAGTTTGAGAGAGAAAATGAAAAAAAGCCATTTTTGATCTTCGATTGCCTTGAGCGGGATCTAAGATACTCTTTTTGGAAAATAAAGAATGCGGGAATTTTTTTTTCTATTTGAAGAAAAATCTCAGGGGATAAGACCCAATGTATTTATGAGCTCTAGAAAATGTACAAATTTAGAGGTTATGACCTTAAGACAAAAAATATTACTTTTTAAATTGACTCCCTACTGTACATCTGCCACGTACCCATGTCAGTCACGTAATGATAGAATATTAATATATGAAATCGGAACAGTCAGGGTGATTAAAAGACAATTTAAAATTGACAGAATTTCAGTGCGTTGTACATTATTACATAACAAAATATTTATTGGAGTGAGATATTAAAATGGACATCGAGCCTTTATTCCATTGAAAATTATAATAATAGATGTTTATTATGTTCCTCGAAATATGTACATTAGCTCACACAAAGAGATAGACGAGTGGACATAAAAGGCCGAGGTTCAGCTGAGCTGCTTTACTGGAATGAGCCTGACGCTGGCAAGCCGGAATCTTGTTGAGTTGACTAAGAAATGAAGCTTTCATACCTCCAAGACAGTCGATTATAAGAACTACAATATGGACTTGGCAGACTTGGGACAGCTTGCTAGCCTCGAAAAGAAGTGCTATGTGATAAAAAAATTTGGTCTATAGCCTTTTCTTTCACTTGAGGATGAATTAGGCTGAGATTATGTACATGATTTTCAATATATAAATTTTTTCTTTGCCATGTAAAAAATTGATAAATAATAATGTAAGAAAGTAATTTGATTTGAATTGCTTTGCTTAAATACGGTGGCGAGTGCATACCTCACAGGTTGTGGGAATTGATAAATTTATGTAACGAGACGGGAGAAATCCCAGACGTTTAAAGAAAAGCGATTATCGCACCAATATAAAAAACGAAGGGAGATAAAAGCAACTGCAATAATCACGGAGGTATCAGATTATAAAGTAACGTAAGTAAAATATACTCAAAAATACTTATTTGTAGGGTAATGAAAATTACAGAAGAAAATATATGGGAAGTCCAAAGTGGATTTATGTCAGGAAGATCATGTACAGATCAAATATTTAGCTTGAAACAGATCACATTAAAAAGCTTGAGAGTAGGAAAGAAAGTTTTCTGCGCATTTGTTGACCTAGAAAAAGCATTTGATAAGGTAAATAGAAGTTAACTTTGGGAAGTCCTTCAAGGGTACGGATTCAATGGATGGCTCCTGCAAGCAATAAGAACAATTTATACAGGTAGTAAAGCGAGTGTTATGAGTAATGGGAAACTGAGTGATTGATTCGATATTATACAAGGCGTGAAACAAGGATGCGTTATGTCCTTATGGTTATTTATTACATTTATGGATAAGTGTCTAAGAATTGCCCTCTTCGACGAAGAAGGTGTAGATTTCGAAACAGTGGAGGTATCTGGGTTAGCTTCCCCAGATGACAAGATTTTTATAACAGAATCAATCGAGAACTTGCAAAGAATGTTGAATAAACTTAATACAAGCATGGAGAACATGGACCTCAAAATTAACGTAAATAAAACAAAAATCATAGTGTTTGAAGAAAAAGGTGAGAAAACAATGTGCAACATTGTCCTAAATGATGAGAGATTAGATTTCAAAACCGCCCTTCAACACCCCATTTTCTATGTTTCTACATTCGCGACCCTTTTTCTTCGTCTCAGGTACATATAAAATGTCTAGTTTCCTTACGTGCATAGTTTCTCGTAGTTCTCTTACCTTAAGATCATTTACATCTCTAGCATTCCAAACACCAGTCTTCAGCAGCGTTGTAATAGATAGGAGTTCGAATGTTCCCATCTGCCAATTTCTGGCCTACCTCTAGGCAGGGAACCAACAACTTTTTTTTCCTTAATTCAATTTTTCACTTTTTAGCCTTCTATTTGTCTCGTAATGAGTTTATAAGGTTTCAATCATATGTTTTATATTAATTGGGATGTAAAAAAAATAAGAAATAAATATCCATACACGCAGAAAAAAGAAATGTTATATTTACTTATCAAGATGTGAAAATGTCAAAATCACTCAGCATATCGTCAATGTCACAGTGAACCCAACGTCAATTTAACGTTGATCTTTCAGTAAATCAAACCTCTATTCCCTAGTATCAAATACTGTAAGATATGTAAAATCCACTGAATTAAGATTACAATAATGGTGCAGTGAACATTATAGAACGAGCAGTACATGCTACCAATTCGATAGACCTTTTCATTTAAGAAAACGATACTGCGTAAGCCGGAAAAATATATAGCACTTCCGTGAGTTCCGTACCATTCCTCCCTGAAACGTATGTGACAATAGTGAATATAAACGCAAAAAAAATATTTCCAGGAATTAGAAGTTAAAACACTCCCCATAAAAAAGTCTGATTTACCAAGAGAAAATCCATTAGAAATAAAAAAGGTTGGTGCGACCAAGAAGTGCTGTTTTGGAAATTGTAAAAGTGACAGTCGGTACAAGTCGTACTTGGAAGGTAACTATTATTTTATTTCATTTCCAACAGATATGCACTTAAAATGCATATTGAAAATAAACTCATTTGCATTTACTTATGTATTTTGCAAGCTACATGTATTTCAAAACTGACAACTCACTTATAATGACAGCTATTATTTCATTTTCAACTGCATTTCTTTGAAAATGCTTCACCGACCTTTTTTACATTCTCATCTAGCAAAGGTATTAGATTTGTGTAAAATTTGACCCCCCCCCCCCCCCCCCCCTCCCCTGTACCACATTCTTTGAGGATTATCTCGTTTCGGACTTTGTCCATTAGTGTTTTCCCGCATATTATGCGCAAAGGTTTCATGCAAATCGCGTTAATTTTACTCTTGTCCTTTTCTTGACATGCGTATGTCTCCCTACCGTATAGTACAGCCGGCACAAAGAAAGTATTATATAGGGTCATTTTAGCTTTTTTGATTTGTTTTTATTTCTGAGAATAGACCCTGCTCTACCGATAACCTTCTTATCTTCATTAATGCGCCCATCTAACTCCCCATATATTTTACCGTTGAATAAAGCAAGAGTTTTGTGATAACGTGATGTATTGTTATGTATAATCCTACTACATATTGAAAATTTTATGATTTTGAAGCGCCTTCTAATGCGTTAAACGAAAATGGTATTTTTAATTTATTTCAGGTTACGTTTGACAGCTCCGATCGGCTCTCATGTAGAACATTATCGGGACAGACTTGCGTCCAGTTAGGGCATTGTCTAGACCGCCTAATCTAGACAGTTGTTTAGTGCCCTAATCGGGTGCTGGTTAGCCCGTCATCACCAAAAAATGTTCTAAGTATCAAACCCAAATAGTTTTTTGCAGATTTCCACAAATAGCCAGTACCAAAGGCGAAAAAAAAACTAAAAAAAAAAAATATTTTTTCCTCGTCATCAAGTCAATCCTTTCGGGGCCTAATCAAGTGCTGGCTATCCTATCAGGACCAACCATTTTTCTAAGTTTTGAATGCAAAAATTTGTTTGCACATTTCCAAAAATATCCAGGGTGTTTAAAAGTATACACACCATATAAAATAGATTTTCACAAGACAAGGTAAATTCAATGGTAGCGTAACCAGAGGCAGCCCGAGGAAAGAAAATAAAAGATATAAAAGCCACAAAAAAACAAGAGCTTGCATGAGAAAACGTATGGATGTAAAGGAAGATCGAATTACCTTGGATACTAATAGGCCCGAGTTGAGAGTTTCCCTGCTTAGAATGATGGATAGGATCCGCTAGAGTCAGATACAAAGCCAGATAAAGATGCGAATAGCCCTCCTCAGATTTTATTCCGTCTCTATCTGGATCTCTTTCGGTTCGTAAAATCTTAAACGGAAAACTAGCGACTCTATCCGGAATTCTGCTACCTTATTTTTTAGATTTACGGGAAATGTCAAACTCAAAATATAAACATTATCGAGAATCTTGCCCGAACTTGCTTGCATTTTGAAGTCAAGATGGGATGAGATTAAACAATTGAAACCCAAAAGTTCTCAACAACAAAATTATCTCGAATACGGGCAATATTAGGCAAGATCCGAGAAATTCTTGTCTCTGCGTGCATCTCTAGCTATGCTATGCTAAGCTTTGATATGTTGTGTTGTGTCGTGTCGTGCTATGTCTTGCCTTGCATTTAAAGAAATTTTTTACATTGTGTCAACGATAATAGGGCATGTTAGCTTTTTTCATCGGAAAGCTAATAAAAATAAAAAAAATTTCTAGTACTATTGATTTTATATTTCAATTTCAAAATTGCATCAGACAAGAAAAATTGGGATGCGAAATTAAAAATGTATAATTCACAAGTAACTAGTGTTGCCGCCGAGCGAGAAATCCTGAGGAACGAGACGAGACGGGATGAGACATACCTGCTGTCTCGGCGTTTCTCATCTCGTTTTGCCTCGTCTCATTCTTCCTCGTCTCGTGGCGTGCTTCCTCGTTTCTCGCCTCGGTTTTTCCGAGGAATGCGGCAGATGTGCCTAGTGGAGCGGACAGCTAGCGGGAGCGTTCTTTTCCCACTCTGACGCGCTAATGCTAATTAGTGTTCTTTAATGAATAGCTGAAGTCGAAATCTGATTACATATTACACTTTTTTGTCCATTACTGATTAATTTGATATCAAACACGAATATGTGACGATTTTTTCGAAGATATAACTTTACTATATTAGTATTTTGTTTTGTTCTTATTAATAATTTATTTCGCCAATTATAACAACAGAATATATGAAACAGAAATGTAAAAAGACAGGTATATTTTCTAGTACTTTGATGTTTAAAGAATTTAACACTAATTTAATTTTTTTTTCATGTTAAAGTGGAATTTAAAAATTTTGTGACGTTTAATTTCTAAGGATGGTGAATAAAATATATTTGTCGGGACATTTAAAAAATCGAAAGTGCGTACCTACTCAAACCACTTTGACTACTACATATTTTTAAAATTTTATGAAATTTAACCCTTCGTCAGAGACTATTTTGTTCCCGAAAGAAAAAGTTATGGTGAAAAAGGGGATACGAGAGGGATTAATAAAGAGAGTATCGGAAATTTTTAGAGAGACAAAAGGTAAGGTACAGGTAGGAGAAAAAGTAGGGGATAGTTTCTGGTTGATGAGAGGAGTAAGGCAAGGATGTCCTCTGAGCCCACTTTCATTTAATATATTAATATCAGACTTGGAAGAAGAAATGAAGAAAAAAGGGTGGGGAGGAGTTAGGATAGGCAACGAAAAGATATATACACTGGCATGCGCAGACGATATAGTGTTGATGGCAGAGCATGAAGAAGGGATAGCGGACTTGATTACAGGGTTAGAAAAATACTTAAATGGAAAAATGTTGAATTTAAATGTAGAAAAGACAAAGATAATGAGGTTTAAAAGAGGAGGGGGAAGAAAGAAAGAATAGACAGGGAGATGGAAGGGAATAAAATTAGAAGAAGTAATAGAGTTTAGGTATTTGGGATATACCTTGCAAACAAATGGAGGTCATAGAGCTCAGATAAGAGAAAGGATAAAAAAAGCAGCAGGGGCAATGAAACAGATATGGGAAATAGGAAAAAGAAGGTTGAAAAAAATTGGAGAAGGAGAATGTGGTTATTTGATACGCCGGTATGGCCTTTATTAGGTTATGGAGCAGATATATAGGGATGGAAAGAAAGGAAAGAGATTTAGAGTTTACAATAAAGGTATATAAGGTGAACTCTGTGGGTAGGCTGGAGGACGCCGGGATATATGGTGAGAGAAGAAGCGGAAAGGGATAAATTGAGTACTAGAGCTGGAAAGAGGGCATGGAGTTTTGAGACGAAACTGAGGGAGGGAAAGGGAGGAGAGTTGGCGAGAAAGTGTTTGATGGAGGTAGAAGGGAGAAGAGGGAGGGCGATGGAATTAACGAGATGAGAAGAAGAAAGGAGGGAGTTCTTCAAGGCTAGAGATATATAAGACTGGAATGGAGTAAACTATAAAGAAATGGAAAAAAGGGGAGGGAAATACAATTCATAGCGGATGATTGAGGAATCAAAATATAATAAATGGTATAAGATAATAAAACAGGAAGGAATACCAAAGTATTTAGAAAAGGGATGGGGAGAGAAAAGATGGACCAGAATAGCAAGATTTAGATTGGGACATTCGATCCCATTTATCTCCCAGGTTGTCCCAGGGATAACACGTCGGATATCCCGCAAGGCAGAAATTGGGACGTTTCTGGAATATTGAAATGTTCCAAGTAGGATATACCATTTTTTTCTCCTACTCGGTACATTTGAATATCCCAGTAACATCCCAGGGATATCCTGGATATATTGGTGATATGCCATTTTTCGCCTTGCGGGATATCCGACGGGTTATCTCTGGGAAAACCTGGGAGATAAATATGATTAAATGGGATATCCCAGTATATCCTATTGCTGTAATAGTGAGTTTCTGTGACAAAAATGGCTTTTTAATACGTTTCGATTCGACGTTTTTTGCAGGGCGCAGAATCGGTATTCGAATTTAATTCTTTGCACTGCTTACAGAACCAAAGTTTAGTTTTGGGTGTTTTTCGGAGGCCCAGCGCACATTTTTCGTCGAACCACTCCAAACACGAATTGCACTTGGTGCTCCCATTTTCTTTGGACTTGGTTTCCAACCCACATTTGACTCCCACTGTGTAGTGTACCCCGCAATAGCCGCAGGCCCAAATTTGGATTCTGTTTCTCATTTCGTAAACTTTTTCAACAGCAGTCCAAGCATCTGAAGAAAAATACTTTTTTATAAGAAGTAGGTTGACCTCATCGTCCAGTATTGCCGAACTTACTCTCTTGGCCATTTGCTCAACATTCTCTTCTTCAATTATGTGTCCGCGAAGAGCATTTTCGGCCACAGGTTCTTCCACAATCCATCTCAAGATTTGATGGACTTTTCGGTCGAGACTCAGGCTCTTGAATGGTATAGGAAGTCGCTTCCTTTTTCTCTGGGTCACTGCAGGTTGAACTGCACCCATTAATCCGGTTGGTTTCGATGGAGGGGTATAAACTCGCTTACAGACCGGAGTGTGGTTAGTCTTTTTTGGTTTTAATCCAATCGGTGTCGTGGTCGTTGAATTTTTCGGGCTTCCAATCATCTTCCTTGGCGGAGGCATGGAAATTCCTTGTATAAAATGCAGAGCGATCGGGGTAGATTTTGTGATCCATGATGATGCATCTCCTTCATGGTCTGATTTTTCAATCACATCGCACACGGTATCCAAAAGAATTTCCTCTTCTACAGCAGCAGGTACATCTCGGGAGATCCAGACTGCTGTCAGGCTCATTCTTCCTGGTGAACTGGCCAAGCACGCTGTCTCTGAAGGCACGAAGGCTGTGACAAAGTACACCAGCTCTAAGTAAATTGTGTTAACATTTTGCTGATCTTACCAATCGGCCCTTTTCAGGGCCAATAAATCATTAAACGGAGGGTTAGTTTTTCATTGCCATAACATGTTCGCTTTTACTATTGTTTCTTCGTTTTGTGTCGCACTGTTGTGGTGTGTACTCAATGAAGAAAGAATCTAAATTCAAAGTAGCCACTCACCCGGGAGAAACTTGCACCGAGAGAAAAATATTACACCCGGGTATTTCATAATTCGCCCGTTTTGTCAGTTTTAAGTAAAAATGATTTTTTTGTTGAGAAAGGGAAATCACATTTTTCAGTAAAAAGAATCTACCCAGTCTTCGTGAATGAAACTTAATACCAAGTTATATGATACAAATCAATAATATATTTGTTGCTTTTTAACATTTTTGTTTTTATCTTGCATTGCTCGGCAGAAAAATTGAATTTTGAATGGTTTAAAAAGCATTTTTGATGGATAAAATCCGAACCTTTTGCCAAAAATGACTGGTTAAAGATCTCGTCCTTTGTTCAGGCCTGCAGAAAGCCTACTCGATAGTACAGACATACACCTTCTTAATATGTATTTTAATTAATAAACTTAATATACATCATGAGAATTTAAAAATTGAAAAGCTTCATTTTCGAAGAAGAATAAAAAGAATTAAAAACCAAATTTGGAAATATAATAATTACTAATAAACAAATATTTGCAAATATTAAAACAAAGTCTAGTCTAGATAAAAATATTCCAGAGTTAAAAACGTATAATGCAACTATAAAGCCAGGAAAACATGCCAAATACTTAGGTGTAATACTAGATTCAAAACTTAGTTATACCATGCATACCAAAAAAGCGCGTAGTAAGGCTGCTGCTGTGATAGGCTCTCTGTACTCTATTATGCAGTACAAGTAAAATGAACACACAAAATAAAATTACAGTCTATAAAATGGTTATCAGTCCAATAATGCTATACGCGGCACCTATATGGGGAAACACGTATAAAAGTAATGTACAAAATCTCCAAAGGATACAGAAAAATAAATATGTACTAATTAAAAAAGTGAGTACATCAGAATTAAGGGCTCATTTTAGGCTCTCCAACGACCCAAAAAACAATTTTCGAAAACCATCCCTTAACATTCGAAAACTACCCCTTACCCTAAAGTACTCACAAAGTGCAGGAAAAAGTACTGCATCAGTTTGGAATATTTTTTAGTTGTCCGAAAACATCAGAAACTATTTCAAAAACCACCACTTACACTCGAAAACCACCCCGTGAAGGAATTTGACATTAAACTAGGAATGCAATATATAGGCAGTTTTTACTTTTCTTGGACCGTGCACACACAGTGTATAACCTATGCCAGAATTAAGGGCTCAGTTCAGGCTCATTTAATACCCAAAAGCCAAATTTTGGGCTCTGCATTTAAAAAAAAAATGCGTGGTACGGCCAGCTTTACGTAAAGCTAGCAGTACCATGGTAGAAATATTTGTTAAATCAAGTTTTTTCTTTCACAGAAATTGAAGGCTCATTTAAGGCTCTTGAATGACCTCCAGAGCAATTTTTCACAAAAAAACCCTTATCACAGAAAAACTACCCTGAAAAATAAATCTGCACTAATTAAATTTTTTCTTTCACAGGAATTGAGGGCTCACTTAGGGCTCTTGAAGAAGCTTCAGTGCAATTTTTCAAAAACAACCCTTATCACAGAAAAACTAACCTGAAAAAAATATGCACTAATTAAAAAAGTGAGTACATCAGATTCAAGGGCTCATATAAGGCTCTCCAACGACCCCAAAATCAATTTTACAAAACCATCCCTCAACATTCAATAACTACCCCTTAGCCAAAAGTAATCACAAAGTGCAGGAGAAAGTATTGCATCAGTTTGGAATATTTTTTAGTTGTCCGAAAACATCAAGAACTATTTCAAAAACCACCCCTTAAGCTCGAAAACTACCCCGTAAAGTAATTCGATATTAAACTAGGAATGAAATATATAGGCAGTTTTTACTTTTCTTGGACCGTGCACAAACAGTGTATAACTTATGCCAGAATTAAGGGCTCATTTAAGGCTCATTTAATACCCAAAAGCCAAATTTTGGGCTCTGCATTTTTTTTAAATGCATGGTACTGCCAGCTTTACGTAAAGCTAGCAGTACCATGGCTTTATCTAAAAATTTCAAAACCACAATCACACCAACACAATCACTCCACGATTCTCAATCTCACCGCCCGGTGCAAAAGAACCTAAACCTAGGGATTACCTCCCGGGACGAATCCGACACCTGAGCTTGAGGGCCACGTTAGGGCATTTTTCAGTCATACAGATCAATCCTGAAATCGTACACCGTTTAAATGAGATATGAAACATTTCTTTTTGATAATTTATATTGATTCTTAATGCTGCTTATTAATCCAAACATTATTATTATTGATTAATTAATTAATTAAAATATTCCACAACGAGAGAAATATATTTAAAGTTTTCAAGTGAGACACAAATACATAAGAACACACTCATACAGACTTTGCGCCTTACTTGATCAGAAAATAAAACAGTGTACGCAAACAATTTCCATATGGTTAAACCATTAGTAACATCCTACTCTAGTTTATTAGTTTTTTTTATAACGGACTATGTATAATATTTTAATACTTTTAAAATTATACTTAAAATAATACTTAAAAAAAAATAATATTTTAAAATAATACTTCACAATTTGGAACTCTAACTTTATTTGATATTTTAGTTGAACAAATCCCGTTCTGATTGAAAAATTCTAATCCAAAATGTTATTTACAATGAAAGGCTAAGGGATATTAAATGAAATAGAGTTAGAATATAACAGTGATTCTACAATTTTAAAACATGTAGAAGAAGACAATGATGACCTTAATAATGTGAATTAGTTTTTGAACGATAAAGTAAACAGATTTAAAAAGGAGCTACTGCTTGTTAGTAAAAAAAAAGATTATGTATTAGAAAAACTGCACACATAGAAATATAAAGAAATAATTACAAAAATGGTGCTCTCGGGGCTTCATCGTATCAATGGAAAAGCACGAGTAAATTAAATGAATCATTTTCAAAACCAAATCAAAGTTCCTTTGATTCGAGAATTACCCATCCTTTTCTTGGTCTCATAGTTTGGATTACTAATAAACGTTTTCTTTTGCAAATTAAATGCTACAACAGGCAAAAAATTCTAAAACTGAGAAAATTGTAAGGAAGAAGAGTCCAAGAAAAGAATGAACCTACTCTATAAACTTTATACAAAATGTCCACTCGCTGGAGTAGAATATGACACTTAAACATTAAGTTAAGTACTGTGTATCGTATAGGTTATATTCCCTAAATGAAAATACTGTTTTTTGTCTTTAAATAAAAGAAAATTGATATCTAATTATTATAAATTTACATTTATGAGTAATTTGGGTAAATAATTTATTATTTGTTATTGTTTATATGTAAAGAAATTCAATAAGGCAATTATTATAATTATAAATGGGAACAAGGAAACTAAAATAAAATTTAATTCTTTGAATGGGTTTTTAAGAAAAAGAATTATTTGAAACATTTTTAATATTATTTTTCTTGAGAATTACGCAAATTTTTGTAACAACTCTGACATTTACACGATTTTTTCTGCAATTATTTCTTCTTCTACTCATAAAGCGAAATAAATAGAGCTTGCATGCTATTAAGAAATTTCTTTCTCACGAACAATTTCAAAAGAATATTATAATAATTAATAAAAAAAGGAATTGTACGACTAATTCAGTACCCTTGCATAACCTAAAAGCTTAATGCATTTTTTATTTTTTGAAGCCTCGCCCTCTCATGTGAAAATAATTGCAGGGTGAGACTTGAAAAAAAAAATTCTTCTTTTTGTACCACCCTAATATATATCATATTATATTATAATATTGAATTTGAATTCAATCAAACGTTCTCCGGATTCAATGCAAGGAACTGAATTTTGGAACTGAATTCGTTTAAATTTGAGAGTTGTTACAAAAATGTTCGTAATTACCAAGAAAAATAATATTAAAAAATCTGCCCGCTGCGCGGGCACATTCTCATCTCGCAAGGCTCGCTTTGCTCGCAAGTTTGAGCGCGCCTGGGGCGCACGACTGTTGGTTCTCGCGCTTCGCGTTTGATAATATATTTATCTCGCGCTTCGCGCTCGATGATGTGTTTACCTCGCGCTACGCGCTCGGACTTTGCATTCCTCCCACATTTGCGCCCAGAACTTTTAATGTTAAAGGTCAAATCAGCGACAACCGTAATTTGGTGATTGTGACTTCTCTTTTGTTAAAGCTCCTCTGGCTTTAACGAACACATTCTCATCGCGTATCTCGTGCTTCGCACTCGATTTTTTCCAAAATCTGAACTTTTCTACATTATGTTCAACACTATTATATCAAATCTCTTTTCAAATCCGGAGTCAAAAATAAGTGGTTCCATTTAAAAAAATGACTCTGACCTTGAAATAACCTTCAAAACGGTGTTTAAGGTCAAAGTCATTGGTACCCGTAGATTTCCCCCATTATCCCCTCCAACTTTTGTCTGAAACATTTTTTCGTATCTGCACAAGCATCTGAGATATTATCCACTACATATTAAAATGGCTCACCCTGTATGTATGATTCTTCTAATTTCATCATTACTTTCACCTCTTATAGGTTACATAAAGAGTATAAGTCCTAGCCTTTACACTATTTGGTCTTCAAGAAAAAGGGTATATTTCCTTTTAATATACGTGTTTTCTAAATATTTATATTTTTGTAATGTTATAGTTTTCCTTTTAACTATCGTTTCCTTTTGAGTGAATTGTAGACTCTAGAGACAACTCAAGTTTACTCTAGATTTTAATCATAATTAGCTTAGCCCGCTTTTTTTTTGGTAAAGAATAAAGATTCACCTAAGACATTTTTGGGGAACATAATTCGTCATTTATTGTGAGAATTTTCGTTTCTATTGTTTCGAGGTGCTCCATTGTTCGCTTGAACAAAAGAAAGGGTATTTAAACAAGATAAATATCTGTTATTCATTTTTAAATTTCAAGTTTTGAATTTTCTGGACCAGAATATATATAACCTTTCTTTAAAATTCTTTAACTAAGATATATTTTATCTCCTAATTTCTGACGACTAATCATTGTCTTGAAAATTTACATTATCAATAATATTATTTCATCATTGATTCAAATCAGAATACTGTGTTCATTTCAATCCTAAATAGAATAAAATAATTTTCCTTCGAGCCATTCGTCTTATTTACTGATATCCTATTCTCTTCTTAATATGTAATGAGTTATTTCGGATACACTTCAAAATAATACTCATTACCCTAGTAAAAATGACAGTTAGGAATCAATAGAAGCCGTTAGAAAACGTATACGATGCAGATGCAATCTATATGGTCCTAACTGGTTTCTAATAGGATTCTTATTTTAAATTGCTTTCTGATCGGTCTTATTCGATACTTATGTTCTTTTGTTAAATTTTGCTAACAGGATCTAAGTGGATACAATGCGGTATTCACTTACTTGACATATTAGCATATAAACAACTAGGGATATAATCCTTAAAATTAAAACCATCTTCTACACTAACTTCTGTTTTCTTTTTACAGGCTTTCGAGACGCACAATAAATTAAAAACTCCAACTTTCACCTGGTATCTTCTTGATATTATTCCTAGTAACCGCATCTGATGCGACAACCTTGTACATCGATTCTCTTTTCTCGCACTCATTTGGCGCTTACCTTGAGCCTATTATTAATATTCAAATCCTGTCCGAAAAATATAATTTTTTGTCTTATTTTGACATGTTCGAATTATATAATTTCAAGCATGAGATAATTGAGAAATATATCAAACTCATCATAGGGTGTACGGGAGATCTGACGTTTGCAATGCAAGTAGTCACAAAATTGATATCAATATAATAACTTATTTTCTTCAATAAAGGTCAAATCCTAGTAAATATATAATATTAATAGTTCTTCTTGAAAAAAGAATCTGTTCTTAGAAACATTTGAAAAATTAGAGGAAAATTAGGTAACATTTTTTTATTTACCCGAGGATATTTTATTTCATATCCCTAATTTAATTTTTCCAAAAATGCCTAATCTTTCTAAAATCACCTCAAGGGTCGAAGACTTCAACTAATGCATCTATTTTAAGGTCAAGTTTAATGAAAATCTAACGAAGGATCTATAAGGGACTAATGACTCCTATACCTCTATTTTACGACACTTTTTAGAAACCCTCACTAATGCAATTACAAACTTATGGCACCCTATGCTCTTTTTCCGACACTTTCTTTAATTTAAAACTAAACTTCTCTACTTCTTTTTCTTTAACATTCTTCCGTTTTTGAAAATTAAACTTTTTACGGTTAAAAACTATTTAATTTTTATGTTGACTATTTCTTTACCTGGTCTACCTTATCTTTGATTACTTGACATGACTCAGTTTTATAACCCTCCCTGCAGAGAATCCATCCTGGACTACAACACCTATTCCGTTTTTATTTTATAATGCCCCTCAATAGGCAATTTTCTTTACCTACTTATACGAAATGCTAATTATGTTTTTTTTTCTCATTTCACTATATACTATTAGAAGAATGGTTCTTGCAAAATATCACTTTTGTCAATGTAAAAATTATTTTTCTAATAGGAAGCTTTTGTTAATTTTTCTTTTCTGTCATTTACATTAAAACTACTGATTGTTGGAAACAATAATTATGTTTTATTTCTGAACTTTTTCTGAACAAATGAGTAGATGTACGGGGGGGTTTCTAACGCAAAAAGTAAGACGGAGTCTGGATATGAATTACGAGACGGACTCTGGATACTGATTCTGAACCACTTTGTATCTATTGTCCGTCTTCTAATACCTTATAGTAGATGAACAGGGGGTTTCTAACGCAAGATTCCTACCTTACCGACATCGAGAAGATTCTAGCTGTAGTGGCTCGTGTCCGTGCTAAATTTTTCTAGAAAAGCGGTCCAGGCCCGTGCTAAGCTTCCAGAACATTCTCGATGGTCCTGATGGCGTCATCATGCATTCCTACCTTACCGGCATTCTTGATGGCGTCATCATGCATTCATACCTTAGATACATTGATACAAGAGGGGTACTGGACCTACTTTACAGACGTCGAGAACATTCTACAGCTGACGTCACAGAATAATATTGCGCAATTCTGCCACCCAAATGCATGTAACAACAGGTTCAAGGTTATATCTTATCTCAAGAATTTTTCGCGTTAATACTTTCAAGGTTATATTTTGCTTTGTCCTGGCAATTTCCACTGCGTCATATAGTTATGGGAAGAAACAAGGAGGATGATTTATTGCTTCCTGACAGATAAAATATTTATTTAATGCGCAAAAAAGGTGCAGGTGTACATATGAAATTTGATACGGAGGGCTATGTATCACATCCTGTTTTGACTAGCTAAATTTTATTTACTTCTTCCTTATAGATAACATATTCAAAATTCTTCTAGAACATTCTTGATGACGACATCAAATTAAACTGCACCATTTTTTGTTGGTAAACAAGATCAAGGTTATTTTCATGACGCATTACATTTTGCGTTGCAAAAATTATAGCCCACACGTGTTGATTACAATATAGAATCTTCCAGAAATCAAGGATAAAGAGGAAGATAAGAAAAATTGAAACTAGAAAATATTTTGAGCCAATCGAATAATATAGGTAAGAGAGTATCTAAAAGCATTTCTTATGGTAGGTTATGTGCTCAGGATTCTTATCGCTTTATTCTGGTGTCGAGTAGCGAGCGAGCGAGGTTAGTTTTTCAAGGCTTTCTTCCATTAATTTCAAAAAGTTATTGCGGTCTTGAGAACTCATTGTGATTAGTATAGCTACTCAAAAGGTTGTGTGGTAATTGTCCAAATTCGTTGAAAGAAAATCAAGTACACACTATTTACTTTATCACTTTATCAATTTGTCACTGTATTACTTGAGTTAAATTTTTTTTGCATGGAGGTTTATTTGTGATTGAGGAGCTCAAGAGGAAATAGCTCCTTTTATAGACGCTTACCCCCTCTACCAAATTTCTGGAGACTTGTGCAATGTTGCCAGATATTGCATCATATAATGTAACAAAGTTCCGGGAGATTCTACATTATACTCAACAAGTTTGGGATACAATTTTTTACAACGAAAAATGTAATGCGCCATTGAAAATAACCTTGAACTTGTTTAAGAAAAAAATTGCGCAGTATAATTTGATGATGCAAGTAGTAATATTCTAAAAACTAAGCACGTAGATCCTTTTATAGAATTTTGCTCGATATTGTATCTTTGAAATATTTTATTATATATATTTTGTATTTAGCTTATTAAAAAAAAAATTATTAAAAATTTTCAACGTGCAATAGGCAAAACTGACCTTTCTAAATAAAAGATGAAAAAAGGAGCATATATCTGTGAAAAGAAAAGGCATGTGATCTCATATCAAGTGTTTTGATATGACGTAAGAAGCGATAAGTGCCCGGCAGTGTACCCTTATTATATATAAGTTAAAGGACGTGTGAAAAAGCATGGAATAAAATGCACGCTGTATCTTATTTCATGTGACACTTCGAGAGGTTGACGGACCTAGTATATGGCAAAAGAATGATTTTGAAACGTTGTGTTTCGACTAAGAATGCGAGATCTCTAGAGAGAACGAAAGCACAGTCTAATGAAATGTGTGCAGACTTAGACGGTCAGTGTATCAAATGTTTTCTAAAATCAAAGCTTTTAAACACGTCTGGATTTTATCTCGAGTCCTCGCTGGCTCACTACTCGACACCAGAATAAAGCGATTAGAATCCCGGGCACATAACCTACCATAAGAAATGTCATACATAGCCCTCCGTATCAAATTTCATCTGTACACCTGCACCTTTTTGCGCATTAAATAAATATATTATCTTCCGTAAATTATATTGAAAGCAATATTTCTGTTGTCTAAATTGTGAAGTAATAGATTTTTTCTGCACGCGCACTCTCATTACTCACCGGTTTTCTAGAATGACAGATTCGCACTCAAACTTATTTCAAATAAGTTGTCAAAAAGGCTAATTTGTATAAAAATTTACACCGCCCGTGATTCTTCTACGTCTTTTCCTTATTGATATCGATTTTCTCTCTTCCAGTTCATGGTCAATAGCAGTCATATATACAGGTCGCCATTTTTGTCTGCAGAATCAAAAACTGTTTGTCTTCTTCTATTTTTATAATTTCTAACGCATTGGCATGTGCAATATCAAAGAGGTCGTTTAGAGTGTCACTGAATGCATCCCTCTTTTTCTTTTCCACCTCGCTCTCAATTGTTGAATTTCTTTGTAGGTTTCTCCATTTATTATACAAGTCTTGCAGTTTTGATTTGCAGTGATAAATTTCTTTATTTTGAATTCGTGCCTTCTGCAAAAAAAAAAGAACTTCCTGTATTGTTAACTTTGCACTTTCTCGCACTGTTTTTTCCACATAATTCAGGTTGAAGAATAACAGTCTCAAAACTTGTCCATTTGATGGCAACTTAGAAGAAACAATTTGACTTGTTATGTTTCCAAGTAAAAAGACCTGGCCTGGCCCTATAGATAGATGTCCGAATACCTTTAATTGCTTTATTAATAGTAATCCTAAAATTCGTCACGTTCGTCCTCAAAGTTTTTGCCTAAAACTTGGGAACACTTCTCTTTACTAAGAATTTTAAGTTTTATGAAGCACATTTTTTCCGAAAATGTGTTTCATATTTTGTTTAAATTTATAAGCGCTGAAATGCTTAAATACGGTGGCGAGTCCATACCTCACAGGTTGTGCGAATTGAGCAATTTATGTATCGAGACGAGACAAGTCCCAGATGATTGGAGAAACAAGATTATTGTACCCATATACAAAAGAAAGGGAGATAAAAACAACTGCAATAATTACAGCGGTATCAGCTTACTAAGTACCGTAAGTTAAATATATTCAAAAATACTTATTTGTAGGGTAATGGAAATTACAGAAGAAAATATATGGGAAGTCCAAAGTGGATTTATGCCAGGAAGATCATGTACAGATTTTTACCGGACCGTCGGTCATGCAGTTCGCCGGACCGCGTCGCTCCCGCCTGTCGGGCTGGCTATATAGCCATCAATAGTGTGCACATTAAGGTGCATATCTGCCGGCACGTCGGTTCGATCGATCAGACCGCGGGCCGGCAGATCGCTTGCAGTCGGCGGGCATTTTGCTATCTGGGATGGGTTCAGCTGGAGGATCATGTACATATATTTAAAAAATCTGCTCTTATACCATAAAATTGTATGATTAATAGTTTTTTATATTTCAGAAAATTGGGATGTATATGGCCAAACCGTTATTCATATGGTCAATCGACCTATGGCTCCCGTACGACCTTTCGTACGAGAAAGACAAATCCCACCATGCCCTGCTGCGATACCAATTTTACAAGCTCTATGGGCAAGACCAGCGCGAAAAGAATCACCAGACACTCGAACAATCCCAAGCTTATGGCAAATGGCCTTTCCGAGTGATGAAAGACCACCCCAACTCTATTACTAGTTTTTAATAATTACCATAAATTGTTGTACATGAAATAAATATTATGATTCCTTTTTAAATTGTTCTCATGATTTTTGAAAATATCCACCTTTTCAAATTCTCTTTTTGTTCTTAACATTTAGAACTTGTAAATCAGGTTACATTTTGTTTCTAAATAAAAAATATGCTAAATAGGCGCGAGAGTTAAAATTGAAAATAGTTGTAATAAAAGTAGTAGCGATAATAGCCGTAATATTAGGAGTGAAGTATATATAATGCCAACATCTGCGAGCAAACTGAATGTAAGTATGTCTTTTAAATTTTATTCAAAAAGACACTCCCCGGAAGCGCAAGCGGGCTGGCTGGCGGGCGCGGACTGCAGGCGCTGAAAATGAGCTAATAACAGCGCCACCTTATCGCGGCGACCAGGGTTATAAGCTCATTGCCCTGGCCGCTGCAACCAGGCCTATAAACTCATTTGCCTGGTTACCGTGTGCGCGGAGAAATGTAAGCTCATTGACTTGAATTTTGATTTAATTCTGCCATCACACTTTACGCTTAAATTTGAGACAACAAAAAAAATCAGATAAAAGGCGATTACATTGTATGATTTCGTTATTCTTCAACATGGATCCAAGGTGGAAACATCCATTACATCTTCTCCAGGGAAGTCTGGGTTTTACATTACCTTAGGATACTTAGAGTGGGTTTCTCAAGGCAACGAGATCCAGCCAATGCTCCATGTGTAACAAACACACCTTCTCCAGGGAAGTCTGGGATTTACATTACCTTAGGATACTTTCAGTGGGATTCTCGAGGTCACGAGATACAGCCAATGCTCCAGGTGTAATAAACACATCTTTTCCAGAGAAGTATGGGTTTTACATTACCTTAGGGTACCTAGAGTGGGTTCCTTGAGGTCAGAAGATCCAGCCAATGCTTCAGGTGCAAAAAATACATCTTCTCCAGGGAAGTCTGGGTTTTACATTACCCTTGGGAACCTAGAGTGGGTTCGTCGAGGTCATGAGATCCAGCTAATGCTCCACGTATAAAAAACACATCTTCTCCGGGAAAGTCTAGGTTTTACATTACTTCTGGGTACTTAGAGTGGGATCGTCAAGGTCACGAGATGCAGCCAATGCTCCAGGTGTAAAAAACACATCTTTTTCAGGGAAGTCTGGGTTTAACCTTACCTTAGGGAACCTAGAGTGGGTTCCTCGAAGTCATGAGATCCAGCTAAAGCTCCGCGTATAAAAAACACATCTTCTCCAGGGAAGTCTGGGTTTTACATTACATTTGGGTACTTAGAGTGGTTTTCTCGAGGTCACGAGATGCAGCCAATGCTCCAGGTGTAAAAAATACATCTTCTCCAGGGAAGTCTGAGTTTTACGTTACCTTAGCGTACCTGGAGTGGATTCCCAAAGATCACGAGATGCAGCTAAAACTCCAGGTGTATGAAACACATCTTCTTCAGGGAAGTGTGGGTTTTACGTTACCTTAGGGTACCTAGAGTCGGCTCCTCAAGGTCGCGAGATCCAGCAAATGCTCTCGGTGTGAAAAATACATCTTCTCCAGGGAAGTCTGGGTTTAACATTACCTTAGGGTACCTAGAGTGGGCTTATCGAGGCCGCGATATCCAGCAAATGCTCTCGGTGTGAAAAATACACCTTCTCCAGGGAAGTCTGGCTTTTACATTACCTTAGGATACTTACAGTGGGTTTCTCGAGGCCGCGAGATCCAGCCAGTGCTTCAGGTGTAATAAACACATCTTCTCCAGGGAAGGCTGAAAATTGAACTATTTCTTTTTGAAAATTTATCTTTTTGATTTAAAAATATTCTTTTTGCGTTGAAACTTCAACTATTTTCGTAGAAAATTTACTTTTTGTTTAAAATTCACATCTTAGTGTTGAAAATTCAACCGATATCTTCTTTGGATTAAAACTAAATTATATTTATTTGGAAATTTGTCTTTTTAATTTAAAAATTCGTCTTTTTCGTTGAAATTGCATCTTTCTAGGATAAAAATACAACCGTTTTGTTTAAAATTCAAGAATTTTGTTAAAAATTCATCCTTTTTGGTTGAAAATTCAAATATTTTGTTGAAAATTCTTCTTTTTGGGTTGAAATTTCAATTATTTCCGTAGAAAATTTACTTTTTTTTTTAATTCATACCTTATTAGTATCGAAAATTAAACTGAAATCTTTTTTGGATGAAAATTCAACTATTTTCGTTATTGAAAATTTGCCTTTTTAATTAAAAAATTTATCTATTTTAGTAGAAATTGCATCTTTCTTGGGTAAAAATGCAACTGTTTTGTTTTTCACTCAAGAATTTTGTTAAAAATTCATCCTTTTTGGTTGAAAATTTTAATGTTTTGTTGAAAATTCTTTTTTTGTTTAGAAAATTTTTCTTTTTAATTTTAAAATTCGTCTTTTTTGGGTCGAAATTTCAACCATTTCCGTAGAAAATTTACATGTTTTTTAAATTCATATCGTAAGTCTTGAAAAATCAAGTGAAATCTCTTTTGGATGAAAATTCAACTATTTTTCGTTGTTGAAAATTTGTCTTTTTAATTTAAAAATTCATCTATTTTAGTAAAAATTTCATTTTTCTTGGAGAAAAATGTAACTGTTTTGGGAAAAATTAAAAAAAAATTTGTTAAAAAGTCATCCTTTTTGGTTCAAAATTCAAATGTTTTGTTAAAAATTCTTCTTTCTGGGTTGAAACTTCAACTATTTTCGTAGAAAAATCACTCATTTTCACATTCATATCTTAGTGTTTAAAATTCAACTGAAATCTTTTTTGAATGAAAATTCAACTATTTTGTTTGGAAATTTTTATTTTCAATTTTAAAATTCATTTCATGGATTAAAATTCAACTATTCTTGTTGTTGAAAATTGGTCTTTCTAATTAAAAAAGATTAATTTTTTATCAAAAAAGACAATTTTTTAAGAACATACATGAATTTTCAAATAAAAAAAATACATTTTCAACTAAACATGGAATAGTTGCATTTTTAACAAACAAAAAAATACAATTTTTAGTATTTTTACCAAAAAGATGAATTGCCAACCGAGAAATGGAATTTTCTACCAAAAAAGACGAATATTCAGATCAAAGAATCAATTTTAAATAAAAAAAGGAAATTTCTACTAGAAGAGATGAATTTTCATCCAAGAGGATTAATTTTCTACCAAAAAAGACAAATTTTCAAGAACCCATACAAATTTTCAATTGAAAAGGATAAATTTTTAACAAGAAATGGAATAATTGCATTTTTAAGCAAAAAATATGCAATTTTTAATATTTCTACCAAAAAGATGAATTTCCAACCAAATACTTGAATTTTCTACCAAAACAGTTGGATTTTCCAAGAAAAATTATAAGTTTTAAACAAAAATGAAATAGGGCAATATTCAGATCAAAGAATCAATTTTAAATAAGAAGATAAATTTCTAATAAAAGAGATGAATTTCCCTCCAAGAATATTGATTTTCTACCAAAAAAGTAAAATTTTTAAGAAAATACCTGAATTTTCAACTAAAAAAGATCAAATGTCAATCA
>JAABKJ010075445.1:209364283-209476140 GCA_011634705.1 Andricus grossulariae | reverse complement strand
CTGCACCTCTAACCAAAAAGATACAATTTTTTGTATTTCCACCAAAAAGATGAATTTTCAAACAAAAAATGGAATTATTTACGAAAAAGGACGAATCTTTAACCAAATACTTGAATTTTCTACCAAAATGGTGAATTTTCAACGAAAACAGTTGGATTTTCAACTAAAAAATATACATTTTTTAACAGAAATGAAATAGGTCAATATTCAGATCAAAAAATAAATTTTAAACCAAAACAGTAAATTTCTACCAGAAGAGATGAATTTTCATCCAAGAAGATTATTTTTCTACAAAAAAAAAAGAAAATTCGGGAACATGAATTTTCAGCTGAAAACGATCAATTTTCAACCAAAAATGGAATAATTGCATTTTTAACCAAAAAAAAAAAAACATGCAATTTTGAGTATTTCTAACAAATAGATTAATTTAAAACAAAAAAGATTATTTTTATACAAAAAAGATAATTTTTTAAAAAAAAAAAAAAATTAATTTGAAAAAAAAAAAAAAAAAAAAAAAATACCAAATTTTTAACAAAGAAGTTCAAGACAATATATAAAACTACTATTACAAATAAAGAATTATTTTTATCCAATTTTATATTGCAATTTAAAAAAAACTCTCGAAGAAATTCCCTGACTTCAAAAAAAATTTCTAAGCTAGAAAGAAATAATTTGAAAATTACAAAAACGACTAAGTGAAAAATCTGTTTTTTCTGTATTTGTTTTCTTCGACGTTGAAATTTGTTTCTAATGTATTTTTATCAGCGGAAATCTCTCAGATGTTCCAAACATTTTTTAATGTCAGCTAAAAAAAGATTCTAGTGTGAAAAAAAAAACAAAATTAAAAAAATTATTATTCATGAAAATAACAAAATGATGAAAACCCCAATTAAAAAAAAAAAAAAAAACTGTTTTTCCCTTTTCCCACTAAATTACGAACTGAATAAATAGACCATTTTTAAATTATAGTTGATTTAATTTTTTTTGTTGAAAATTCAACAATTTCGCTAAGAGTCACCCTTTTTTTATTGAAAATTCAACAATTTTACTAACAAGTTATCCTCTTTGTTAGAAAACATAATATATAAAAATGAAATATTTTTTGATTGAAATATCAAGGATTACATTTCTTTCGCGAATTCATCTTTTTTGGTTAAAAAATCATCTTATGCTTGAAAATGTACCGATTTTGTTGAAAATTCTTTTTTTTTTTTAATTCAACTTTTGCTTTTTAAAATTAAAATCTTTTTTGGTTGAAATATCAACGATTAAATTTTTTCTTACGAGTTTATCTTTTTTGGTTGAAAATTTAATTATTTGTTTGAAGATTTATCTCCTAGCTTGAAAATGTATTTAATTTGATGAAATTTTTTTTTTCTTAATTCAACTGTATTTTATTTAAAATTCAAATCATTTTTGGTTGAAATATCAACTATTACATTTTCTCGCTGAGAATTACAATATTTCGTAAAAAATTATATTTTTTGTTGAAAATTCATGTTTTTGTCTTGAAAATTAAACTTTTTTGTTGAAAATTAATAATTTTTTCTTCAAAAATTTAGCTGTTTTGTAGAAAATCCATCTTTTTGGGCTTCAAATTCAACAATTTGGTCAAAACACGAATTTTGAACAAAAAAGATTAATTTTATACTAAATGATATGAATTTTCAACAAAATAAATACATTTTTAAACAAGTAGTTAAACTTTCCTCTAAGAAATATAAATTTTCAAATGAAAATAGAATAGTTACACATTCATTTGAAAAATTAATTATTCGTCCAAACAAAATAAATAATAAAAAAATAGTTGCATTTTCAAGCAAAGAGATGAATTTTCAACTAAAATGATACAACTCCAATCAATAAATTAATTTTTAGCAAAGCAGTCAACTTTAATACAAACTCTTGAATTTTCAAGCCAGAAGATTAATTTTTCACTAAAAAAGACAAATGTTGAACCAAATACATGAATTTTTATTCAGATAAATAAATTTTTGACTTAGAAAGATCAATTTCAGATCCAAAATCGAATAGTGGAATGTTCAGTAAAAGCTAAAAAAGGTAAATTTTTAAAGAAAAACGGAACAGGTAAATTTTCAGTGAAAAAAAAATTATTTTGAACCAAGAGAACCGAATTTTCAATAATATTATTTTCAAAATATAGTTAAATTTTCAGCCCAAAAAGAAGAATTTTTAAAAAAGTTGAATTTTCAAACAAAAAATTACTTTTCAATAAAAATATTAAATTTTCTACAAAGTATATTAAGTTCTCACGTGATAGGTGAATTTTGTACCAAAATCATACATTTTCAACGCAGAAGATTAACTTTCTGTAGAAAAAAAACGAATTATCCAACCAAAAATGGAATAGTTCCAGTTTCATTCAAGAACATCAATTTTCATCAAAAAACACAACAAATTTGCAACAAAATAGTTTAAAAGTATTTGGATCACCAATGTAAATTATTTCAAATTACCGAGATGACTCTGGATTACAAATTATTTAGTAAAATATTTATTTAATAATTATTAAATTATAGTTGGATTACGCTAGATTATGATTGGGTTGACTGAATTACTTTTAATTACCCGAATTACAAGATTACACATAAAGAAGAATAATTATTTACAAACAAATAAAAATCTTCAACCAATACATGAATTTTCAACAAAATGGGTGACTTTTCAACTTGAAAAGATACTCTTACAATAAAAAATGCAATAGTTAAATTTTAATTTCAAAAAACAAAATTCAACCATTAGGTTGTGAATTTGTCTCCTTTTGTTGAAAATTCATATAATTTGTTAAAATATCGTCTTTTTTAGTGGAGAATTAATCTTCTTCTTTGAAAATTAATCTTTTTAGTTGAAAATTCAAGTATTCCAGTTTAATATTCGAAATTTTGGTTGAAAATCTATCTTTTCTGTTTGAAATTCAACTATTTCTGTTAGGGATTGATAATTTTTGTTGAAAAATGCCTCATTTTTGGGCGAAAAATAATTTTCTTAAATGAAAATTTAATAATTTACTTTTAATTCCAAATTGATCGTTTTTAGTCCAAAATTTAACTATTTGGTTCAAAATTGCTCTTTTTTGATTAAAAATTCAACTATTTCGTTGGAAATTCATGTAATTTGTTGAATAATTGTCTTTTTGGTAGAAATTAATCTTCTTGGTTGAGAATTCATCTCTTTTAGATGAAACTTCAACTATTATAGTTGAAGATTCATCATTTTAGTTGAAGATTCATAATTTTAGTTGAAAATTCATCAGTTTGATTGATAATTAATTTTTTAATTGAGAATTGAACTATTTTATTTTTGGTTAAAAATAATTATGTTTAGTTCAAAATTGAACTATTAGTTTGTGAATTCATCTTCTTATGTTGAAAATTTACATAATTTCATAAAATATCGTCTTTTTGGTAGAGAATTATTCTTCTTGTTTGACAATTCATCTTTTTAGTTGAAAATTCAAGTATTTCAGTTAACTATTCATAATTTCAGTTGAAAATTAACCTTTTTTTTGTTTAAAATTCCACTATTTCAGTTGAGGATTCATATCTTTTGTTAAAAATTCATGATTTTGCGCGAAAAATAATTTTTTAACTGAAAATTTAACTATTCCACTTTTAATCTAAAATTGATCTTTTTTAATCCAAAATTCAACTATTTGGTTGAAAATTTGTCTTTTTTAGTTTCAAATTCATGTACTTTGTTGAAATTCGACTTTTTGTTAGAAATTAATCTTCTTGGCTGAGAATTCATCTCTTTTAGCTGAAACTTCAACTATTATAGTTGAAGATTCATAATTTTAGTTGAAAATTCATCAGTTTGATTGATAATTAACTTTCCGATTGAGAATTGTACTATTTAATTTATGCATGAATTATCAACCAAAATAGATTAATTCTAAACGAAAAGTACAATATTTGCTATTATCTCAACCAAACAAGACTTTAAATTGAAAACAATCGCCGTTGAATTCAACAAAAAAAAATAATTTTCAAAAAAATAGCTGAATCCTCAATTGAAGCAATTCATTTGAAACTCACTCTGAATTCTTATTAATTTATCCTGAATTCTTCTCAATTCTGTTCGCTCAATTCAATTAATCTTCTTAGGGTCCTAACTTCACCCTGAAGTCTTTCAAAATCACCTTCATCAAAAACTTTTCAATTAACTCCAATTTTAGGGTAGACCGGGGCGACATGAGCAGATATTATCATTTCCTGTGAAATATTTTCAATCTATAGTCGAGTTTTAAAATGTAAGTTGTTTTATACATTCGTTGTGCATATGTCTCATCTCGCCCCATACTCTGGATTGAGATGAGACGTACTTTAGCTATTCATTAGTTTTTGTTAGAGGCATTGGAACCAAGCCATAACCTAAAGATTGATTTGCCTCATTTTACCCCAGAAATACTATAATTCAATTTTTTGTAGGTAATTAGGGCTTATTGCTGTTTTGAATCATTAGTGCTTATTACTGTTTTGAATGAAGTCTGCATTCAGACTGATAATAATTGACTAATTTCAATAAGTGTTGTAAATTATTTGGTTTGAAAATGATACTCTATTGTTAAGAGATCATCTCTGTTGGACAAAAATTCATCTGCCTTGTTTAACATTCATCTTTTTGGATAAGAAATTCTTTGTTTTGTATTAAAAATGCATCCTTCGTTAGAAAAGTCATTTTTTGTGTGTTAAAACTTAATTCGTTGTAATTAAAAAGTCTACTGTTGAACTATTTTGTTGAAGATTCATCTTTTTTCCTCGAAAATTCAACTGTTTTTTTGAGTATTGGTCTTTTTAGATTGAAAATTCGTCCTGCCGGATTTAAAATTCTTCTGTGGTAGAAAAATAATATTTTTTTGTTGAAGATTCATCTATATGGTTGAGAATTGAACAATTTTGCTGAAAACTCGTCCTTCTTAGAAGTATCACCTATTATAGTTTTGTTAAAAATTCACTATTTTGGTTTAAGATTCATCTCGTTGGCTCAACATTCAATTCCATCATTTTAGTTAAAAATGAATTTCTGGTTGGAAATTTAACTATTAAATCGAAAAATTTGTTTGTTTAAAATTATCTTTTTAACCGAAAATTTAAATAATCCACTTAAATATTCCAATATTTTACTTAAAAAATAATTTCTTTGGTTGAAAATTAATGTTTGAAACTGAAAATTAAACTAATCCATTTGAATATCCCATCATTTTAGCTAAAAATGAATTTCTAGCCGAAAGTCTAACTATTAAATCGAAAAAAAAAAGTTTAATTATTTTTCTAACCGAAAATTTAAATAATACACTTGAATATTCCATAATTTTAGTTAAAAAATCATTTCTTTGGTTGAAAATTAATTTTTTAAACTTAAAATTAAACTAATCCATCAGAATATCCCAAAATTTTAGCTCAAAATGAATTTCTGGCTGAAAATTTAACTATTAAATCGAGAAAAAAAAATTTGATTATTTTTTTAAACGAAAATTTAAATAATACACTTGAATATTCCATAATTTTAGTTAAAAAATCATCTCTTTGGTTGAAAATTAATTTTTTAAACTGAAAATTTAACTATTCAACTTTTGGCTGAAAATCTATAGTTTTTACTTCAAAATTCATGTATTTTCTTGAAAATTAATCTTCTTCGTTAGAAATTCAACTGTTCCAGTTGAATATTCCATTATTTTATTTAAAAATGAATTTCTGGTTGAAAATTTAACTATTGAATAGAAAAAATTTGTTTGTTTAAAATTATCTTTTTAACTGGAAATTTAAATAATCCACTTAAATATTCCAATATTTTAGTTTAAAAATCATTTCTTTGGTTGAAAATTAATTCTTTAAACTGAAAATTAAACTAATCCATTTGAATATCCCATAATTTTAGTTAAAAATGAATTTCTGGTTGAAAATTTAACTATTAAATCGAAAGAAAAAAAATGTATTATTTTTTAACCGAAAATTTAAATAATACACTTGAATATTCCATAATGTTAGTTAAAAAATCATCTCTTTGGTTGAAAATTAATTTTTTAAACTGAAAATTTAACTATTCAACTTTTGGCGACTTTTTTTTTTATTGAACATTCCAATATTCCAGTTCATTTTTTTTTTTTTTTGATGACTAAGTTGAAATATTTTTTTTTTTTATTTTTTTTTTACTGGAAATTTAACTATTTCATTTTTGGTTGCAAGTTTACCTTCTTCAACTGAAAATTTAGCTATTTGGTTTAAAACTGATATTTTTAGTTAAAAATCCAACTATTTGTTTTTTTTACTGGAAATTCAACTATTTGGTTTAAAACTGATCTTTTGAGTTAAAAATCCAACTATATGATTGAAGATTTATTTATTTCGGCTGAATATTTATCTTCTGGATTAAAAAATGAGCTTTTCTGTTGAAAATTCTACTATTTTGTAGAATTTGTTGCATTTTAATTTGTAACTAACAATTTGAAAATATATGTTTCTGTTTGTGAATCAATTTTTTGTAGATGAAAATGCAATTATTTGGTTTAAAAATCTTTTTTGGTAGAAAATTAATAATTTGGGTTGGAAACTCATTTTTTTCCGTTTTGTTTCAAGCTTAATGTACTTTGTTAAAAATTAAACAATTTTCCTGAAAAGTGTGCTTTTTGTTGTAAAGTCAATTGTTTTGTTAAGAATTCATCTCCTTCAAAAATGTTATTATTTTGTTAAAAAATATTTTTTTTTGTAAATGAACCTTTCTACTAAAAATGTAACTATTCCAGTTAAATATTTATTATTTTAGTTCAAAATTTATCACTTTTGTTGAAAACTTAACTATTTGTAGAAAATTCGTTCTTTTTTGGTTGAAAATTAATTTTCTAACTGAAAATTCAACTATTCAATTTTTTGTGAAAAATTTATATTTCTAGATGAAAATAACAGTGGTTGAAAATTTATATTTTTGGTTGAAGATTCTACTAGTTTGTGGAAAATTTGTCTTTTTTTTTGAAAACTTGTTTTGTTTTTCTTGAAAAGCAATGCCTTAAACTGCAAATTTAACTACTGCATTTTTGATTAAAATTTTACATATTGTAGTTGAAAATTATTTAATCTTCGATAAAAAAATTCTACTTATTTTCCGCAAACGAAAAATTCTCAACCAGTTGAATTCATCTAAAAAAGACGAATTTTCAACAAAAAAGTTGATTTCTCAAATAAAATGATGAATTTTTAACAAAAGAGTTTAATTTTAGTTATAAGAAAACGAATTTCCAATAGAATTGTTGAATTTTCAAACAAATTAAATTCCCAAGATTTCAGGTAAAAATATTGCATTTTCAACGGAAGATATAAATTTTTAAACAATTAGCTGAATGCCCAACCAAAAATATGAATTTCCAAATAAAATTATGAATCTTCAGCAAAAAATAATTTGTAATAAAGTATTAACAATAACAGAGTCCACTTTTAACCAAATAGTTGAATTTGCAACCAAAAATATTTTTTTTCCAAAAAACACGAATTTTCAATATAATGCATACATTTTTAACGAGATAGTTGAATTTTCTACTAAGAAACTAAAATGAATAATTTTTTAACGAAATAGTGGAATTTTCAACTAAAAAAGACGGAAATTTGAGCTTTTCAGTAACTATATGGAATATAGCTACATTTTCGGTTTAAAAAGCTAATTTTAATAGTTTGAATAGTTAAATTTTCAGTTAAAAAAAAAAATTCGAAAAAAATGAATTTTCAACAAAATAATTAAATTCTTTAAATGAAATGATCGATCTTCAACTAAAATAGATAAATTTTAAACCGAAAAGATGCATTGTTTAAACAGGAAGATTAATTTCCTACCAGAAAATGCGCATTTTCGAATGAAGAAGATAATTTTTCAACAAAAAATGGAATCAACCAAAACAGATTAATTTTTAACCAAACAGTTGTATTTTAAACCAAAAAAAATTAGTTTTGAACAAATGAGGGGCATTTTTGAACAAAAAAGATTTTTCAGACAGAAAGAAAAAAAATTTCAACCAAATTGTTGAATGTTTAGCCGAAAAGACGCATTATCTACAAAACAGTATAATTTATAAAACGAAAATATGAATTTTTAATAAAAAAGTTCATTTGCAACCAAATAGTTGAATTTCAATCCCAAAAAGACGAATTTTCAACCAAAAAGTGTGACTTTTTAACAAAATGATTAAATTTTTAACCTAATAATAACATTTTCGAATAGAAAATATGCATTCTCAACTAAAAATATAGCAGTAGACATTTAATAATGGTTTACATAAAAATGAAAGTTTATTCGTAATAATTAAAAAAAATATATATCTTGGAAAACTGGAAATTTTGCTCAGAAAATAAAGTTAATTGTGCACTGCACACTTTTTGACTTCGGATTACACCCTGCTTCGTATCAGTTGGTTTCAGAAATATTTCAAAGAATTCATAAGGATTTCAAAAGATTTGAACAATAGAAACCAGATTGCTAAGATTTTAAACGATTTCCAACTTTTTAAAAATATTTCATAAAGATTTAAAAATATTTCATTGATTTCAACGAATATAAAAGATTTCAGGAAGATTTCATCAATATTTAAGGATTCATAAGGATTTCAAAGGATTTCAAGAATTATTTCAAAGATTTTAACAAGGATATAGTATACCAGATTTCAAAACATTTCAAAGATTTTAAACGATTTCTAATTTTTCTGGAATATTTCAAAAGATTTCACAAATATTTCAAAGAATTAATCAGGATTTTAAAACATTTCAACATTTTTTAGAATGTTCCAAAAGATTTCGCAAAGAATTTAAATATTTAAATGATTTTAAATGAATACAAAAGATTTCAGAAAAATTTTACAAATATTTAAAAATATTTCATTGGTTTCAATGAATATAAAAGATTTCAGAAAGATTTCATAAATATTTAAGGATTCATAAGGATTTCAAAAGATTTGAAGAATTATTTCAACAAGGATACTGTATACCAGATTTCAAAAATTTTCAAAGATTTTAAACGATTTCAAAATTTTTTGGAACATTTCAAAAGACTTCACAAATATTTCAAAGAATTAATAAGGATTTGAAAAGATTTTTAAAGATTTGAAATAATTTCATCATTTTTTAGAAGGTTTCAAAAGATTTCACAGAGAATTTAAATATTTAAATGACTTTAAACGAATACAAAAGATTTCAGAAAGATTTTACAAATATTTCAAAGAATTCATAAGGCTTTCTAAAGATTTTAACAAGAGACACAAGATTTTAAACGATTTCGAAAATTTATAAAGATTTCATAAAGATTTAAAAATATTTCATTGGTTTCAACGCATATAAAAGATTTCAGGAAGATTTCATAAATATTTAAGGATTTATAAGAATTTCAAGAATTATTTCAAATATTTCAAAGATTTTAAACGACTTCAAAAGGTTTCAACAAATTTGTAATGATTTCAAAAAATTTTAAAGATTTCAAAGGAACACAAAAGATTCCATAAACAAAGAATAATTTCACAAATATTTCAAAGGTTTCATAATGATTTCAAAAGATTTTTTAAGAAAATTCTTCTTTAATCCTTTCAAAATGTTTTAACCTTTTAATATTTTTAAATTATTCAGATTTTTCGTGAAATTTGTTATTAATTCTGAAAAATTCTAAAAATTGTCCTAAAATCATCCAAATTTTCCTAGAAATTAAAAAAAAAATTATTGACTTGAAACCTTTCAAAATTCTTGCAAAGCTTCTAAAGTTTTGGTTTGAAATCTTTAAAAAAATCTGCATTTTGAAAATCTTGTATAGTTTAAAATTCTTTTTCAATCTCATCAAATCTTCTGAATATTTCTTTAATTCACTCGATTTTTTTGTTGATTTTTTAATCTTTCCAAATAAAAAAATTTAGATTTAAAATCTTCTAATTTTTTTCGAAATTTGAGGAAATCTTCTGAAATGTTTTGAAATTTTTTTCATTTCTCTCTTAAAGTTCATTTTTCGTAATGAAAAATCATAAAAAAACTTTCCCATAAATCTCAAGAAAATTCTTTTTTAATCCTTTAAAAATTTTTAAACCTTCTAATATTTTGAAATTATGCAAACTTTTTGTGATTTTTTTTATTAATTCTGCAAAATTAAAAAAATTGTCTTCAAATCTTCCAAATTTCCCTAGAAATTGAAAAAAAAATTTATTGACTTGAAACATTTCAAAATTCTTTCAAAGCTTCTAAAAGTTTGGTTTGTAATCTTTTAAAAAAATCCGCATTTTTTAAATCTTCTACAGTTCAAAATTCTTTTTCAATCTCTTCAAATCATCTAAATAGTTCTTGAAGTGGCTCGATTTTCTTTTTGATTTTTTAATCTTACCAAATTGAAAAATTTTGCGTTCAAATCTTCCACTTTTTTTCGAAATTTAAGAAAA
Source organism: Andricus grossulariae (assembly GCA_011634705.1). Taxonomy (NCBI): domain Eukaryota; kingdom Metazoa; phylum Arthropoda; class Insecta; order Hymenoptera; family Cynipidae; genus Andricus; species Andricus grossulariae. Next base: position 209,465,729 of record JAABKJ010075445.1, on the reverse strand, counting down.
TCTTCTGAAATGCTTTGAAATCTTTTTCAATTTTCTCTTGATGTTCATTTTTCAGAATAAAAAATTGTAAAATATTTTCCCATAAATCTTAAGAAAATTCATCTTTAATCCTTTCAAAATTTTCAAACCTTCTAATATTTTGAAATTAATCAAACTTTTCGTGAAATTTTTTATTATTTCTGCGAAATTAAAAAACTTGTCTTAAAATCTTCCAAATTTTCCTAGGAATTTTAAGAACATTTTTTTATTGACTTGAAACCTTCCAAAATTCTTGTGAAATTGTTTGAAATCTTTCTTTGATCTTTGTTTTGAAATTTTTTGTGTTCGTTTGAAATCATTGAAATCTGGTGCACTCTTTTTAAAATTTATGAAATTCTTGTATTCTTCTGAAATCTTTGACATTTCTGTATACTTTTGAAATCTTGATGAAATTTTTGAAATCTTTTGCATTAATTTGAAATCATTAAAATATTTAAAATCGTTGTAAAATCTTTCTTTGATCTCTGTTTTGAAATTTTTTGTGTTATTTTGAAATCATTGAAATGTGGTGTACCCTTTTAAATTTTTTTGAAATTCTTACATTCTTGTGAAATTTTTATGAAATCTTTGAACCATTTGTGAATTCTGTCTGAAATCTTTTGTATCAATTAAAAATAATTAAAATATTTGAAATCTCTTGTGATCTTCTAAAAAGATGTGAAATGTTTTTAAATTTTTTGTAAAATCTTTGAAATATTTAAAATCGTTGTGAATGTTTTTGAAATCTGAAATATTTGTGAAATCTTTCTTTAATCTTTGTGAAAATTTTTGCTTTCGTTTGAAATCATTGAAATCTTTTCAAATCTTTTGGAAACTTTTGAAATTATGTCAAATATTTGCGAAATCTTAAAAAAAAAAAAAATGGAAATAGATTAAAATCTTCGAAATATTTTGAAACCTTTGAAATCTGGTGTACTGTAACCCTTTTTGTATTTTTAAAAAATTTTGCATACTTTTTAAAACTTGATGAAATTTTTGAAATCTTTTGTATTAATTTGAAATCATTAAAATATTTGAAATCGTTGTAAAATCTTTGAAAACTTGAAAAAAAATTTTTATCGTTTCAATTCTTTGAAATCTGGTTTACTTTTTAAACTTTTTTGTGAGATTGTTTGAAATCTTTGTGAAAACTTTCTTTGATTTTTGTTTTGAAATTTTTTGTGTTCGCTTGAAATCATTGAAATCTGGTGTGCCCTTTTAAAAAATTTTGAAATTCTTATATTCTTCTGAAATCTTTGAAACATTTGTGAAATTTGTCTGAAATCTTTTGTATTCATTTAAAATAATTAAAATATTTGAAATCTCTTGTAATCTTCTAAAAAGTTGTGGATTGTTTTAAAAATTGGTGTAAAATCTTTGAAATCTTTAGGTTTGAATTGAAAGTGTCAACAATTAAATCATTTCATATTAAAATACAAAACGGAACGCCTTCAAATTCAAAGCACTTCAATTAAACAATATTGAAATAAATAAGTTCTCAATTGAACATGTACTCCAATTTGACAGCCTTCGATTTTCAGAGAAGAAAAAAATATTTCATCTCCAAAAATATTTCAAATGGGAATTCAATTAATTTCATTTTGTGGAATGATAATTCCTAATTGATATTTTCTTCTAATACAAATCCCTAATTCTTAAATTCTCATCATTTATAATTGAGAAAGTATTAGAATTGTCCGAAATTGGACACCTCAATTTTTCAACGGATCTCCACGTTTTGAGACCACCGGAAGCCGAAAATCAAGTTTTGGCAATGACGTCTGTCTGTCTGTCCGTCAGTCCGACGTCCGTAAACACGATAACTCTCGAAAAAATGAACGGATAAAAACTATCTTCGGCATCCTTTTTTTTAGGCCCTAAAATAAAGATAGAGTGCGTTAACCTTCGATTTTGGATAGAAATCAAAAAAGATAAAGCATTTTCAAAATTGTTGAGACCATTTTTTTTAGATTAAAAAATTTTTATGTACTGCTATTCGTAGTACTCAAGAAGATTGACAATTTATCCTCTTTACTTATTTCGATTAGATGAAAATTATTAGAGTTATAGCATTTATAAAATTAAAAAAATCACTCGAAAATTACAATTTTAAGTCAAACAACGCACGATATGAAAAAAAGTCAAGAAAAGGTAAACGTTGATTTTGAAAGCACTACAAGATTATCATGACAAATTTTGGAATTTTTTGTGAAAAATCGAAAATTCAAATTTTGGTCACACAAAAAATAATGAAAAATCAAAAATTCCATTTTGTGGTCAAACTGTGCAAGATACGAAAAAGAATCAACACAAATTGTGCACATAAAACACATCTACAAATTTGTTATAAATCGCTTTTTGATAGGATGCGTAGTTTTGGATTTAATCATAAAAAATGGCATTAAAAATAAAAATGAAAAATTGGTGAAAAAAAAGGTACGGAAAAAATCGATAAACAAAATTTGTTTGTTTAAAAAGCAGATACGAATTTGTTAAAATTTATTACATTGTCTTCATTTATGAGTTTTTGCAAAGATCCAATGATTTTTTTTTCAAAAAAAAAAAAAAATTTGACAATATTGCAGAAAGATTTGACAAAAATTTCTAAAATTTGAAAGATTTTAAATATTTCACAAAGATTTTTTAAATTCCAAAAGATTTCAAGGATTATAAAGATTTCTAAAATTTTCAATGATTTCACAAAAATGACACAAAAATAACACAATGATTTTGTAAAGACTTGAAAAATTGGCAAAAAATCGAAAATTTAAAAAAAAATAGAAATTTCGCAAAGATTTTAAATAGAATAACAACAATTTCATGAAGATTTTACAAATGTTTCATAGGCTTTAAAAAGTTTTAAAAGATTTCGAATATTTCAAAAAATTGAAAAAAATGAGAAAGATTTCGAATGATTTTACAAAATTTCTTAAAAGATTTCAAAAAGATTTTTAAAGCTTTTAAAAAAATTTAAAGATTTCATAAATTGTGAAGATTTCAATGATTTGACCAATTTTTTTCCAAAAAAAGAAAATAAATAATTTGACAAAGATTGAAGGAAGATTCGACAAAAATTTCCGAAAATTTGAAAGATTTAAAATATTTCACAAAGATTTTCAAAATTCCAAAAAAATTTAAAGACTATAAAGATTTTAAAAATTTTCAAAGATTTCACAAAAATTGCACAATGATTTCGTGAAGACTTAAAAACATTGGCCAAGAATCAAAAATGAAAAAAAATAAAAATTTCTGAAAGATTTTAAATAATTTAACAACAATTTCACGAAGATTTCACAAATGTTTCATAGACTTTGAAAAGTTTTGAAAGATTTCGAAGATTTCAATGAATTAAAAAAAAGAAAGAGATTTCGAATGATTTTACAAATTTTTAAAAAGATTTCAGAAAGATTTCAAAGCGTTTACAAAGATTTAAAGATTTCATAAATTTTAAAGATTGCAATGATTTGACAAATTTGAACAAAAAATTTGATAAAGATTGAAGAAAGATTTGACAAAAATTTCCAAAAATTAGAAAGATTTCAAATATTTCACAAAGATTTTCAAAATTCCAAAAGATTTCAAGGATTATAAAGATTTGAAAAACTTTCCAAGATTTCAAAATATTTCACAAAAATGGCACAATCATTTCCTAAGGACCCTATATACCTATCTACCCTTCACCTATATACCCATTCACACATCACTACTTTACAACCGAGCAATTCACGCCTACCCCGAAAGGGAAACGGCTTAATGATATAATAATGTAAAAATGTGAAAAAAAGGACAATATTTCGTATGAAATGAAAAGCAGTTGAACTTATATTTTTTGTAAACAAAAGTGTTTAAAATTGAATAGTTTAAATTGGAAGTGCATGAAATTGAACAACTTTTATTCAGAAAATTGAAAAAATTGAAAAAATGCAGACCAAAATTTGAAAATTAGACATTTTTATTAGAAAGGATTTGAAATTGTATTGGGACAACTGGAAAATCCCGAAAAATAAAATTTCGGACATTGCAAAATTTCCGAATTCGGAAATTCCCGAATAATAAAATTCCCCAATCGTTCATAATATTACCGAATTTGAAAATTCCCGACACAAAATTGGCCGAATTATAAAATATTCGAATTGAAACAATTAAAATAATTGTTTCGTTTTAATGAGTATTATTTATTTAATAAAAATGCAATTATAAAATATTTTTATCGAACAAATTTGTTGAATATAAAATAATAATAATTGTATGAAAATCCAAATATACTAAATACTAAATTTTCTCCGAACCTAATAAAATGTTTCAATCAAACTTTGCAGAATTCAATTCAGCACTAATGTTTCCCAAAATATCTTTAAACAAATTTTTAAGTTAAAAACTCGATTTTTGAGAACGTTTCTTGTAATTTTGTGAAAATACTATGCACATTTTCAAACAAAACTTTTCGTCCAGAAATATATATTTTTTAATTATTGTTAATTTAAATCAAAACAATAATTTTAGAAACTTTGAACATTAAAATAATTTTTTTTCATGAAAATATTTTATTATTGTATTTTCTTATTCGGATATTTTATATCGGCAATTTTCTGTCGGGAATTTCATTATTCTTGAATTTTCCAATTCGGTAATATTATTAACTGTGCCATAATTTTCCAATTCGAAAATTGTATTATCCGGAAATTTTCTAATTCGGGAATTTTACAGTGTCGTGATTTTTATTTTTCGGGATTTTTCAGTTATCCCTATTTTTGAAAAAGTCAAATTGATCAAATTCAATTTCTCAAAAACGCCAATCAACATTATATTTCCAACCACCTTCTTTCCTGTTCTTTAAAAACCAATATAAAACAACAACAAAAAAGGGTATTTTTAGAAGTGATGCTTCCTTTTGAACGTGAGTCAATTGTCGTTGAGATGTGAGTGAATTGTTATGTATATTTAAATATTTGTTTTGTTATTTGAACATTTATGCTCACAGTGGTTATACTTTGACAGAGGATTAATAGCCAAGTTCATACCTTATCTAGTTCTCTTTCTACATTATGTGATATTGAAGAAATGACATTCTAAGTGATTGGAAAGAATTTTCTACTAAATACTTCGAAAATCATAGTACTAACAGAGTTGTGAAGCACCACACAGACGTAAGTTCATTCAAGAAAGTTGAAAAATGATTTTTATTTCTAGGCTTCTAATTTATGGTTTACCATTACTAAAAGCAGAATGAATTATTAAGTTGAACTTTTACATTTTCACTCGTATTAAAAAGTAGTACGACAAGCGATCTCGAATGTTTATAGTATCTCTAGCTTATTCCACACTTTCAGAATCTGGTAATCTTTGGACAGCCCTGATTTCATCTGTTCTACGCCATTCGCTAGGAACTATGCTATTGTCAATAATTCGGTCGCCAAAATGCGGTGGACAATATTGCTGCGTATCGTCTAATAGTTTATTTTCTTCTTTTTTGATGAAATTGTGTAAGCAGACCGTTCCTATAATGACTGCTTTCACTATTTCTGAAGAAGTGACAATTTCTTTACCATATATTCTCCACCGTGCTACTAAAATTCCAAAAGTATTTTCTATTGATCTGCGAGCTCTGCTCAAGCGATAATCAAACTCTTTTTTTCTAACACTCAGATTTTCTGTTCCAGCACCTGGGAAAGGGCAAAGCATTTTATCATCATAAGAAAAAGCAGCATCTCCACCAATGAAGTAGAGAATATAATTTTGAGAGTTCAGGTACGTTTAACCCTGCGTTAGACGCAAGCGGCCTGACAGGTTACCTCAAGCTTTTTTCGTTGATCTCTTCTACTACAGAGCGCAGAAGGGCTAGACATTTTCAGTATTCGTTGATCAATATAAGCTCTTTCGAAACCCTGTACTCAGTTTTATGGCAGACTGCGTAAAATGTGACTGAGTTTAAGTTGAGGATTTCAGTTCTTCAAGTCTTATCTTTAATTTTATCCAATAAAACTTTAATAATTTTTACGCATTTTCGAGATACAACTAAAAACGTCCAAGCGTGTCTGTACCGAGTTTCAGTCTGGAACTCGACGCCGACATGCTTGGAAATTTGTTGTCATATCTTGGGAAACTGTAAATAATTTTGAAGTTTTATTGGTTTAAATTAAAGATAAGATTTCAAAGATTGCATCCTATCAATTTCAGTTTTTCCGTAACATTTCTAAGTCATAGAATGATTTGATGCTAAGGATTTAAGTTTTTCAGGTCTTATCTTTAATTTAAGCCAATGAAACATGAAAAATCTTCAAGCGTTCTCGCGATACAATTAAAAATGTCCAAGCGTGTCTGCGCCGAGTTTCAGTCTGAAAGTCGACGCAGATATGCTTGGAAATTTGTTGTCCTACTTTGGGAATCGTGAATATTTTTTAAGTTTTATTGGCTGAAATTGAAGATAAGATTTCAAAGATTTCGTCCTGTCAGTTTCATTCTTTATTCGTAAGTTTCCTAAGTCACAGAACGAGTTGAAGTTAAGGATATAAGTTTTTCAAGGCTTATCTTTAATTTTAGCCAATAAAACTTAAAAAAATCTTTACGCGTTTTCGAGATACACCTAAAAACGTCCAAGCGTGTCTGCGCCGAGTTTCAGTCTGAAATTGGACGCAGATATGCTTGGAAATTTGTTGTCATATCTTGGGAACCCGTGAATATTTTTGAAGTTTCATAGGCTTAAATTAAAGATCAGATTTCAGATATTGCGATCTATTAATTTTTTTTTCGCAACTTTCCTAAGTCACAGAACGAATTGAAGTTAAGACTCAAAAAACTTTTTGCTATAAATTTTAGATTTTTGTTCCTCAACTTCAACTCGTTTTGTGACTTAGGAAACTTACGAAAAAATCTGAAATTAATGAACACGTCCAAGCGCAGACACGCTTGGACGTTTCTAGTTGTATCTGGAGAACGCGTGAAGATTTTTCAAGTTTTATTGGCTTAAATTAAAGATAAACCTTCAAAGACATTTTTATTTGTATCTCGAAAACGTGAGAAGATTCTTCAAGTTTTACTGGCTTAAATTAAAAATAAGGCTCTTATCCTATCCTACTAGCTCGTATCATATTACATCCTATTCTATACTATCCTACTCTATCCTGTCCTATCCTATCTTTCAATATTATGTGCTATCTGATCCTTACCTTTCCTGCATATAACTGTCCTATCCTATCCTTTCCTATCATATTCTATCCTACCCTACCCTAACATATTCTACTTTACCCTCACATATTTTACTCTACCTCACCCTATCCTATCCTACTCTATTCTATCCTGCCCTACCCTATCCTAACCTATCCTACCATTTCCTATCCTATCCTGCCCTACCCTACCCTATCCTATCCTATTCTATTCAATTCTATTATATCCTATCCTATGCTAACCTAACCTATCCTGTCCTATCCTGTCCGATTATATCATATCCTACTCTATCATATCATATTCTGCTCTATTCCGTCCTGTTCCATCCCGTGTTATCCTAACCTACCAATTCGTGTCATATTATCTCCTATCCTATCTGATCCTGCTCTATCCTATCCTATCCTGTCCTTCCACAACCTAACCTATCCTATCCTTTCGTATCGTATTGTGCACTATTTTGTCTTTTTATATCTCGACTTATTCTATCCCACGAACTCGTATATCCTGTCCTATCATGTCCTACTCTATTATGTCCTATCCTATCGTATCCTGTAATATTATGGGCTATCTTATCCCTACCTTCCCTGCCTATTACTGTCTTATACTATCCTATCCTATCCTATCCGACTCTACCCTACTCTACCCTATCCTATCCTAACGTATCCTATCCTATCGTATCGTATCGTATTCTGCACTATTTTGTCATGTTGTATCCCAGCCCATTCTATATCACGAACTCGTATCATATTATATCCTATCCTATCCTATCCTACGCTATCATGTCCTATCCTACCCTATCATGTTCTACTCTATCCTGTCCTAATCTATCCTGTCCTATCCTATCCTATTCTGTAATATTATGTGCTATACCATCCTTACCTTTCCTGTCTATTACTGTCCTATCCTATCCTATCCTACGCTATCCTACCATATTCTACCCTACCCCACCCTGTCCTATCCTACCCTATTCTACCCTACCCTACCCTATCCTGCCCTATCCCATCCTATTATATCCTATTCCATTCTATCATAAGTGAGGTTATATTATGCTCTTTTTCCTCACCCGCTACCGCCACCCACCTTTCAAGTCCGCCATTTTTTACGTTCATTACATTTTTTACGTATAGTACGTAAAAGACGTATAAAAGTTCGAGTTACGCGTAACCGTGCAACTCTGCCTTCCCCAGTAAAAATGCCTATTAGAAGCCAAATAGAAACCTAATTGGACGAGCTGGAAAAGAGATTGGTTTTTCCACCAATCCCAGACCGTCACCAGTTCTCGACCATCTTCATTCTGGCGTAACGTCAGACACTCCGTTATTATAATGTCCACTTTATTATTATATACATACATGAATTTTCAACTAAAAAATATGACTTTTTTTACTGAAAATAAAATATTTTAATTTTCATTTAGAAACATAATTTTTTACAAAAAAGAAAAGTAATTTTCAAGAAAATACATGAAGTTTCAACTAAAAAAGATGAATTTTCTGCTAAATAAAAATTAATTTTGAACAAATTAGTAATATTTCAAATGAATTTTCAATCAAATAGACCAATTCTTAACAAAATGCATGAATTTACAGCTGACAAAGAGGAATTTTCTACCAAGAATACAATATTTTAATTTTCAGTTAGAATTTTCATCTTTTGGTTTAAAATTCATTTTTTTTTCGTTAAAAATTTAACTCTTTTCTTGAAATTTCTTTTTCTTCCTGGTGGAAAATTTACTTTTCTAACTGAAAATTCCAATATTTTATTTTCGGCAGAAATTTCTTTTTTTTTATTGGGAAATACATGTATTTGGTTGAAAATTTATTTCTATTGATTGAAAATTCAACTATTCTATTTTTGGTTGAAAATTAATTTCTTTATAGTTAATTAAATTTTATTCAGAAAAAAGATCTTCTCCTTTCACTACGCTGGGATTCGAACATCAGGTCAACTCATTTCCGGTCAGGTGCTCTAACCACTGAGCTACAGAGAAAATATAATAATAATAATAATAATACAGATAATAAAGATTTTTATTATTCTTTATAGTTGAAAATTTAACTATTTTGTTCAACATTTTTGATTGTTGGTTATAAATTTATTTTTCTAACTGAAAATTAAAATATATTGTATTTGTTGGAAGAAATTTCTCTTTTATAGCTGAAAAGATTCATCATTTTAGTTGAAAATTAACTATTAAATATCTACTATTACATTATTATTATTCATATTATTCGTTGAAACTTAAACTCTTTGGTTGATTTTTTTTTTGTTCAAAATTAATTTTTTTAACTGGAAATTTAATTATTCTCTTCTTGATTGCAAAATTCAACTTTTTTGGTTAAAAGCTAATCTTCTTGGTTTGAAAATTAATCTTATTTTTTTGCGGATTCAACTGGTTTACAGAAATTTCGTCTTTTAGCTTGAAAGTTCAACAATTTGTATGAACATTTTTTTCTTTCTTGACTGAAAAATCTTTATTTGTCAAAAATTGGTCTTTTTTGTTGAAAATATAATTATTTTGTTGGAAATTCGTTTCTATTTTGTTTTAAACTATTTTTTTTATTGACTTTAACTATTTTGTTAAAAATGGATATTTTTAAATTAAAAATGGAACTACTTGGGAAAAACTTGGATAAAATATGAGTAAAAGGTTAAAAAGGTAACTATTTTATTCAAAAATCGTTTTTTCTTGGTTTAAAATTAATTTTGTTACCTAAAATAGTAATTATTCCATTTTCGTTTGGAAATTTCCCTTTTTTGGTTGAAAACTAATTTTCTTGGTTTAAAATTGCTCTTTTTTGTTATAAATGCGAGTGTTTGGTTGAAAATAAACTTTTTTATTGAAAATTAATATTTTGGGCTTGAAATTTCAACAATTTGGATGAACTGTTTTCTTTCTTGACTTAAAATCTTTATTTGTTGAAAATTCGTTTTTTTTTTATGAAAATAATTTTTTTTTTACTGAAAATTAAACTGTTATAGTTTAAAATTCAATTTTTTTTTTAAATGCATGTATTTTGTTGGGAATTCGTTTTTTTGTAGAAAATTCATCTTCTTGGTTCAAAATTCGTCTTTTTGGTTTTAAAGTTAATCTCTTTTCGTTGAAGTATCAACTATTACATTTTTTATTGAGAATTCATCTTTTTGTGGAAAATTCAACTTTTCGGGTTGAAAATTAAACTTCCTTCTAAAAAATTCGTCTTTTTGGCCTGAAAGTTTAACTATTTTGTTTAAAATTCAACTTTCCTGATTGTAAATAAGCTTTTTTGTTGTAAATGCAACTGTGTGGTTGGAAATGTAACGAAATTGCCCAAAAATGCTTTGAACGAGAGAAATATGTTTCTAAAAATGAGTATAATCGGCACATTATACACAGTTGTACAAAACAGGAAGCAAATGGAAAAAACCAATTTTTCTTCTCCATTCTCTTCCACATATTTAATACACTTTCCCCTTTTCCCGGTTTTATTAGGATTCCTCTTTTCCCCCTTTTGCTCGTCGTTTATCGCTTCAATGGAAACTGAATTATCTAGCCAAATGAGAAACTTCAAATATTTGAGTTGAAACTAAATTTTTTTGGTTGAAGAGTTTGCTACTGTATTTTTAGATAGAAATAATTTTTTTTTTTACTTCAAATCTTTCATGTAATGGTTGAAAATTTAATTATTCCATCTTAAATTCAAACACATTGTCGGAAAATTTTTCCTTTCTTGCTAAAAAAGTTTATGGGTTGACACTTCAAATGTTTTCTTGAGAATACGCCAAATTTCTCTGTTGGTATAATTTCATCTTTTTGGCCAAACATGCAATTGAAAATTAATTAATTAATCAATTAGTTCATTAGTGCAATTAAATTTATTGTATTTTTGTTAAAAATTAATTTTGTAACTAAAAATTTAGCTATACTTTTTTTGGTTGAAAATTTATCTTTCTTTTTGAAATATACAACTCATTGGATGAAAGTTGAAATACTTTGTCAAAAATTAATTTTTTTGATTCAAGATTCATCAGTTTAGTTAAGAATAAATCCCTTTTGTTGAAATTTAAATAGCATTTTGTACCTCATTGAACTTAGTACCTTTCATACCTTTTTTATTTTCTTCAGATGTACACGAGGCATAACCTCAAAGTGAAAATGTGTTATTCAGTGTTTTCGGTTTTATCTAGCCTTTAGAATTTAATTTATTCTTCCACTGCCAAGCACGTTTTTTGATAATTCTATTCGAGGAGTTATAGTGATTCATTATTTTAGAAGTGTATACATTATTTGTTTTTGATAAGTTTAGCTTGTGTAAGACTCATGTTTTATTGAAGGAAGTGTCTACACGTACCGCAAACATTTATCTATACCTACCGAAATTTCGGTACACGTAGCCACAGCATCACGGCCTTTATTGAAACACCCAAGAATTGTATATATTGGAGATAATAGTCTTCGCTATCTCGCTATCTCGCTGTCTTATTCTATGCTTTGCCTATCCACATGATTTTTTTCTATCTATTTTTCAATCTAAATTCACGCCTATCTTTTTTAATTCCCGCTTTTCTATCGTATCCTATCCTTTGTCCATCCACCCTAATATTTTTCTAACAGCGTCTTTTTCCATCTTTTTGTCAATCTAAATTCACGTTTATCTTTCTCAATACATTCTTTGCTATCTCGCTATCTTACTCTATACTTTACCTATCCACTTGATTTTTTTTCTGTCTCTTCATTAATCTAAATTCACGTCTATCTTTTTTAATTCCCGCTTTTCTATCTTATCCTATCCTTTTCTGATTTCGCCCTAATATTCTTCTATCGGCGTCTTTTTCCATCTCTTTTGTCAATCTAAATTCACGTTTATCTTTCTCAATACACTCTTCGCTATCTCGCTATCTTATTCTATACTATTCTTATCCACTTGATTTTTTTTCTATCTCTATCAATCTAAATTCACGTATTTTTTTTTAATTCCCGCTTTTCTATCTTATCCTATCCTTTGTCCATCCACCCTAATATTTTTCTAACAGCGTCTTTTTCCATCTCTTTGTCAATCTAAATTCACGTTTATCTTTCTCAATACACTCTTTGCTATCTCGCTATCTTACTCTATACTTTGCCTATCCTATCGATATTTCTCTTGTCTCTTTATCAATCTAAATTCACGTCTATCTTTTTTAATTTCCGCTTTTCTATCTCGTTCTATCCTTTTCTGTATCCAGCTTAATATTTTTCTATCAGCGTCTTTTTCCATCTCTTTGTCAATCTAAATTCACGTATATTTTTCTCAATACACTCTTCGCTATCTCGCCATCTTATTCTATACTTTTCCTATCCACTTGATTTTTTTCTATCTCTGTCAATCTAAATTCACGTATTTCTTTTTAATTCCCGCTTTTCTATCTTATCCTATCTTTTGTCCATCCACCCTAATATTTTTCTATCAGTGTCTTTTTCCATCTCTTTGTCAATCTAAATTCACGTTTATCTTTTTCAATACACTCTTCGCTATCTCGCTATCTTATTCTATACTTCGCCTATCCACTTGATTTTTTTTCTTTCTCTTTATCAATCTAAATTCATGAAATCCATTAAAATATTATAAAATTCCGTGAAATTACATGAAAACTTTTAAAGCTGTTGAAAATTCCTGGGAATTAAAAAAAAAAACTGAAATAATTAAAATTCTTTGGAAAATTCTTAAAAATAATTGGCAATACCTTGAAATATTTGAAAATCTTCCAAATCCTAGGGAACCCCTCAATTCTTGTGAATAAATTCTTGGAAATCCATTAAAATATGATAAAATCCCGTGAAATTACATGAAAACTTGTAAAGCTATTGAAAATTCCTTGGAATTTGAAAAAAAACTAAAATCTTTAAAATTCTTTGAAAAATTATTTAAAATCTTTGGCAGTAACTTGACATATTTGAAAATCTTTCAAATCCTAGGGAATCCCTCAATTCTTTTGAATAAATTCTTTGAAATCCATTAAAATATTATAAAATCCCGTGAAATTACATGAAAACTTTTAAAGCTGTTGAAAATTCCTTGGAATTTGAAAAAAAGTAAAATATTTGAAATTCTTTGGAAAATTCTTTAAAATCTTTGGCAATACCTTGAAATATTTGAAAATTTTTCAACTCATAGGAAATCCCTCAATTCTTATAAATAAAATTTTTGAAATCCATTAAAATATGATAAAATGCCGTAAAATTACATGAAAATTTTTAAAGCTGTTGAAAATTCCTTGGAATTAAAAAAAAAGGCATAACATTTTTAAAATTCTTTAGAAAATTTTTTTAAATCTTTGGCAGTACCTTGAAATATTTGAAAATCTTTCAAATCCTAGGAAGTCCCTCAATTCTGGTAAATAAATTCTTTGAAATCCATTAAAACATTATAAAATCCCGTGAAATTACATGAAAACTTTTAAAGCTCTTGAAAATTCCTTGGAATTAGAAGAAAAAAACATAAAATCTTTAAAATTCTTTAAAATCTTCGGTAATACCTTGAAATATTTGAAAATTTTTCAAATCCTAGGAAATCTCTTAATTCTTATGAATAAATTCTTTGAAATCCATTAAAATATTATAAAATCGAGTGAAATTACATGCAAAAATTTAAAGCTGTTGAGAATTCCTTGGAATTCAAAAAAACCTAAAATCTTTTACAATTTTTTGGAAAATTCTTTAGAATCTTTGGCAATACCTTGTCTTTTTTCAATGATTTTTTTACAATTAAAACAAAAACTACGCGTCCTTTTAAAGAGTGATTATTAACAAATTTATAGATCTTTTTTGAGTGCACCGTTCTTGTCAATTCATCTTTTTTCGTATCCTGCATAGTTTGACAGCAAAATATCATTTTTTATTTTTCATTTTTTTTTGTTGTGGTTAAAACCAGAACCGTTTGTCAAAAAATGCTGGTTAACGAATTCGATCTTTCTTTTTGGACAACAGCAAACGCAAAAACGACATACAACATCGTAAAACCTGTTTTTTTTTTGAATCAGGAATCATTTCAAGAGAATAAAATTTTTTTTTAGATTCCTAGGAAAAATTAAAATGATTTTTTACTTCAAAAAATTAATTTTGGATGAATTCCACACTTCATGATTCAAAATTGAAATAATTTTTATTTAAAATATTCTGTTATATTTGAATAATGATATTTCTTTTATATTCTTAGTTGATAAATCTTTTTTTCTTCATTTTAGCTATTTTGTAGACGACTGGTTGAAATTTAGTCTTTTTGGTGGAGGATTCACCTATTTTGTTAAACACTCGTGTATGTTTTCCGATAAATCCTGAAAGATTTAGAGAACATTCCAATTTTTTCGAAGATTCCTAGAAAAATATAAAATGATTTTTTTCAAGTAATTTGATGAGAATATTTAAAAAGATGTTTCAGAACATTTGAATTCTTAAACAAATATCTGAGGCAATTTTTCTCTTCTCGAACGATTTTTAAAAAAATGTAGCAAAATTTCAAATTGTTTCAAAAGATGCTTAGGATTTTCAAAACGATTTTAAAAATAATTTGAGATTTGGAAGGACAACATTTTCTAGATATGTTTATGGTATATCTGAAATTTTTAAAAATTCTTTTGAATTTTTTAAGAAACCCAGAAAAATTATATGAATATAAGCTTAAAAAGAAATTAAAGAAACAGAAACGTCTCAAAATAATTTTTATGATTCAATTCTTATGTTACATTTTTGTATAAGGTAATGACCTAGAAAAATAGAAAATTTTCAAAATATCATTTTACAGTTTTAACTTCCTGATTGCAAGACGGTCATAGAGTCCAACAAATATAAAACGGAATGTTCTTCATGTAAATAAAGAATAAACTAGTAAAATCTCACTGATTGTTAGTATCACACTTCTGGCTGATTCTACCAGTGAGATTTCACTGATTTAATTTATGAGAGCAGTCTGCTTCCTAAGGCTCTTAGCTATATACCCGATCCCACAGTAATAATTAACACCCGCAAAAATCCACCTCTAGCACATTTAGTGAAACATAGCTTATCGAGCTTAACCTAGAACAACTAATACGATTTTTATGCCAAAATTGTTCAACGATTCATCTGCGAAAAACTCTGCAATATACTCTCAACACAAAGGTATCTACAGAAACCGCCTAAAAGTAACCGCTAACTCATTAAATGTAGAGCATTCAAGCTTGCTTCATCCAGAACCGCTATAGTAATTCAAAATAAAAACTGTCGACCAAGATATCTTTGAAAAACTCTACAATTAATTTTTTCTCATTTACGATTTATGTTGTAATAGGTATATTTACTAGAGAATTGTCAAGGCACCTGATGTGATTATTTGCAATTAGATATTGTGTAGTGTGTTTCAGTTAAAATAATTACGACGAGGTTTGTTAAATGTACCAGCCATAGTTGTTTGGGGTTGTTGAATAATACTGTCAAGACGATAATATGCAATAGAGTATTTGGAAGGTAGCTGGAGGGATTATTTTTTATTCGGAATTTTTTGGCATTTCAGTTAAATGCAGCTGCGAAATGGTTTGATAAATGTCCTAGAGGCTGTTTTCTGGAATTGTTGATTATAACTGTATAACGAGGATGTTAACTAGAGTCTTGGGAAGGTGTCTGGGTTGACCATGTTCAATTCGAAATATGTTTGACTGTTTCAGTGAGAGGCACCTAAGCCGGGGTTCATTGAATATACTAGGGTTATTTTTCAGGTATTGCTGAACATTACTGCTATGAACGAGAGCCTTGGGTAGAATTATTATTCTTTTTCTTTCGAATAATTATAGCTGTTTTATTTAAAGGCAGCTGAGATGGTTTTGTTAAATATAGTAGGGGTTGTTTTTTGGGATTGTTGAATATTACTGTGGCAATTAAGATATGAACTACAGTCTAGGGCAGTTACCACTAAATTCCTCACACGAAGAATACTTCTTACACCGACCTTGATAAAGATCAGTTACAAGTACAATCAAAATATTTCAGAAGATTTAAAAGATTTCAGAATAATTTAAGATTTCACAACGATTTAAAAGATTACAATTTTTTTTAAATATTTCACAACAATTTCGCAAAGATTTCAGAAACATTTAAGATTTCAAAGATTCCAAAATCTTTCAAAAGATTTCCAATATTTCGAAAAGATTTCAGATTTCAGAGATTTCAAATATTAAAAACAATTTCATCAGATTTTTCCAAGATTTCCAACATTTTACAAAGATTTAACAAATATTTTACGAAAATTTCAATGATTTCACAAATATTTCAAATATTAAAAAACATTTCAAAACATTTCCGAAGACTTTGCAAAGATTTCAAATATTTCAAGGATTTCACGAAGAGTTCAAAACATCTCAAACATTTCAAAAGATTTCAGAATATTTAAAAACATTTCATGGATTTACAAAAGATTAAAAAAATTTGAAAGATTCCAAAAGATTTAAAATATTCCAAATCATTTCAGAAGATTTTACGAAGATTTCACAATAATATCACAAAGATTTTAAAAATGTCTCAAAGATTTTATGCCAGTTTCAATGATTTCACAAAGATTTCAAAACATTTCTGAAGTTTTAAAAGATTTAATATTTCACAAATATTTTAAAGATTCCAAAACATTTAAAAAGATTATACAGATTGAAGAAGATTTCAAGGATTCCAAAACCTTTCAAAAGATTTCAAGACATTTCAGAAGATTTTGCAAAGATTTCAAGTGTTAAAAAGATTTCACAAAGATTTTACGAAAATTGCAATGATTTCATCAAGATTTCAAAAATTATGAAATACTTCAGAAGATTTCAAAAGATTACACGGACTTCCAAAAGATTTTAAATATTTCAAATATTTCAAATCATTTCAAATATTACAAAACCTTTCAAAAGATTTCAAAACATTTCACAAAGATTTTACGAAAATATCAATGATCACGCAAAGATTTCAAAGATTCAAAAACATTTCAAAATATTTCAGAAGATTTCACAGATTTCCGAATGATCTAAGATTTTAAATATTTCATAAGATTTCAGATTTCAAAATATTTCAGAAGATTTAAAAGATTTCAGAATAATTTAAGATTTCACAACGATTTAAAAGATTACAATTTTTTTTAATGTGCACTAAAGCGAAAAATATAAAAAGATTTCAATTTATCGCTTGATAATTTAGAAATGTTATACAGTGAATTCTCCACTATTTCGAGTCCACCTTATTTCAAGTACCCTGTACACGGCTATTTCAAATTGCGTAGTTTCGCCAACTCGTCATTTTGTGATACGACTTTTTCGATAAAATGTTCTAAACTTAAAAGTAAGTCATAAATACAAGAAAAGTAATATTTCTCAAGTGTAAAATTAATTTTTTTAGTCATGTTTCATTCTTTTGTCGAATGAAAGCCGTTCAGTGTGGCTGAATAAGGTATTCAAAATTTAAGGTCAGCGTATCAGATCGGGTACTCTAACCCTAAATTTTGGTCTCTGTGTCGGGGTTTTCAGCATGTTCAGCACAATAACTCTCAAAAAAATTGACAGATTGGATTGGCCTTTCGTATACTTTCTTACTGCCCCGAAAATTAGGGTCAAGCCTGTTAGCCAGCTATTTTAGATGAAAGTTCAAAAAGCTAGATCATTATCAAAATCTTTGAAACCACTTTTTTCAAGATTCAAAAATTCTCTGTACGGTTATTCATTGTACTCAGAAAAAACACAAACAATTTTTCCTAATGACTTTGTTTAATTGAAAAAAATTAACAGATTGACAGCACTAGTAAGATTCGAAAGAAGACAAGAAAAAGGGGGTCATAAAAAATTATTGAATTTTCTCGAACTAATCGTCTTATGCTACGCTACGGAAGGCTGGTGACTTCAGTATAAATTACAAACCAACTATGGCTCCCTTGGTTCCAGTTCTGTCTTCACACACTTCCTCAATCAAGCATAGTTTTGTGGGACTGCCGTTATAACTAGACACTTTACTTTACGACGTCTAACTATTCAATTTGGACATGATTTCGACTCGCAATATAAATTTCTTGCGAAGAGTTCAGTTTGATTATAATTGAGAGAGCAAAAGTGAATGTCGACAAGCATGAGTTTGTATCTCTTAGATTGTTGCGGGTCAGAATGAAAGTAAGAATCAGATTATTCATCATAGCGTGCTATGCCCTAGTTGATGGTGACAGCAGTCAACTAAAAGACGCCTTCTCGGAGACTTTATATGATACTGTAAGTACTTGCGATCATGTTGTGGTCGTGCGATGGTGATCGTGCAGTGTATATTTCTGCTCTGAAATCGCTTTCTTTCATCGTGAGGATGATACGTGGCCATTAAATTTTGAGATTAAATGTTATTTGTTTATTTTATAAACAAATTATATGAACAAATGTACATTTTTGGCGTTTTCAAGCAAACAGTAGTCGTTTTTTCTTCTGATCTTTTTGAGGTTTTATGGTCAATAATGTTCTGTAAAAAAATGTTGCCAAGCATCGCTAATCGTTTATTTTATAAACAAATTATATAAAAAAAATGTACAGTGTAGATGTTTATAGGCAGAAAGCAATCGTCTTTTCTTCGATTATTTTTTAAACTTTATTGGCAATGAATTGCCTAGATGAAATTTTTTTATGTCTCACTATTTGTTTATTTTAAAAACAAATTAGGTAAACAAATGCACATTCTAGGCGCTCACAGGCAGAAAAAAACGTTCCTCCATCTAGCATTGTTTCTTTATGGCAATTTTTTTATATAATTTGTTTATAAACTAAGCAAATATTAATCCATATTAAGCTTTTCAGAAAAAATCATTGAAAATATAAATTCAGCAAGGTCAGCAGAAAAAAAAAACGATTTCTTTTTGCTTAGAAATGCCCAAGATGTGCATTTGTTTATATAATTTGTTTGTAAAATAAACAAATATTGATGGGTGACAATATTTTTTTCAGAAAACATCATTGGCAATATAATTTCAAAAGGTCAGAAGAAAAAAACGATTTCTTTTTGCTTAAAAACGCCCAAAATGTGAATTTGTTCTCATAAATTGTTTATAAAATAAACAAATATAGATGAGTGGCAAACTTTTTTCTAGAAAACATCATTGGCAATACAATCTCAGCAAAGTCAGCAGAAAAAAAAAATTCTTTCAGCCTAAAGTGGCCCAAAATGTCAATTTGTTTATAAAATAAACAAATATTGATGGGTGGGAACATTTTTTTCAAACAATATCATTAGCAATATAATTTCAGCAGAGTCAGATGAAAAAGCGATTCCTTTTCGCTTAAAAACGCCCGAAATGTACATTTGTTTACATAATTTGTTTATAAAAAAAACAAATATTGATGATTAGCAAAAAAATGTTCAGAAAACATTATTGTTAATATAATTTTGAATCTTTATCGCAATGTTTGAAATCTTAGGCTAGTGCCAGTTTGAGATTGTCATCTTGTATAGACTGTGTCCTCGATCCTGGATAACTTTTTTGTCATCAAACTTTCTTGGCCTCGATTTATTAATATTTCAGCTTGGGAGTGGACTTTTTTTTTAGTCTTTCCCCTATTCCCCTGCGTTTCCCCTTTTTTCAATTCCCCCCTTTTCCCCTATTCTTGAAAAGCTTCCCTTTTTTCTTTTCTTTTCAAAAATAATTTCAACTTACAGAATATTTTGTTACAATCAATTAAAATTTTTTTAATCAAATATTGAAGCACTTGAATAAATTATTTATAAATAAATGAAGTACAACTATAAAAAGTTTGTTGATCAACTGCAAAGTTAATTGTTCTATCTTGAACAATATGAAGTCGAATTTTTGAAATTGAGCCACTTATATTTTAAATCTGTATAAAGGCGTTGAGCAGTCTCAAATTTTAATTTTAAATCTTACCAAAATTTCGTGCTAAACTATTTCCGATTTTGATAAAAAATTTAGAATTGAAATATTTTTTGTTAAATCTATACAGACTAAATATTTTTGAAATGTAAAATATTGTAGGCGCTCAAATTTGAGGAATTTTTAATTTGAGTGTAAGAATATTTAAGAGTTTAGTTTCAAATTTACATTCAAAGTATTAAATGGTAAGGACGAAATTACAATTCTAGAAAATAAATAATCAATAATACTTATAAGTATCACGATTTGATTATTAATTAATGGTATTTTTCAAAAGAGGAAATATACTTCATTATGAAAACGTTTCTAAACATATAAATATTGTTTATTCAACAAATAAAATTTGTGTCATACTTTTTTATATTGCTGTGAATGTTCGACGACCTAAGTACATATATCCAATTTCGAAAAATGAATTCTTTAGTGGCAGAAATAATTAAAAACTTATTTAACATTATTTAAAAGTATAAAATTTCGTGAAATTTCTTCCTTTTTTTACAATTTATATCCTCTTAGGGTGTCTACTCATCTGGAAAACCTAAATTGTCAGGTGATTATTATTAATTCGAAAAAATAACTTTATATTACTGCATTAAACTATTTTGTCACAAATTGCTTTTTTTTGTATTGGTAAGAAATTCATTTTTCGGCTCTTTCTAAAGGTAAAAACTTGGTCTTTTCAAAGTAACCAACTGTTATTAACTATTTCTTAAGCTTTTTTTCAAACCTTGATAAGTATCCACTGTTGTTATTACCTTTATTGATTTTGTGATACAATTTTCGTCCACATATACATTTGTGAACAAAAAATCTTTTTTTTTGCGCATACTTACAATTAACGTAACCGCTAGTAAACAAAAATCTGGAATATTCTTTGTCTATGAAATTATTGAAGACAATAACGATAGTGGATCACTATCACATGTTATCGATCGATAGCGCAGGGCTATTAGTAAATAACAGAATGCTAATACCTTGAAGGAAATAATTTTTTTCTTCAAAAATGCCTAATAGGATAAACATTTGTTCTAAAATTGTTCCTTTGTTCGGAGGATCCTGGAAAATTTTTCTGAACATGAAGTTGCACAAGTAATCTTGACGATTGCTGTGCAGAAATTTAGCTAAGGAAATTTTACATGATTCTGCAGTGAAAACTGCACCGACAAAAGAATCTTTGAATGATTCAGTATAGGTTTCTGTACAGGTTCTTTTACGAAGTGAATTGAGGTGCGGGTGGCTGCACAAAAATATGTATGCAGTTCTTTATAAAAAGCCATCGTGAAAACTCATGTCGCTTACAGCTAAAAAGTTGCTTTCATTTTCTTACCATAGATGAGCTTACACCTTGATTTACTAAGTGAAAGATCCTGTACAGGATTATTTATAGGTGAGCGTACATACAGGTTTCTTTGTAGGATTGCAGTTTTCTTCGCCGAATTCCTGTACAGGAACCATCAAGATTACCTTGTGCAGGAATTTTTAGCCAGGTACAGTGCATTTGTTAATTGAATTTGTTTAAAGAATCATTTATTGTTATTGGATGACTAATTCCGATAAGTAGGTGATATTATCGTATAATTTTCAGCCGATTCATTTAAAAAAAACTTCAGTGACCTCACCATAAATAACTGCTGTAGATAAATCTTTATAAAATGAAAAATTATTTGATATCTTTCATAATTCAATTGAAAAACGGCTTTTGTCTATAATTTGTTTAAATTCAGTGCAAATAAATTGACGAATCACTGTTGAAACAATTGGTAAGAGTTAATGGTTTATTAGTGTTAACATACATAATTCTTCGAATAATTTATTATTATTGTTATTATTATTATCTTTGAATAATGCTGGAAATTGCGGTGTTTTCTGAAATTTTCATTTTTTTGTCCACTTTTCACTTAGAGTGATTTAATATTTAATTGGATATAGCAAAAATAATTGTTGAAACAATTCATTATTATCGTTAATAATATTATCTTTGCTCAATGGTAGAAAGTTGCGGTTTATTTTTTATTTTTAATTACTTATCTATTTTTCACTTGGAATGACTTAATACTTATTGAAGTCAAGCTATAATAATTATTTTAACAAATTATTATTGTTAATAACTACCCTCATCTATATAATTGCCAGCAAGTTGCGTTTTTTTCTAAAATTTTTAACTTTTTGCCCACTTTTCACTTAGTAATGTAATAATTAATGTAAGTTATTAGAAATAGTTGTTTAAACAATTTGTTATTGTTCATAACTATTTACTTTTAGACAAGTGCTAGAAAGTTGCTGTTTTCTCTGAAATGTTCAACTTTGCCTTGTCTTTTCAGTTATAAACAAATGATAAATAAAAATCAGAGAGAAATATATTTAAAACTATCTCTTTCTTTTTCGTCAATATAATTTGCTGGAGGGGGGCTGATATCAAACTATGCTCAATTCAAAATTTTTCTTTTACGTTCCGCAATAAGCTACTTGTTGTAATTTAAAACAAAACTTTCACAAGTCATTTACAGACCTAATCCTCCCATCTTCAGCTGACTATTCCATTCTTTGTTTTTAGTCTTTTGTGTAGGATAGCTTTTTTGTTAACATTAATTTTTTTAAACACAGGGAGTAGAGCAAAAATCATTCACTTAAAAAAGGAAAATACTATTAAAAAAATTATTCTTGTTGAGATTCACTTGTTATTTGTTTATAACTAAAAAGTCAAAGCAAGAGTAAAGATTTCAGAAAAAAACAACTTTCCAGCATTACTCTAAGAGGAGGTAGTTAACAACAATTATAAATTGTTTAAACAAGTATGTTTGTTGACCTGCATTATTCATTAATTTACTGAGTAAAAAGTGCGTAAAAAGTTAAATGTTTCAGAAGAAACCGCAACTATATTGCATTACTAAAGAAGAAGCATCTTTATCTTCAGCCTATATTTTTCATTTCGGAGCCCAGTAAGTACACCTTCTGTGAGGCAAAATCCGTTAAAACTAACAGCTTGAATTTGTTCATGCTAAAAGCAATCGAAAAGTTAGAGGGCTATTACATCAAAGAGAAAATGTTACCAGAAAGGCCTTCAGGTTCGTCAGTTGGTCTTTCAGAAAGGCAGTGAGGAAAAGTGAAGTAGCAATTACAGTATTTTTAGATATAGAGGGGACATATAGTATCACGCTAATTAAATCGATATACAATTCTGCTCTAACACATACAGTGAAGAGGCGAAAGTTTCAAGAGGATGCTTACAGCGATGAGTTTTATTATTCACCAGTGGGCGCTTGTCATTGATGATCTGAATCATTTTAATAAGCGAATCGGGTTCTTACGCTTAGGGTTACGTAGTTGAGTTGACAATTCTGATAACAAAGAAACATGAGGACATTTTAGTTGAACTAATGCAAACAGCGCTCAACATAGTACAGGAATGGTGCAGAGACCGGTTTTTTCCGTCAACCCGAATAAGACAGAGCTTATAGGGTTTTTCAGAAGTCGGAAACTTCCTGACCTCAGAAAACCCTAATTCTACTAAAGAGAAGTAAGATTTTCAAAATCAGCAAAATGCACAGACGTCATGTTTGATCATAATCTAATCTGGAATCTCCATGTTAACTCAGTGGTAAAGAAAGCTTAAAATTGGGTGATAAACCCCAAAATAACTAACTGCTTATATAAAATGATAATCAGAATGATTATAGCATATGCATCAATAATCTGGTTGCCAACCATTGAAATAATCAGTACTATGAAACAACTAGAAAGTTTTTCAGAAATGTTTTGCTAGGCGATCACTGATGATGTAAGAGCAACATCAACAGAAGCTTTTGAGGTCATTGTGGACATCCCGCCCTTATCAGGAATTAGTTTGATGTCAACGAGACAGATAAAAATCATAACAGTGAATGCATCTTATGCAAAAATACTGTTCTCGATACGCAAACTGATTTTATGTTGATGAATCTATTCTTCGTGAAACCCTTTATGGTTATTTTCCCTGAAAGAGTAGAATAGCATGATGTATGCAGCAAGAAAGAATCATGTAAACTAACTAGGCCAGTCACATTTTACGCAGTCTGCCATAAAACTGAGTACAGGGTTTCGAAAGAGCTTATATTGATCAACGAATACTGACAATGTCTAGCCCTTCTGCGCTCTGTAGTAGGAGAGATCAACGAAAAAAGCTTGAGGTAACCTGTCAGGCCGCTTGCGTCTAACGCAAGGTTAAACGTACCTGAACTCTCAAAATTATATTCCATACTTCATTGGTGGAGATGCTGCTTTTCCTTATGATAATAAAATGCTTTGCCGTTTCTCAGGTGCTGGAACAGGAAATCTGAGTCTTAGAAAAAATTCATTTAGTTATCGCTTGAGCAGAGCTCGCAGACCAATAGAGAATACTCTTGGAATTTTAGTAGCACGGTGGAGAATATATGGTAAAGAAATTGTCACTTTTTCAGAAATAGTGAAAGCAGTCATTATAGAAACGGTCTGCTTACACAATTTCATAAAAAAAGAAGAAAATGAACTATTAGACGATATGCAGCAATATTGTCCACCGCATTTTGGCGACCGAATTATGGACAATAGCATAGTTCCTAGCGAATGGCGTAGAACAGATGAAATCGGGGCTGTCCAAAGATTACCAGATTCTGAAAGTGGGGAATAAGCTAGAGATACTATGAACATTCGAGATCGCTCGTCGTACTACTTTCTAATACGAGTGAAGATGTAAAAATTCAACTGAATAATTCATTCTGCTTTTAGTAGTGTTAAACCAGAAATTAGAAGTCTAGAAATACAAATAATTTGTTAGCATTCTCAACTGAACTTCCGTCTGGTTGGTGCTTCACAACTCTGTTAGTACTATGATTTTTGAAGTATTTAGTAAAAAATTCTTTTCAATCACTTTGAATGTCATTTATTTAATATCACATATTGTAGGGAGTGAACTAAATAAGATATGAAGTTGGCTATCAATCCTCTGCCAAAGTATAACCACTGTGAGCATAAATATTCAAATAACAAAACAAATATATAAATATACATAACAATTCACTCACATCTCAATGACAATTGACTTACGTCCAAAAAGAAGCATCACTTCTAAAAACACCCTTTTTTGTTGTTGTTTTATATTGGTTTTTAAAGAACAGGAAAGAAGGTGGTTGGAAATATAATGTTGATTGGCCCTCTTATGTGGGATACCGTGAGATTTTCTTTCACCCCCCCCCCCTCCACCCTAAGCTATTTATTTATAGCAAGCTTCTCGTTTTTTCTCTTTTCCACTTTAATGTGAACTAAATTAATAGAACCCAATAAGAAAATCCAACTTTTTTTTTTCTTGAAAATTCATTCTTTTCGGTTGAAAGCCTACTATCAAATTGTTGGTTAAGAACTTCATCCGTTTTTAGTTTAAAATTTAATTTTTTTTCAAATCTAACAACTTTGTTCGAAAATCATTCTCTTTGATTAAAAATGTAACTTTTTTGTTGAAAATTCACACTTTCGGGTCAAAAATTCAACTATGTTGTAGAAAATTCAACTATTTTTTTCAAAATTCAAACAACTTTGTTAAAATTGATGTTTTTAAGATGAAAATTCAACTATTTGGGTTAAAATTAATGTATTTCGTTAAAAATTCGTGCTTTTTCGTCGAAAATTGATGTATTTTGTTAAAAGTTAGTCGTTTTTGGTCAAAAATAATTTTTTTGTTTGTCAAAAATGCAACTTTTTAGTTGAAAATTGGTCTGGTTTAATTGAGGATTCAAGTATTTTGTTAAAATTTCGTCTTTTTTTAGTTAAACTTATCTGTTTTTGATGAAAAATTGAAATCTTTTTGGGTTGAGATATCAACTATTACATTTTTTGCTGAAAATTAATCTCTTTAGATCAAAAATTCATCTCTTTGGTTGCAAATTAAAGTTTTTTGTTAAAAGTTCGTTTTTTGTGTTAAAAATTACTTTTTTTTAAACTTAAAATTTAATTATTTGTTTAAAAATTCGACTGTTTGATTGAATATTAATTTTTTTAGTGTATTCGGGTATATTTTTGGGTAGAAAGTTCAACTGTTTTATAGAAAATTGATCTTTTCGAATTGAAAATTTAACTGTTTGGCTGCAAAGTCATGTATTTTTTTAAAAATGCATCTTTTTTGGGTAGAAAATCCATTTTTTTCGTTAAAAATGCAACTGTTTAGTTGGAAATTAATCTTCCTAAGTCAAGAATTTAGGTATTTTGTTGAAAATTCCTCGTTTTTGGATAATTCCAACTCTTTTTGATAAAGAAATAATTAACTTTTTGGTTCAAACATCAACTATTACATGAACCTGTCAAAAAGTCCTAAAAATGCCATGATTTTTATAAGACGAAAAAAAAGCTTTGAAACTTCCGTCAAACCTTTAAAATCAATCGAGAATTTCCTCTAATTTAAAGAGAATAACAATTTCAAATTCAAATCACTATAAATCAATTAGAAAAATATTCGAAAATTATTATAAAGTTCAGTGAAAACCATTAAATTAATCCCTTTCTTAATTAATCAATTCCATTCAAAGTACTAAAATAAATTCACAAATATAAATTGGTATAATATACTCATCTGGCAAAGTAGACTCCAACATTTTCTATTTTCTTTCCGATTTTCAGGTAACACTGTTACAAATAATCTAACTTCAGCATTTTAAATTTTGATTGTTTCCCGAATTCTGGAAGACCCGACCTTTTTCTTTTCAAGCACGCTTGCAACTGTTTTTGAGAATAAAGGATAGCCATGTGTCAAGGGTCAGTTTACAATAACGTCTTTTTTTTCACGTTAAGTGTTGGAAATATTGAGTGCTTGAAGTGGACCTCTCTGAGATATTCTCGAAAATATAAAAAGCGAAGGAATTCCTGAAATACTGTGGAGGTATTGATTTGTTCTGAGTAAATAATTTAAAAAAATATTCGAACATTATTATGAAATTCAGTTAAAACCATTAAATTATTCCCTGGAACCTGTCAGAAAGTCCTAAAAATGCCATGATTTTTACAAGACGAAAAAAAAGCTTTGAAACTTCCGCCGAACCATTAAAATCAATCGAGAATTCCCACTAATTCAAAAAGAATAACAATTTCAAATTATAATCACAATATGTCAATTAGAAAAATATTCGAACATTATTATGGAAACCATTGAATTAATCTCTGGAATCTGTCAAAAAGTCCCAAAAATGCCATGATTTTTATCAAACGAAAAAAAAGCTTTGAAACTTCCGTCAAACCATTGAAATCAATCGAGAATTCCCTATAATTCAAAAAGAATAATAATTTAAAGTTCTACTCTCTATATATCAATTAGAAAAATATTCGAACATTATTATAAAATTTAGTGAAAACCATTGAATTAATCCCTGGAACCTGTCAAAAAGTCCTAAAAATGCCATGATTTTTATGAGAGGAAAAAAAAAGCTTTGAAACTATAAGCGTCTCGCGTAGGGCAAGATACTTCCAATATTAATTATGAAAACCCTCTCGCGTACGACGTTTATTTATTCGTAGGGCAACCATTTTAGATATTAGACCCTTTGGACTTCAAAGAGTAAGAGAGAAAAGAGAGAGAGAGACCGATACAATGCGCCGACAGCGTCATGGAAACTCAAACGCGCGCATCTCCCTCCACTCGATCCTTCCCACTCCGGTCAACTGTAGGGCGGCATTACGGGTTTAAAAAGGCGCGCTCCACCATGGAACGACAGAACGGTCGGGCCGGATTTCCCGCTCTGATCTTAAGGCCAACGGCTGGACTTTCCGCTCTCAGTACTTCCAACCTCCCCAGGCTGAACTTCCCGTTTGGGCCAGGCGAAACCAAACGCAATCCACACACACTCTCACCGTCTCTTTCTCTCTTCAGGCTGGATCTCCCGCTTCGGAACCGAAGACCGTTACCAAGCCACGCACACAAACGCGTCCCCTTGCGGTCGGAACTCAAACTACTAGATTCGGTCCCTCTCGCTATCTACTAACTCTGGCGACTTGAGCATACCTTATTTCTATGAGTAGGCATTGTCTGTCACTTGTGACTTATACTCGCTGTACTCAACTAACGTGAGAAGACTCTCTACCAAACAAGCTCTTAAAAAACCGAATAAAAGTTTCTTATATAGTTACACAATATAGTAAGAATTTTTGTTTTTCACACCTAAACACTAGTGTAATCTTCTTAGTACCTACAATTTTTTTCTCTCCCAATTTTTCCTTCTTTTACGGGTCGGCTGGTATACCAGCTAACTCGTTACCGCTGATACGGCTGGCATACCAGATGTAGTCGGCTGGATCCCGGAACACCAATCATCGTATATATTCATTTGTCTTTACTCCGGACTACAAACCAGTGGACGGCGCAAAGGTAAAGCTATTAACGCGCGGATTCACCACTGAATGGCATACCAAGATTGGGCTAACGGAGGCCAGCGAAGAATATCGGGAGTACTGCAGAAATTCGCAACCCGGAACCTCGGCTGCCGCCAATCTTCGAGTACCAACGTATGGACCCGGATCGAACAAATCCTCAGGAGCAACAAAGACAGACAAAGCCCAACACTGCCCTTCCAAGGATTGTGAAAAAACCACGATCTTTTAACTCTATTCTAAGAGTAAATTTCTAAAAACAATAATAAATTGTTTAAACTATTGATGTCAACATTTAATCACTAGTAGTAAGTAGTATTTCATGTATGATGAACAATCTGCTTGAGAAAAACGTCAAAGAATTATAATTATCACCAAAAACTCTCAGAAACCATTTTTTCACCCATGGGATTTTTTTGGACCCTATCAAACAGACTTATGGGGCTGATAATTGAAAAGTTATAATTTATTCATATTCTATGGCTGATTGTGAATAGACATGTTGATTTTCAATTCGATTCACCTAATATTGACGATTCTGAATAAAATGTACAAAAACGTATTTTTTTCATATGGGAAATACGTCTTAAACTTCATGGTGCTTGCGCCACCATAAAATATAATTAAAAAAAATTACTTTCTGTGTGGATTTAAAAAAATTTCAAGTTGATTTATATAAAGATTTGACAAAAGAATATTTCTAATGCTTTTTAGGCCCGCCCTGACGCATAAATATTCAAATTAAAAAAATATAATACTCTAACGTTTATATTGATTTTATTCAAAACTTTTATGATTTTGAAAATCACATTTTTTCATTTCATTATGCGAGATATTCAAAGAAACCGAACAGTTTAATCATGGAATGAGATTTGTGTAATGTTTTCAACCTGATGAAAGCAAAAAGAAGGCTATTTTGTGAATCTTGTAAATATGCTACATTTTCTCTAACGGAACGCATTCGCCAGTTATTGTTTTTCACTTAAAGCATAGAATTATTCAGCAATTTAATTTATTTACTGAATACCATTGGTGAAAATTTTTTAAATTTCATTGTAATTTTAAACTCAGACTAATTTTATTATGATGTTGATATATAATTCAGTTGAGCAAGAATGATTGTTTGAACAAATCATTATTTTTCATAGCTATATTCTTTCTATACTAATTAATCTATATTCATATATATGTATATATTATAATCATGAAACAAACGTGAGAAGAATAATCTAAATTTTTGAATAATTATATTATAATATATCATATGTGCGAAAATATTTTAAATTAAAATTTAAAAATACTAAATGATGTCTTTAACACGAGCAATCACAAACAGATCACTATCCAACCGAGCAATTCACGCCTACCCCGAAAGGGAAACGGCTTAATGATATAATAATAATAATAATAATGTTAACACTAGTTGTATTTAATTTTTAAGGAATGTTTTTATGTGTGAAAAAAGCACTTGCTTGGCTTTTGCGGCATCTTGTTAGATCTTGCTGCCTGATGCATCATACAACTGGAGAATAATCCTAGAAAGAAAGTGTCATTAGGTAACGAGTCAAATAGTTTATCCATAACTTCAAGCGAAACAGGGGAAATAGAGTTTTATGGTAGTGAGGTAATAAATCCTTTTTAATAAAATTAATGTGCAGTTACAGTATTAAATTCAATTTGAAGCGCCTAATATTTCCAGTCGAAATGTGTTAGATCAATGTGTTAAATTTTTAACAAAAAGTTAATTTTCAACCAAAAATGGAATTGGTACATTTTAAGTTCAAGATATTAATTTTTAACAACAACAAAAAAAAAGAATTTTCAACAAAATAGTTCAATCTTCTACCAATAAAATGGAATTTTAACAATATAGGTAAACATTCAATCATTCCGCTGAATTTTTAACAAAAGAAGATTAATTATTAAAGAAAAATCTAAAAGTAGAATTTGTAGAAATAGTTGAATTCTCAGTTACGAAAATTAGCTTTCAACAGAAAAAAAAAATCTTAAAAAAAGGAATTGAAAAAAGCACAGTTTTAGCCAAATAGTTAAACCTTCCACCAATAAAAATTTTTTTTAACAGATTAGTTTGAATTTGCAAACCAAATAATAGAATTATAAATCAAAACAAATGGTTTCCGAATTGGAAATGTAGTAAGAGAAAAAGGGAGAAGTTTCTTGAAAACAGAGGGAAAAAGGAATCCTTTTACCAAATGGGGAAAAGAGAGGAATAGGGCAAACAATGTGAAGTCCGTAAAAACGAATACGTTACCACTTCTCTTAGCTGTTATTGTCGACTTGTTCTACGTAAATTATTACTTGTTTTTCCTTGACGAGAAAACTGGTTCAGAAAATCGACATTAGGAGAAGCAGTGAAAGGTTGTACAAAAGACTCGGCTCAATCGCTTGACTCTATAACACGGCCGACTGACTAAGTAGATATGGTGGGCATCTAAAATAAAAATGAAAATAACGATTGGAAGGATTCAACCTTTTACTAAGGACAGCTCTCTGGCGAATCGTCAGTCACGATCGGCCTAAGGAAGAAGACACAGCGGAAGCTACGAAGCAGCTTCTAGTTGTAAAAATTCCTGAGTCCCAGACGAGGTCTCTTACGGCCCTCAACAACAGACTCTTCTACCACCTTGAACAGGTAAACTTTAGGGTTGCCGGCCAGGGATAGGAGGAGCCTGTCGGGACACAGGAAGACCCAAATTAACTTGCATCACAGCAAAGGCATCTCTGCGATTCTACAGAGGGGCATGACCATACAATAAGGGGATTGAGGGCCGCAAGAGCCCTCGTCTGGGACTCAGGAATTTTTACAACTAGAGGCTGCTTGGTAACTTCCGCTTTGTCTTCTTCCTGAGGCCGATCGTGCCTGACGATTCGCCAGAGCGCTGTTCTTAGTGAGAGGTTGAATCCCTCCAATCGCCGAAGGACCACAAACGGGTCTTCCAGGTTACCTGGAAACCACGCCATAGCTCACACTATCTTTTGGAGCAACTCAACCCCCCATACTTTTAGGTCTGCACCTTCCCAGGACCTTGTCTCGGCCACTGTATTATTATGCCGAGCTTTAGCCGATGGGTTGGCTGCGGCACATATGAAGAACCCT
This sequence comes from Andricus grossulariae, assembly GCA_011634705.1. NCBI lineage: Eukaryota > Metazoa > Arthropoda > Insecta > Hymenoptera > Cynipidae > Andricus > Andricus grossulariae. Next base: position 209,434,193 of record JAABKJ010075445.1, on the reverse strand, counting down.
TCCCTACAGAAGAAAGTCATGCATTTTGGCATTGATCTGGGGACACTCTTTCGAGCACCCTTAAGGCGGCCTTTCTGAATAGCTCAAACTGCTCCGCAGTGATCAGTGAGTCTGGGTAGCTCGTGGCCGCCACCGTCAGGGGGCTAGCTTGTGCCTCTTCATAGGCTCAGCCCTCCCCCCCCCCCCCACGGTGAGGTTCCCACTGAGCGCCTTCCTCTCTTCTAGGCCTCGGTGCGGGTTCTCGGTGTTGTGGAAATAGAACATTTCTATGTACTTCAAACCGCTAAATTTTTATTGTCTGTCAGAATTTCTGAACAAGCTTGCATTGTTCGAGAACATGTTTTCTATCACAAAAAAAAATCAACACGAAAACAATTTTTTTGAGGTTAGAAAGTAAAAAAAGCTAATTTTGGAATTTTTAGTTTGGATTCGGATTCAGCGACACGTAATGGTATTGTTATCTGTGCAGCCCCTCCCCGCCGCAAAGTAATAAATTTAACTAGAATCTTCACTCGAATCACATATTTCAATTTCAGTATTTCAATTTAGTAATAAATCATGAAAATTATCCATTTCGCCCATTCCTACGACGCGAAACGTGCTTCACATCAAACACAACACAATACTAACTGTAGTAACTGCACGGCAGTTAGACCGATGACGTATTTTCAAACTTGTATAGGCGTGGAACGTACACGAATCTCCGCGTAGCCACTTAAAAATATTGATAACATCTTTGAATGAAAATAGCTGGTAATATAACCTCAAATAGTTCAAAAATTGTAAATCTCCTTCGAAATATATATCGATGTTTCCGGTGGAAACAGCTAGCTGAATCTTCTTTGAAATATATATTTTCTTCATTAAAAATACTAATTTTCGACAAGAAACACTAATATAATCCAAAATTAATAAAGATTATAAATTTTATTATCCTAAATAAAAATCTTTTGATTCAAATCTAATGATTCTTTGTTTTAAAAATGCAGATTTCAGGTGCAACACACCAGCATAACTCAAAGCTCTTTCAAAATTGTGTATCTTTTTTCAAATCTATCTTATTAGGTCAATAATATTTACTAATTTCTGAATCAAAACATTAGGATAATCCAAAATTATTGAAAAATTCTAAATCTTGTTCAAATTTTTCTTTTATTATGAGGGCCCAACTGAGGCCAAGCTAAAATATAATATTTTGGCCTAACTAGATCTACGCAAAGAATTGAAAATTTTAAAGGTGCCCTAAAGGGTCCTGACCAGAACTTACTAGTCGAGTTGCCTACCTCCAGACGCCTTGCGTAAACCCAAGCCTAGACCAGAGAAAGTTAACATGACGTAGGTTATTTTGTTTACGCACGGACGGACGGCCGGACTGACAGACGTTATCGCCAAAACGTATTTTACAGTTTTGAGAGATAGGTGGAAAATAACTCTAGGCTTTTTTATATTTATTAGTTTGGAAAATCGTTTAAAATTTCACGATGAATGACCCATAGCAAAGGTAAGCCTCTCTTTTTGTTGTCGAATTTTTGACATTAACTTTATTAAATCTACTAATTAGATTTTTGTCCGGGAAACTGAATCTAATGAAATGTAAATATCACAGAAAGATAAGCTTGGCGTTTGTTTTCTCAATTTAAATATTTCGTTTAAAATTGTTCTTTTTTTGTTGAAAAGTTAAATATTTCAGTTGAAAATTTAAGTATTTTGTTGCAAATTGTAATTTTGTTTCCTTTAAAAGTCAACTATTTCTATTGAAAATTTATGTATATCAGTTCGAAAATTAATTTCTTTGAATGGAAATTCGTTTTATTTTTTGTAGAAAAATAATCTTCTAGTTTGAAAAGGGACCTTTTGTAGTTTAAAATTGTACAATTTTATTGAAAATTCAAGTTTTTTTGTTGAAAATTCGTTGTTTTTTTTTTTGTAAAAAGTTAACCTTCTGAGTTGAAAATGTATCCTTCTGATTCAAAATGTCTTCCTTTATTTATTTTTTTTGTTTAGATTGCTTAAAATTAATTTTCTTGGTGGAAAATTCATCTTTTTCGTTGAAAATTGATCTTTTTCGTTGAAAATTAGTTGTTTTTTTCTTGTAGAAAATTAATCTGCTCGATTAAAAATTTATTTCTTAGGTAGAAAATTCAACTATCATGTGAACAAATAATTTTTCTAACTAAAAACTGAACTTCCATTTTTTATTAAAAATTCATCTTTTCGTAGCTGAAAATTCAACTATTTAGTTGAAACTTAATATTCCTGGTTAAAAATTCACCTTTATGGTTAAAAATTTTTTTTCAGGGGGCTAAAAGTTCGATTTTTTTGGTAAGAAGTTAACCTTCTGGGGTAAAAATTCATCTTTCTGATTAAAAGTTTATTTGTTGGGTGGAAAGCCCAACTGATTTTTTTTAAATTTAATGAATAGTTATTATCATCCTCTACAAAATAGTGATTTCTTTTTTTTATTTGCGTTCCTCTTTACTTTAATTTAATAAAAGAACACCTCAAACGTCATTACCGTACGGCGTCCGAACCGCACTTTGCACAAGGATAAACTAATTTTCTCCTTTTATTATACAGTAACTTGAAAAACTTAACGTATCAAGTTTGTAAACCTTAGATGGACATAAATTTAATGTATGCACATTTTTCAAGTCAAATAAATGATATTGTAAAAACCTTAAAGTCTGTCCCTCGATTTTTGTCATTTCAGACGTCATTACCGTACGTCTTTTTTCTAGTAAAATATTGTAGTTACAACCTTGGTACAGGGACCCTCTATCCGCAACCCGAGGACGCGTTCGGTGGCTTTGTCATAGGCCCTTCGGCTCGATTCCCATATATATATAATATACAAATAGTTTTTTTTCAGCCTTTTTTCGTATCTTTGGTTGTTTCTAAATTTTGTAACTCAACACAAGAATTGTATTTTGGTTACGAAATACTTCAAAATATGTTACAGGATTTTAAAAGATTTTGAAGGAATTAATGTAATGCCAAAATATTTTCACGAATTTTAAAGCATATCAGGGTAATTTAACAGGATTTTGAAGAATTTCCGAATATTATGAAGGATTCTAAGATATTTTGAGGAATTTTAATGGCTTTTAAACAATTGAAGATTTTCAGCGATTTTAAATATTCCAATGAATTTCAAAGAGTTTTTAACATGATTTCATAAATTTAAAGGGATTTGAAAAATTTTCAAAATAATTCACAGAATTTTGAAGGATTGCAAATATTATCAATATCGCACAAGATTTCATGCAAGGTGTACACAAGATTATTTAATTAATTAACTTTAGTTAATCTCTTTTATATTAATAATTTCCAGGTTCCAAAGTATGTTTTGTCCAAAAAAAGTAACATACAAGAAAATAAATACTTCATGTATAGCCCTAGCTCTCACTCTAATTTGTTATATTGATTGCTACTTTATTTAATCATTTCCAGGTTCATGTCATTAACTATTGTGTATAACAACTAAAATTAAATCTTGCTGTTCTTTTGTTTCACCAAAAAACATCAATTTTCAACAAAAAAAGTAGAATTTCGAAGCCAAAAACACGAATTATCTCCATAATGATTCAATGTTCGACCCAAAAATATTATTTTTGAACCAGAAATTTGAATTTTCTACGAAGAAGTTAAATTTTCATAAAAATATGAAGTTTAATTTCAAACAAGTTGTTTGATTTTCTACCAAATTGTTGAATCTTCAACCAAACCAAATTAAGTTAGACCCAAATCGTTACATTAAAAAAAAATGATGAGTTTCCAAACAAGAAGATTAATTTTTGACCAAAGATCATTGTTCAACTGAATACATGAATTTTGAACTAGGATAAGTCAATTTTTAAGAAAAAATAATAATTTTCAACAATAAATGGAAAAAAACTCTCTCTCAACTTTCGCCGACATTCCACTCAAAATAAGGCGAAGATGATAGGTAGTTTGTGTGCATTTCGCGATATTCCACAATTAGTTTCTCTCGTTTCCGGAAGATTTTTTTCTCACAAGTACGGTACACTTTATGTGACATGCCCCATATTTTCAACGAATTTACGGTAAATCAGGGTTCCCCCAGGAAAAGCCAGGAAAAGACTACCGATTCTACACCCCAGCGGCTACGCCCATTTTTCAAGATATCTGCAATAACATTCACCTACAATGTTTTTGCAGTACACAAGAAAAATCGCAGTAAAACCCGTGTATAGTACAGCGAACTGAAGTCCGATCTGGCGCTGAAGCGAATTATACCAGTTCAACTGACATTGATATTCATGTTTTAGTAATACGAGTATGCAAAAATACAATTTTACCTGCAACAAGATTTACGCTCAGTTTTTTATGTTGAGGATTGAGTAAAGCACACAATAGTATTAACTGACATTGCTTCTTCAGGCAGAGCAATTTATCCTGACTTTGCGACAAAATCTTAGGTTATAAGAATCTATCTTTACAGAATCTTGAGCAATTTGGAGAAACATTTAGATCCTAAATATAGTATTCAATACTAAAAGTCTAGAAATTCATGTTTACATGTAGCACACATAGCAGATAGCACCTCATACAGTGAAGTTGGCAAACGGTCATGAACTAGATGATGCAATGATATAGCAAGTCTGAGACTCTGTCCCAGAATTTCATCGTAAAAATGAATTGCTAAACTTCTAACATTCCGTCTTATGTCTTTACAGTCATATCCTTACATCCGAGTATATTCTTATACCGGGAACGCAATGATAGATTTTAAATCTGACTTTTTCTCCGTGTAAGGCGTCGTAAGTAATATCACCTCAGCATTGATGTTTCATGAAGTACCCCTTCCTGAATGCCAGTTTGGATTGGTTTTTAATCCATGTAAATACTGCTCATATTTTTGAAGATATATAAGCGTGTATATTCTCTTGGTTGCTGCAACGCCTCGTGAAACTGTTATTTCACTATTCATTATACGTCTTTCACGATCAGCTTCTATACGGCCTGCTGCAATGTTTGCACATCTGCATGCTGACCGGTGTTTACAGAAATTATAATCGTTGCCGTTATATTGGATCCGTCATTTGAATTTGTAACTTTTGACAATAAATTCAAAATCAGCGCTATTGGTCCGATCTAAAGATAGATCAAATTTAATCCCAAAGTCAATAATTATTGACAAACCCAAGGGACAAAATTTCGATGCAGTAAATATATTTTGAGCATCTAGACACACTGAATTTTGTATTTTTATACTATTTTGTTATTTTGAGTTATTTTTGTCATCGTGAATCCGTTCTTTATGCCTTTTGAACTTTCTGCAAATGCGCTTGACCCTGCGAAAAACACGGCAAAAATCGGCGACAACCAAATCTCCTCTCAATTCCAGTTTCAGACAATCACATGCAAATTTAAGATTTTGGCTGTCATATGGGATCCATTATTTCAATTTGTAAGTTTTTAAATCCAATTAAAATTCAGTCACCAGAAAAACACCCTCATACCAAGTTGCAGACCAATATGTAAAAATTAAACAACATTGTCCAAATTTGTACTGACGTCAAATTCGGAATCGGCGACTTCAAAAATCCTCCTTCTACCATCTTGTATGCAGCTAGGACGAGAAATCGAATTCTTGCCCCTTTTACTGGATATTAACGCCAGTGGGGCCGCAAGCAATACTCTGGTTGGGTATTCTGGCTTTATAAAGATACGTCTCGATGGATGCAGTATTATTATAAAAATTATTTTCAGTGGCTTTCAAATCTACGCGGAAAGAACGCCTGACAGAAATTCTAGAGACGCCTTGTACTTTTGACAAATTTACTAAGGACCTTATTTACGACGACGAGGGATGAATACAGGGGTGCAATACGTAAGGCGAAGCAAGAAAGCTGAAGAAACTTTAGCACAGAACTCGAGAAAGGAGTAGAGGCAGCTAGACTGCACAAGCTGCTCTCTTGAAACTAGGATGCTATTTTCGGCATTCTAAATTAACCGACGGGAGCTACTCAGCATCGGAGGAGAAGACCTTGGCTCACCTGATCAAGGCATATTTTTCGGGCTTCGCAAGATCGAGAGAAAATGGTGTGACACCTCTGAAGCAACCAAAGCCGCCTCTTGCCCAACTTCGTCAGAAACGGAGGCTAACCCACGAGATTGCTACCCCCTCCCGGGTCAGACCAATAAAAAAATTTGGTGACCTTTTTCTGAAAATCAGAAGTTTTGTCTGTTTGTCTAATATGCGAGATACAGAAAAAGTTTAAATTGCAAAATTGTTTCTTTCCATATGGAAAATGACTTCAGCCTAGTTATCAGTCCGTTGAAAAATATTTACAATACAAATAGGACTTGGTTCCGCTAAAATGTCTGTTGAGGTGCCATCATGAGAAGGTATTATGTGAAAACTGACTATCACGGATTTCTTTAAATCTTCACGTTTCGAGACGCCATGAATGCGAAAAAACGGGTTTTGCGATGGCGTCTGTCTGTCTGTCGTCGTTGTCATTGTCGTTGTCGTTTTCGTCTGTATCCCGCGGATAACTTAATAACGAAACATTAAAAAGTCCAATATGTCGGCAAACAATGCAAGATACAAAAAAAGATGAATCGACAAAAATTATACACCCAAAAAAGATCTACAAATTTGCTCTTAATCATTTTTGATACGACACATAGTTTTTGTTTTGAACGTGAAAAATAACATTAAAAATAAACAGAATAAAATTTTTGGAAAAACGACACAAGGTACGAAAACAAATTAATTGACAAAATTTGTTTAGCCAAAAAGAGCTACACATTTTTTATAATTCATTTTTTCATAGGAAAGGTAGTTTTCTTTTCAATCGTAAAAAATAACATTAAAAATTAGGAAATACATTTTTTGAAAAAATGACACAATATATGAAAAAAAATTGTTGAAAAAAAGTTGTTCACCCCAAAAAGATATAAAAATTTGTTATTAATCATTTTTTGATCGGACGCCCATATGCTTTATTTCAATCTTATCGAATACGGAAATCTCTCCAGGACGGCCTATGAGCATACAAAATCTTATGCTTCAGATCGTTTTCCGCTACATATCCCTATCCTGGCATACATATTTTTCTATAGTTACATCCTCACATCTTTGTATGCAAGCTCTTGTATTTCTATGGCTAATTATATCTCTTCGCCTCAGAGTCTCTTTCATTCACATACTCCTACCATTATTTCCTCGATCTACCCTAAGTAACTAACATTCACTTCACCTGTATACACTTACTTCCACACTCAATCTGTAGGCATCAATTTGATACTCAACGCAATGGTCCAAAATTATAATTCTTATAAAAAATTGCCTGTTCCACGTCAGAATAATTGTGATTCTATGTGTCAATTTTCTTATTTATTTTATTTATTTCCTGTTCCAACTAAGAATTATGAATGTTAATATTCCGTGTCTCAAAGTCTGAATTATAATTCTTTGCGGAAATTCCCTAATCCTAGGTCAAAACACCCGTTCCCATATCAGAACTATAATTATTAACAACATTTTCTATTATAATTTTTATTTGCAAAGAAAACAAATGTCAACTTAAATAAATTCTGATTTTGAACACAGAATTTAAAAAAATTTCCCGATCCATGTCAAAAATTACCTGTTCCAATATAAAGTTATAATTCTTTAATGAAATTCTCTGTTCAAAGTCAAAATTATAATTCTTCCTTGGAATTTTCTGTCCCAATTGTCAACATTATATTTCTTCACTGAAATTTCCTGTCTTAAACTAAAAATCATAATTATTTTTGAAATTTCCCTCTCCCCAGTCAAGTTAATTGCAATCATTTACGTAAATTTTTTTCGAATTTCCTTAACTTATTCATTGGAACAAATCAAAATTATGATAATTTGCGCAAAATCCCAATCACCGAATCAAAATCCCGGACATTTTACAGTTTTTTTTTTACGGTGAACAATATTCCTGGCCATTTTCCCGTTCTCCCAGCCAAGTGGACACACTTAATTACAGAGATCAAAAAGCGTTTTTCCATTTAGATGTAAGATTAAAAATACATATATTTAATTGACACTAAATCAAAAGACAATAAAAAAAAATGGTAAAAAGCCTTTGGATCATTGTTTGTCATGCAACACGAAATCACTTTGTTGGAATCTTCGGGAATAGTGAATTGGAAGAAAAACTTCAAAAGGCTTCCTATGTTGGAAACCTTGGCGCACAGCTTATTTTATTTCAACTCTTTTTTCTTATAAAAAAGTCAACTTTAATTCACAGACAAGTATTCCATCAACAATTAGTTGCCTCTGAAGAATAATATTGTGATAAAATGAGTTGTTACCAATGTTCCTTTAGTGTTAAATTATTTTTTTTCTCACCTACACTAGACACGGCCAGTTCCAGCGCAAGAATAGTCTCAGCAATGTCCTTTTCATTTTTTTAGCGAAATGAGGGGGGTCTTCCAAGGAGACTCTCTAAGTTCGATACTTTTCTGCATCTCCCTCTTGCCTCTATCTATTGTGCTCCAAGACAAAAGCTCTGGATACCTATGTGGCCCACCGAACAGAAGAGAATATAAGGTCAACCAACTTTTATACATGGACAACCTTAAACTCTTTGCTTCCTCGAAAGAGGACCTTAACATCCTGGTAGAGGCGGTGAATAGGTACTTTAAAGCGATTAGCATGAGCTCCGGGCTAGACAAGCGTGCCCGCGTCCACCTGCACCAAGGAAGACTAAAAACTACATCACCGCGTGACGATCAGGATGTTCAACTCATGGGCGGAAATACCATTCAACACCTTGGTAATGGAGAGACATATGCACACCTTGAAATACCGTAAGCAGAAACCTTAAATGTGCGTGTGTTAAAAACGGCCCTTGAAAAAAGGTATTGCCAAATTCTCAGAAAAATTTGGGCTTCCGAAATATCTGGAAAAAATAAGATCCAGGCGACCAAAATGCTGGCCGTCTCTATGCTGCTCTACACGTTTAGTGCGGTGAAATGGAACGTCGATGAGTTGAAGCAACTTGAACGAAGCACACGCATGATGATAAACATCCATCGAAGTCATTATCCTTCAACCATCGGTGCACGAAAATCGTGCAGTTTGACAGTACACTTTCATTCTTCATCTTAAAAGTCTTTATCATTTTCAAAATGGCGTCCCGGAAGACCCTGAGCTCATCGACAGAAGCGCTATACGACAGCTTGGCGCTGGAGAGACCTATACAAACCTGGGCGTGCCACAGAGTTGAATTCAGGACGTGACAGCTCTAAAGGATACTCTCCGATGCAGATACAAACGTCTCATCCGACGGATTTTGTCTTCCGGACTGTCGGCGCGGAACAAAGTATCTGCGACAAACATGCTTGCCGTCCAGGTAGTACTTTATTCATTTGGAGTGGTTCGAGCTCAGATCCCTCGATATCGGGTGCCGAAAAGTTATGCACATGAACAAAAGCATGCACCTTAAATCTTCTGTTCCGCGACTTTACATCTCAAGCCGTCAAGGTGGTCGCGGAATACTAAATCTTGAATGTCTTTATAACAGAATTATTCTGGGTACAGCACATATAGTCCAGCGCATCAAAATCCTTCGGAAATGTTTGGTCTGCTTTTTGGCTTTTGACTTTTGTCAAATTTTGTCGGCCTGTGTAATTAATCGAATGATTGAATCAAGTTGCGCAAGAGTTCTATAAGAGACTTGTTCGAAATTCCGACAACGATTAAAGGGCTGGAAAGCTTTATTCTGACGTTTTTAACGCACGCGCCCATATTTATAACTTAAATCTAATGACATAAGAAGGTTCGCGCGCAGCATGGCGTCACTACTAACCAATAACAAAATTCATTTTATTTCGATGTCGACACCATCCACCAATCAGCCAGTGGATGATTCCACCCTTGACGTCACAGATTACGGCGAAGATCGGTCCAAGCTGATTCATGGGTTGCATCCCGTGAGTCAACCCTTCCTGTTTATCACATATTTTCGGCGCCCTTCTGTCGGGACTTTGTCTCGACCGGATAACCTTAATTACTATGACTAATATCTATCATACATCTAGCTTTTCCCGAATATACCACGACATCGCCCAATTTTGTCTTTTGATCTTTAAAATCTACATCAAATAATTGATTTTTAATTAACTCTTGATTATTTTCCGATTCTAAATAACCGTCGGAAGAAACAAAATTAGCATATGGGCCTTTACTTATTTTTACTTCATCTTTTGTATAAGAAATGCAATTTTGATCTTTTAGAACGGGACTGGATTCAACATGTGTTACCTTACCCATTTTTCCAAAATATGCTTCAGAGTCAGAGATCAACCATTCACTATCGTCCAATTTATCTAGACGAATCCTTGGCCCTCCGTCCCATACATTCTCTGAGATAAGGCTCTTCGGTAGTTTTTCAGGCACATGCTCGTCGACTATTCCAGAATCGTAGGGGGAAGCTCAGAGTCCGACTTAACGGCACCTGACGACCCGCCAGCCGAATCCACATTGATCCCTAATATCTTTTCAATGTATTGAAGGCCAAAGGATCCCATATCCCCACATTCGGGGGCTAGATTGGTTACTGCTTCCCTCCTGATATTCGGGGTCCCTAATAGTCTGACCCAGCGGGCGTCCCAAGAACAATGTAGTCCTGTTGTGGATCCCGTCCCCGAGTGACCTTTTGTGAGACGGCAATTCCATCATTTCACAAAGTGGTTAATAACAAATTTTTGTAGATCTTTTTCAGGTTCACGATTTTTGTATCGTCATATTGTTTTGTATCTTGCATAGATTAACCGGAAAATGGAATTTTTAATTTTTCATTATTTTTTTTTGTGCGATCAAAATTTGAATTTTTGATTTGTCGGAAAAATTCAAAAAGTTGTTATGATAATCTTGTAGGGCTCTCAAAAATAAACGTTTTTCTTTTCTTTACTTTTTTTCATATCATGCGTTGTTCGGCCTAAAATATCAATTTTCTTTTGTTTTTAAAAATTTTTAAAATGCTATAACTCGAATAATTTTGATTCTATCTAAAAATTTCACAAGGATTAATTGTTTGTCGCTTTGAGCACTACTAGCAACCGCACATGGAACTTTCAAATTTGGAAAAAAAGTGGTCTCGAAAATTTTCAAAATGATCTCATTTTTTTAATTTTGATCCAAAATAGCTGATTAACAAACTTGTTCTTTCTTTCTAGGCATTCAAAAATTGTGCCAAAGCACAATCTAATCTGATCAATCTTTCAAAAGTTATCGTGCCTCCACGATACTACAGACTACAGACAGACAGACAGACACCTTCGTAAAAACTGTTTTTCCTGACTCAGGGTGTCTCGAAACGTCGATATTTGAATAAATCCGCGAAAGTCATTTTTCACATAACACCAATACCTTCTCATTGAGATGAGAATGTAAAAAGAACAAGTATTTAAAAAATGGCCTACGTAAAATGAAACCCTTTTGTCCGCAGTTAGCTTATAATAAGTTACCAGAGCCAATCACAAGGGTTTTTGAATTTTGATTTGTTTTTAGTTTGATTTTTTTATGTTTATGTTTTTCTTATTTATTTTTTTATTTTAATTTTTAGTTATCAAAACTGTGGTGTCGAGTTGCTTTCTGTGTGAGTTCCCCCAGCCTCTCACGTTGAATTTTTTCATCATCCGATAATTCTGTATCGCCTAAAGGCCCTAAAGTATCAAAAGTTTGATGGATACCTGGCAAATCATCGTTTTCGTTCTGACTTTCTACGACAGAATGACACACTTCTTCCTCTTGCGAAATCTTTAGTAAATCTCTCACCTCTGGAGTAAGGTTCAACACATTTTTCTTTTTATTTCGGGCTACGTGCACCTAATTTGAATAAATTGGCAACCTTATTTATTTCTTCTAAGCTGATTTTACATAATCTGAATTATTATCCATCTACAATTAATGCAGCTCAATGTTAAATTGTCCTAACCTGATAAAAATCAAGTGCCATACGTCGGATATCAAAACGGTAAATTTCGCATTGATTCCGGAATTCAAACAAATTTTCCAAAAACCGCATTGCTTTCCGAATTTGAAACGCGCGATCTTTAGATTAATCTTCATAGTGGGCAACAGTATTTCTGTACATCATCTGCAGCTTCGCATAGTTCTTCCTAAATTCCAATGCATGTGTCTATAAAAGCGCATTACTTTCTGTAAACACAACTTTTATATAAAACTTTTTTAGAAAACGTTCCGAATGATGTTTCCTGAATATTTTTGGTCCGGCTTTGAAGAATTTTCCCAGTTTAAACTTCCCCCAATGTCTTCAATCTTGCCTTACAATAGTTCCACAACAAGTCGATCAGATATACTCAAGTGCGAGCAAATACTCTGAAACATAATTTATTCCTGTATTTTTTCTTGCAGAATCAAGTCAAGTGTTCGACTATTACCCTCATGGCGAATGTACTCCTGATATTCCTGGCATTCCTGGACATGGACCTTCTTATTCATGTGGCAGACCTGATTCTCCTTCCAGGCGTGTTTCTCGTAACAGGTCTCCTACCCCTGTAATATTAGACGGTAAAAGAAATGACTAAGTAGAACATACTTTAAAGGGGTGAGAGAATTTTTCAGCGTTAAGTTTGTATCTTTTTTTAAATTTAAAACTAAGACAGTTTATTTTAGGACCTGAAACGACCAAGCGAAACCTGTAAACAGTTTGTTTAAAATAACAGAGAATTGAAGGCAGTACTCTTCACTGATGAAAAGAAATTAAGGGTGTATTTGCATTGCCACCTAGTTAACGAAAAAACAACAGGACCTCCTAAAATTATAAGAAAAGAACATTAATCGAATTTCAATAGCACCCCTATATATAATAATATTTTAAATAACATAAAGAAATGGCAGGTCATGGTTTTGACTGGCATGTTGTTAAAATTCTATATCACAATATCAAGAGAGGAACGAGGGATCAACAACAACGATAAATTATGGAATTCTTGTCGTTTTCTTGACAGGTCTATGTCAAGCTATGGTATAGTACAGTCGGTACAAATATAGAATTATGTATTGCAAATCTAGCATTTTTTAATATGTTTTGACTTCTGATAACGGGCCCTGCTCTACCGATAAACACCTTGCCCTCGTTTATGCGCAAATCGAACTCCCCATCTATCCTCCCGTCACTAGTGAATCAGTTTCCTAGATATACGTATCTATCAACTTGTTCTAATCTCTCATCATTTAAATCAATGTCGCACATTGTTTCCTCACCTTTGCCTTCAAATACCATGATTTTAGTTTTATTTGTGTTAATTTTGAGGCGCATATTCTTCATGCTTGTATTTAGTTTACTCAATATTCTTTGCAAGTCTTCGATTAATTCTGCCATACCAACCCTGTCGTTTGCGAAAGCTAACCCACGTACCCTCACTGTCTCGTGATCTACACCTACTTTGTCGAAGAGGGAAACTTGTCCATGAATATGATAAATAGCCATGAGGACGTAGCGCATCCTTGTTTAACGTCGTGCATTAAAGCGAACCAGTCACTCAGTTTCCCATTCACCCTTACACTCGCTTTGCTACCTGCATATACTGTTTTTATTGCTTCTAGAAGCCATCCATTGGCATAAATCCACTTTGGACTTCCGATATCTTTTCTTCTGTAATTTTCATTACCCTACGAATAAGTATTTTTGTGTATATTTTACTTACGGTACTTAGTAAGCTGATACCTCTGTAATTATTGCAGTTATTTTATCTCCCTTCCTTTCGTATATTGGTACGATAATCGCTTTTCTCAAATCGTCTGGGACTCCTTCCCTCTTGATACATGAATTTATCTATTTGCACAACCTGTGAGGTATGTACAAGTCAGTGTATTCAAGCATTTCAGCGCTAATGCTGTCAACACCAGTAGTCTTATCGTTTTTCAAGTTTTCAATTATATATCTAACTTCATTGACACAGACTTCCTCATTTGAGTTTTCTCATGCAGTATATTCTATGCTGACAAACTCTGTGATTTCACATTCCTTCATCTCGTTAAATGATAATTTCATGGTTCCTTCAAAGTCATTTTGTGTTTTTTATTTTCTTCTTTCGTTCTGATTTTATTTTTACTTTTTTCATCCTTTATCTATCCACGTCAATCTTTTTCTATCTCTCTGTCAATCTAAGTTCCCGTCTATCTTTTTCTATCTCTCTGTCAATCTAAATTTACTTCTATCCTTTTCAATCCCTTCTTTTCTATCAAATCCTATCCTTTATCTATTCATATCAATCTTTTTCTATCTCTTCGTCAATCTAAATTCACGTTCATCCTTATTAATACCCTCTTCTCTATCTCATCCCATCCTTCATTTATTCATATGCATCTTTTTCTATCTCTGTTAATCTGAATTCCCGTATATCTTTTTCAATCTCCTTTTCTCTATCTCATCTCATACTACATCTATCAACGTCCACGTTTTTCTATCTCAATCAGAATTGACCTTGTTTTTAATGTCCTTTTCTCTATCTCATCCTATCATTTGTCTATCCACATCAATTTTTTTATATCTCTTTGTCAAAATAAATTGACGTCGATCCTTTTCTCTATCTAATCCTATCATTTGTTTATTCACATCAATATTTTTATATCTCTCTGCCAATCTCAATTTCCATCTATCTTTTTCAATACCCGCTTCCTGATCTCATCGTATCATACATCTATCAACGTCTATCTTTTTCTATCTATATTTCAATCCCAATTCACATTTAACTTTTTCAATCCCTTCTTTTCCATCTCATCCTATCCTTTATCTATTGATTACAATTTTTTTTCTATCTTTGATGATCTGAATTCCCATCTAACTTTTCTAATCGTTTTTTTTTCTATCTCATTGTATCCTCCATCTATCAACGTCTATCCTTTTCCCTCTCTTTGTCAATCTAAATCAACATCTTACCTTTTTCAATCCCCCCTTCTCTATCTCACCATATCCTAAATCCATCCACGTCACCCTTTTACTTTTTATCTGTCAATGTAAATTTCCGTCTATCTTTTCCAATCCCCTCTTCACTATCTCATCCTGTCCTTCATCTATTCACGTGAATGTTTTTCTATCTCTGTTAATCGAAATTGACGTTTTTTTAATACCCTTTTCTCTATCTCATCCTATTATTTGTCTATCCACATTAATCATTTTCTATCTCTTTGTCAAACTAAATTCACGTCTATCTTTCTCAATCCCCTTTTCTCTATCTCATCTTATCATTTGTTTATAACATTTATATAACTTTATTCTGCCTTCATAATATTACGTTAAACCGCAAACTAATTTGAATTCTCCCGCTAAGTCTGCCATCTTTAGTCATGCGCGATAGAATTTTAGTTCCCAAATTTTGCACGCTATCACCGTAAGCATGCATTTGCAAGCGGTCACTCCAAGCACTGATAAATCTAGTAATATTTTAGTAATCTTTTAGTAATTTTTTCTCATGTTTAATATTACTAAATAATGACTTCAATATTACCAGATTTATCGGAGGATGGCATGACCGCTTGCAAATGCATGCGTACGCGCGTGCATACATGCAGAGGTGTAAAAGCGCCCTGAGTCCCGAAACAAAATACTTTTTTATTTTCAAGTAATGATATTTCATTTCACTTGCGCTAAAAGGTGAAATTCTTCAGGTGCATTAAGGGGTTATGTTATCCATATTTCTTCTACATTGCAAGGATAAGAAGTTATATATTTTTAAATATTTCATATTACCTATGGAAAAAATTACGTTATTCTCAATTTAATTTTATTGATTTATAAATTGTATAATTTCTTCATCTTTTTCTTGAAATCTCTACTCATGGCATTTACGTTATTTCAAATATACTTCATGCTCGCGCGTTCACATATCTAATATGGCTGACTGTAGAAGAATTGCTTCCTATTGGTTAGCTTTTTTCTTAGTTTCGCCTGGCTAGATCATGTATAGACCATGGCTGTGTTCGAGAATTGACTGGCAGCACTAGTACTGCCAGTATTTTTTGTATGCGTTCGGAAACCGCTGACAGTGCCACTGCTGACAACTGTAGTGAGCGATCATATTGACTATGTGCAGGTAGGCTGAGTCAAGCAAGTAATTGCAGGAAGCGCTCGCAGTGGCGAAACTCAGAAGTTTTCTCATGCGACGAGATGCATCTTTAACGTTGTTTAATTTCTTATGTATTTTTTAATTTTCAGTCCCGATGGGTCACTCTGGCAACCATCGCCATCGTCTCTTATATTCAGTAGACATTTTATTGACGGTAAAAAGTCATTGCACCCTCAGATTCTAGGTTACGTGCCATCAATTTTTCCCGAGGAATATAAACGACCAAATCGATCAGCTGAATCAATAGAGAGCGCGAAAAAAGACGTGATCTTCAATCTACCAGCTATCTGCAGACTGCCGCGGCGGTCTGCAGACGGGCAGAATCTGTAATCTGACTATGACATAAAATTCCCGACACTGTAAACTTCCCGAAATTATAAATTTGCTGAAATCTGAAAATTCCCGAATAATAACATTCTGGACAGTTTACAATATTACCGAATTTGAAAATTCCTGAATAATAAAATTCCAGACAGAATATTATCGAATTATAGGATTCATTCTCCGTCAAAGTGTAAAATTTTATCCCCTGGCATACGTGTAAGCTCCCTGGATTCCAAAAATCGAGTAACCTCAATAATTGGTCAATTATTAAGGTTACTCGATTTTTTGAAACTAGCTTACACATATGCCAGGGGGAAAAATTTTACACTTTGACGGAGAATGACCTATAAAACATACAAACTAGAAAATTCCCGAATTTAAGCAATTAAGAAAATGGGTTTTTATTGTTTAATTTTTTTTAAATTATTGATTGAATTTAAAATAACAATAATTGTATAGATATGTTATAAAAAAATAAATTTAAAACACGTGCGCTTTGAACAAAACAAACAATGAATATTTTTAAACAAAACTTTTTGTCCAGAAATATATATTTTTTAAATTATTGTTATTTTAAATTCAATCAATAATTTTAACAAACTTTACGCATTAATTTTTTTTTCTTTGATACAAATATTTGATTATTTTATTATATTTAAAAAAATATTTTTGTGAACAGACAATTTTTTTAATTGTTCAAATTCGGGAATTTTCTAGTTAGGATATTTTCTGTCGGGAAGTTTCAAGTTCAGTAATATTATAAATTGTCGAGAATTTTCCAATTCGGGACTTTTATATTCCGGCAATTTTATAATTTCGGAAATTTTTACAGTGACGGGAATTTTATTTTTCGGAAGAGGCGACTGCAAAATCCCGAAAAATATCATTCTCGACACTTTAAAATTCGCCAATTGCAAAATTCGAAGTGAACTACTTGAAACTTGAATTATCCCTGAAGTTATTTTGTTTAGCTATTGCATTGTCCAAAGCTATCCTAAAAAACTTATTTTCGTCGCTCGTAAGTAAATTTTAACAAGTTTCAATTTTTCGATCCCAAGCTCTCTGTAAACCAACCTTTTGTGGTTGAGGATTGACCTATTCTGTTAAAAATATGTCTTCCTGGATGATTTACACTGTTTCTGATTCAGAATAAAAATATTTTTTTGTTTGAAATATGAATTATTAATATTTTTTTGAGTACCTATTTTTTCTGCATAAAATTTCCACTACTTGGTTAAAAATTAATTCACTTTCTTAAGAATAGTGGAGGATTCATCAAATTATTTCATACAAGTCATCATCATCATACATATTGAAAGATGATCTCTTTGGTTGAAAATATAACTATTTTGTTCTTTGGTTAAAAATTAATCTGTTTGATGAAAAATTCATTTATTGGGCTGAAGCTTCAATAATTTTATCGAAAGTTAACATTTTTTGTTTAATTTATACATTTGGCTAGATAATTCGACTGTCTTGTATACAACTGGTCTTTTAGCTTAAAAATTAACGAATTTCGTTGATATTTTTGTTATTTCTTAACTAAAAAATCGTTTTTCATGAAAAACTAAACCATTTTATTAAATATTCGACTTTTTGGTTTAAAAATTCATCTCATATGATAGAATTTTTTTTTTTCATCAAGTTAAAAATGTATCTTTCATTCTCTATGAACTTGAAAGAGTACATTTTATTGCTAATATTGATAAGTGATTGAATGCTAGCTATTGATGCGCTATTGTTCAATGATATGTCAGTAGAAATCACTAATTTATTAGAGGAAATATTAATTGGTTCTTAGCTAGTATTAAGTCACTTGCTTAAATTAGTAAAAATGTTAACTGATTCAAATATACAGATATGAAAATTCATCTGTTTTGGTTGAGAATTCAAATATTTTGTTAATAATTTATTATTAAATTAAATATATATATATATAGTATATATCTTAGGAAGATTTCGAATAATTTACTTATCTATACTTTTTTGTTCTAGGTAAAGGAAAATTTTGTAAGCTGATCAGAGAAGCTGATGTAAGTAGTAATTAAATCCATAGCTTATTCTTAATAAATAAAATAACAGAGGTCGTCTATTGTGATTACCGTATTTTCAGAAATAGAGCAATAAAAAATTTAGAAAAGTTTGTCAACTGAAAAATTTCCTAACTCTTCAAAAAACATCAGAAATATGCACAGACTGAAAAAACTAAGAAGTTCTAATCTCTTGGCTAATTCCTTCGTCGTAATAAAATGTACCCTCTCTTCGCGTTCGGGTTGAACACTCATGTACTTGGATTGAATTTTTGTGGTTGAAAGCGTCATCATTTGGTTTGTCTGATTAGAAATCGGAATTCGCAATTCATGGTTCTGAATTCTGTAAATTGAGCCTGGAATATGTGGATGATCCACATACGCCCCTGTTTCTTTTCTACTTTCATGGTAATTATTTTAATCGAGCTTTTTGGTTCAAATATCCCGTCATCGTTTAATTCATGTTTAACGTTGCCTAATTCTAGATGAGTGTTTGAAAGGTTAAGTTTATAACTGTACATGAATGAAACTTCGATAATTCTACCTTCGGGTAGTGGAAAATCATTTGGTACAATGACGAACACATGCTCTTTTCCCTGAAATTTAAATTTGGTTATTTCATTTGTTCGGTGCTGGTCGTTTTCCATAGAGAACACCTGGTTACATTTTTCGCATGGATGATTAGAATGAACGAGCTCCTCCTTGATTAGGTTGTCTGAGGATCCGCTGTCTACTAAAAGTCTTTCTTTTCTGTTTGTACCATGTAAGTTTGTTCTGATGGAGAATAATCTTCCTGATATTGCGAAGACTTGATCTCTGTTGATAGTTGGTCCTCTCGGTGGTCCAGGAAGTTTGATGGGAATTGTTCTCCTACCTGTAAATTGTGAACATGATTCGGTGGGAGGGACGTTGAGTGTCCTATCGGAAAATTTCGGTCTTTGCTATATCGTTGGGATTCATTGTGTCCCGGTCTTTTGCAGATCTTATAAAACATTTGAAGTCTGTTGTGAAGGCAGAGAGTGATTTGGAGGGTTGTCAATGTTTGGGTACTTTGAAGCGGACGGGGAATGTTGAAATGCTGCCCTAGGTTGAGCAAAGGCCGGTTTTGTCAGGGGTTTGTTACCGGGTGGTCTGAAATTTGAGTATCTATTGTGATGCTTTTCTCTATACCAAACCTCCAATCCTAAGGCTTCCTGCTGTGCTTCGTTCAAAATATTCGGTCACAGAGGACAAACTTGTGCGCCGATTTCGTCCTTCAAGTTCATAATGTATTTTTTTATTGCCGATTTTTCCTCTATTTGAATTGCTAGGAGACACAGACTGAGCACGGACAGAGACAAAGCTGAGACAGAGATAGAGACACAGAGAGAGCAGGAACAGAGACAGAGACACATACAAAACAGGAACAAAAATAGCAGGAACAAGAACATAGACACATGCAGATTAGAGACAGAGACCTAGACTGAGCACAGAGAGAAACAGAGCTGGGACAGAGACAAAGACGAGAACAGACATAGACAGAGCATGGACAGAGACAGAGCAGGAACACAGACGGAGACACAGACAGATCCAGAACAGAAACAGCAGGAAGATAAACATAGGCACAGGGAGATCAGGGACTGATCAAAGACTGAGCACGGATAGAGGTATAGCAGGAACAGAAACAGCAGGAACAGAAAAATAGACACAGGAAGATCAGGGACAGAGACACTGACTGAGCAAGGAGAGAGACAGAGCTGGAACAAAGACAGAGACACAGACAGAGTAGGAACAGAGACTGAGACACAGACAGAGCAGGAATAGAAACAGCAGGAACATAAACATAGACACAGGGTGATCAGGGACAGAGACACAGACAAAACAGGGGGAAAAACAGCAGGAACAGGAACATAGGAACAGGTGTATCAGGGACAGAAACAGAGATGGGTCAGAGACAGAGCAGGAACAGAGACAGCGACACAGACAGAGCAGGAATAGAAACAGCAGGAACATAAACATAGACACAGGCAGATCATGGACAGAGACACATACTGAATACCGACAGAGACAGAGCTCAGGCAGAGACAGAGGCACAAATAGAGCAGAAAAAGAATCAGATAAACCGACAGAGCAAGAACAGAAACATAGACACAGAAAGGTCAGGGACAGAGGTTCAGACTTAGCATGGACAGAGACAGAGTTGAGACGGAGAGAGAGACACAGACACGGCAGGAACAGAGACAGAGACAAAGGCCAAACAGGAACAAAAACAGCAGCAACAGGGACGTAGGCACAGTCAGATCAGGGACAGAAACAGGGCTGGAGCAGAGACAGAGCACGAACAGAGAAGGAACAGAGACAGAGACTCAGACACAGCAGGAACAGAAGAGCACGGAGAGAGACAAAGCTGGAACAAAGACAGAGACACAGACAGAGCAGGATTAGAGACAGAGACACAGACGAACACTTCCAAATGTAACACATCGTACCTACAAGATATCATGTACTTTTCACAGATTTAATAAAACTCACTGATGAGGGTCACCATTGTGCGCCGAAACGTCTGAAACAACCTAATTCGTTTCAAATCACCTGACCCTAAAGCCAACAAATTACATCAACAATTTCTACACAATTTAAAATTTAATTATACCAGACTTTCGGGCTATTTTCGAGCTCTTGAAATACCCGAAACCCAGTTTAGAAAAAAAACCTTATCACTGACAACCAACCCTCAATTTGTAAAAATAATGTTTGGACAATACAAACTACTCCAGAATTTTGGTTTATTTTCGGGCTCTAGAAATACGCAAAATCAATCTCTCAAAATCAAACACTGTCACTGGCAACCACTCCTCATTTTTTTTAAATACTTTTTTACAACAAAAAAAATACTTCATAATTTCGGGCTATTTTCGGGCTGATTTTGGCAGTAATGCCGACAACCACTCAATTTTTAAAAATAATTTTTGGACAAAATAAGAAATTTTTGCTGAGTTCTGCTCGGCGAAGATAACAAGATCGTCTTATGAAAAATTTCCTCATCTCTCATATTTCCTAAAATACCCCAGTTTTTTTGGGACCGGAAAATACTTATGTCCTGCAAATTATCGAAAGAGGAAATTCGAAAATGAGACATTTGTTTTGAGTTCTGCTCGGCGAACACAACAATATTGAAGTTCCGAAATTATTCAACATTTTTAAATCAAAATTATTAAATCTCAATGCAACTCGCATTTAAATAAATTTTTGAAATAATTTTACAGATTGGGCAATATTTTAGTTTTTAAATTTTTCAAAAACATAATTAGTGATTCAATTCTGGTAGCGCCACTTTTCCTGCGTTTTATTTTTAATATTAAATAATCTTGTTCGGTTTCAAAAAGTTTAAGTTTTGTAATCGAATTCGTTGTCAGTTTTTATGAAAAATACATCGACAAATTGACGAAACTTTTTAGTTCTCAAAGCTAAAACGATAAGAAACCCATGCTTGGGACACATCTGTTTAGCATTATGCTGGAGGACAGTGGACAGCCACAGCACGCCGAAGAATCGAGTTCTCCGGTACCTGCGTTTTTTTCTTATAGAGTTGTTTTACATTTGTTTGTTACTATAATTCCTCTAATGACTAATATCATCTAATGATTTTTAGGAAAATCATAAGTAGCTCAACTTTCAACCAAAGAAATGAATCTGCAACTAAAAAAAATGAATCTGTACCAGTGTAGTACAATTTTCAACCAAAATATGTAACTTCCCTAGAAGAACTGTAATAGTTGAAACGTTTCGATGAAATGAAGAGTAGCATAATTTATTCGATAATGACCAATTGGTAACAAAATAGTTAAGTCTTCACCAAAAACAGATTAATTTGTAGTCAAACTGTTCCATTTTTAAACAAAAAGATTATTTTTTTTTAACCAATGAAGATAAATTTTAACCCAGAAAACTGGTTTTCACACAAATAAATTACTTTTCAACCACAGAAATGAATTTTTAAGGAAGTTGTTGACATTTTAACCACGTGGTTTAATTTTCAACCATAAAACATGAATAATCATCGAAAATGGTCATAGTTGATAGTTCAAGTGAAAAAGATTTAATATTACATGAAACCCAATTAAATTCAACCAGAGAACCAAATTAGTCGTATTGCCAGTTAAAGAAAATTAAATTTAAATTAAAGTAAATGTGAATAAAAAATTCAATTTCCAACCATAGAAGTAAATCTTTCATTAAAAAATAAATTATTAACGAAGTTGTTCAACTTTCAACCAATTAGGTTAATTTTCAACCAAAACAATAAATTTTGAATTAGAACTGTAATATTTAAATATTTCCAACAAAAAAAAAAGGTTGCAATTGTGAATCAAGAACAGCAAACTTCATCCAAAAACTATGAATATTCAACAAAGTAGTTGAATTTTCAACGGAATAGATGACTAATAGTAATACCAAGAAGAATAATTTTGTACCAAAAAATATGAATTTGCAAAAACAAAAGATTTTTTAACAGAATTCAAATTTCAAACCCAAGAAAGATTTCTCAGTAATCGCAGAAAAAAAATGTAGTCAAGTTGTTCAATTTGTAAGGAAGAAAAATGTATGGCCAATAAAAAAAGGATACTTTATATTCGACTGTTGTATGTTGTATTGGACTGTTGGTTCTCGCGCTTCGCGCTCGATAATATATTTATCTCGCGCTTCGCGCTCGATGATGTGTTTACCTCGCAATATTATGCATTACCATAGCTTTCTTACACTTCAATAAAATATATCAATATTATAGGTCAATCGATTCGTCTCGAATCAAGGAATCTTTTATGTTCTTTTATCACCGTCGAGCATTCCAATACATTTATTGTAGCGTTTATCAGTCGAAAATTGTGCAGAGAAATTCACGAAATTTATGGAGTTCACGGAATGAATGGAATTCAAGGAGTTTTTGGAATTCAAGGAATTCATGCAATTCACGAAATTCACTGATTTTATAGAATTCACGGAATTCATGGAATTCATGAAATTCAATAAATTCTTGAAATTCACATTTATGGAGTTCACGGAATTCCCGAAATTCATGAAATTCAAGGAATTCAAGAAATTCGCAGAATTCAAGGAATTCAGGAAAATTCGCAGAATTCAAGGAATAAGAGGAATTCACGAAATGCATGGAATACACGGATTCATTAAATTCACGGAATTCACTGTATTTATGGAAATTACGGAATTGATGGAATTTAAGGATTTCGCAGAATTTATGGGATTAACAGAATTCACGGCGTTTATGGAATTCAAGCAAAGTATGAAATTCATGGAATTCAAAGAATCGATGGCATTCAAGGAATTAAAGGAATTCATGGAATTCACAGAATTAATGTAATTTACGGAATTCGCGGAATAAATTAAATTCAAGGAATTTATGGAATTCATGGAATTAAAGGAATTCATGTAATTTTAGAAGAACTCATAGGATTCAAGGGATTCCGTGACTTGCGTGATGTCCTTGAATTCCATGAATTCATTGAATTCCGTGAATTGCTTGAATGTTACGAACTTCTTGAATTTGATGAATTCCATAAATTCGGCGAATTCCTTGAATTCCATGAATTCCATGAATAAAAACTACTTGTTGGCCCCTCAGATGTATGCAATTCCATGATAATGCGGGGCGAACTTTTTTTTAGCCTATGAGACAATAAGTTATACGCAATAGTGTAATATAAACCAAATGCAACATAATTATTCCATTAAAAACACATTTTCTCGTGAATTATCCAGTCACAGTGTCAATAGAAAAATACTTCTCTTCGCTTACTGCTAACATTCGCCAAACTAATTTCATGTTTGCCCAGGATAGTATCCCTTAAGGCAATCGGTCGTACTTTTTGTTTGGATCTAGTGAAGAAGAAATGGAAGTTAGACGACTACTTTAAACATAGCGACGTCTTTGGGTAAATAAGTACTTACCCGAAGAGTTCGAACCATCTGCCAACAATTTTCTATCCCAGTGTGAAAAGAATGGTCCAGGTGCTGCACATAAGTTCTCTATTGCCTCTGCTACGACCTTCTTTTGGTTGCTCTGACGGTGACGCCGGATAGTTGAATATGTCACATTAGGCTTTACAACCAATTCTTTTCTCGGCACTCCTAAATAGTCAGCCACTGTATTCAACGCTAAATCCACTGTTTGTTTCATAATATGAACAAAAAAGCGGTCGCTTGTCTGTGTCCGATCCACAGCAGATGTGATAGCCTTACTAAGAACTGGAATTTTTTTCTTTCCCCTGTCCCTCCATGCATGTGGCAATTAAAAATCTAAAAAGCAACAAGAAAGGAAACGGTACATTAAACGCGTGATTTATTGTGAAAAAATCGCATTCCGTATAATGTTTACTAACCTGCACCTTTTGTTTCAGATTTCTCTGCTGCGTCTCCATCGGAATCTTCAAATCTGACGTCAATTTTCTGGCCCTTCTTAAAAAGACCTTTGACTTCTTCATCGGACCGGCGCTTCAGTTTCCGCTCACCTTCATCGCGTTTTTCCTTTGGTAATTTTTTTTTTCTCCCACTTTTTATCCACAGACACCACTGATTGACACATTGCATCGATTTCTAGAAAAGCCGATCTTCTTACTGCGATCACCAATATCAAATAGCTTATCCAACTATGCAATAAATAAATCGCGCTTCTTGCTGGTGTTCCTGTTTATTAACCTTTTTAGCTCAATCCAGTCCTGGTGTATTTCCATAAATCTGTTGACGACAGCGAGCTTGCCAACAGTTGGAACACCTCCTTTGACCCAGAAATCTTGCAAACGATCAGCAGCAACAATGCCGGCCTTTCTGAGAGGTACAGCCGGAGGTTCGTAGAGATACAGTATATGTTGTAACACGTTCCTGAGCGTGGGCAACTTGTTGTCTCTTCGGATTTTCGGCTCTTCGCCGCCTATTAGCCAGGCCGACGCAGCTGATCTTGTTTTCACTTTCTTCCGCATTGTCATCGTATTCAAATCCTGTGAAATCTTTTGAGAAACATATTAAAGCTCTTGAAAATGCCTTAGAATCTTCTAAACCAATCAAATAATTTAAATCCTATAAGTGACATTAAATTACTGAAATCAATAAAAAAAATCTTAGGATCTTTCAAAGTACCTTAAGATATTTAAAATCCTTCAAAATATTTTGTAACTCCTTGAATTTGTTAGGCTCTTTAAAATCCCTTGTAATTTTCAAAAACACCTTAAAATATTTCCAATCCTTTGAAATTCTTTCAAATTATTGCAATAACAAAATCCTTCGATTCTTTCAAAATCACTTGAAACTTTTTAAAGCTTCAGAAATTGTCTTGGCATCTTTTAAGATACTCTAAAAGTTCTCAAATCTTTTACAATTTTTTGAAATTCCTTTAAATTATTGAAATCTCTTGGTAATGCCTTGTAGTCTTTACAAATTCCTTACATATTCATTGGAAATATTTTTAAATTACTTGACAGTTGAAACGTTTTAAAGCTTTCGAAAATGGCTTGGAATCTTCTAAAAGACTCAAAAATATTTCAAAACCTTTGAAATCAATTAAGTTACTGAACTCAATTGCAAACTCCTCGGAATATCGTAGCATGCTGTAAAATTTTGCAAATCCTTTAAACTTTTTTTAAATTCCTTGAAACTTGAAATTTTTGTTGGAATACCTCAAAATTTTTTTAAATACTCCAAAATATTTAAAATCCTCTGAAATCATTTGAAATTTCCTTGGATTCTTGAAATTTTATAATCTCTTTAAAATCAAATAAAAATGTAAAAAACAGCCTTAAATGTTTCAAATCCGTTGAAATTCCTTCAAATTATTCCAATAAAAAAAATCCAATGGAGTCACTAAATATTTCAAGACCTTTTAAAACTTTAAAGATCACTCAACACGTTTTAAAGCTTCTGAAAGTGCCTTGGAATCTTTTAAATTACTCTAGAATACTCCAAATCCTCTGAAATCAATTAAATTACTGAAATCAAATGAAAAATCATTGGAATCTTAAAGAAAACTTAAAAAGTTGTCAAATTCTATAATTTTTTTGAAATTCCCTAAGGTATTCCTTATCTTCAAAAATTTCTTCAAATTATTGAAATAAATACAAAATTCGATTGGATGACCAAATCTGTCGAAGAAGATGCCTGTATCTGCTTCGGAGAGACTCCTTTACTGATGTCACGTCCTGATATATATATATATATATATATATTCATTTATTTACTTATTTATTCATTCATTTATTCATTTATTTATTTACTTATGGATCAGAGTTTTACGAGAATCTTTTTTAATTTGATTTTTTCGTCAATTTTTCTCGACCTGCATGAAAAAGGTGATTTATAACCGATCTTGAAGTTTAATCTCTGAATTCATTCTTTTCAGTGAGTAGTTTTAGGAAAAATATTCACCATACACATATGTCAAAAACTAAAAAAATAGGGCCATCTTCAAAGTCCAAGTTCAGCGATTTCGCTTCTGTATAAAGCTATAAAGTATATTATGCTGAATAAAACGTCATAGAAATAATTTTAGTGAAGCTTTTGTTTTTTTCTGACATCAATATTTAGAAGGCTAAAAAGCTAATTTTCATAACGACCTAATTGCTATAGTCGAAATTTTATATGTGAATATTATATTATGTCAGTTCATACACTGAACCTTGTACAAGTAAAGCATGAGAGGTTTTTCTGTGCATTTCAATTTCTGAGGACAGGGATTTTTTTAACGACCTTCATTTGCACAAGTTTCTCAATTTATTTGAAAAATATTGATTTTGTGTAGGAATATTCTTCAGACAAATGGTGTATTTTGAAAAAACATAACTTTTTCGTGAAACAAATTTTTGTGTGAAATCATTATTTTTTGATAAAATCGAACAAAACTGAGAATTACTAAGATTTTTAATGATTTTGGTCAAAAATTGAAATATATCTTGAAAAGTATGCATTTTGGAGAAGAATGCCGTAAACAAAAAATGTACCGAAAAATGTTTGACTTTCGTTTTTTTTATGAACTTGATTTAGAAAACAATTCTAGACAATAAGACACAAGAATTTTCCATATAACCAAAATCATTATAATGCGTGTGCGTTAATACATTTAAATTTTAAAGAATAACGTACACGGAGAATATTATTATTATAAATTAATTATAATTTAATCCGCGATTCAGTAAGAAATAATACAACTAGATAATAAAGATTATCTGACAGTTGGGTAAAATGAGATGTCGATTACCTACCACAATATCTTAGAAACGGCACAATTTTGGGGGTTACATCTATTGACTTTTTTGTTTGCCGGACCAAGTATAACAACTTAGATACTTTCCAGATCTGGACGTTTTGGGCCCAAAATCCCATATGACATTGGCACCCTCCTTTTTGCAATTTTCAGCAAGGATTTTTATTATATCTTAAATTTCTCAACTGCAATTTGTTCACAAATGTTTGCCTCATATTCATGAGTTTTTTTGAATTTTTCCCATTGCCTCTTTAGGAGAAATAATGCTCTAAACATGACTCTTCTTAAGTGTGCCCGAAATTCCTTACTTTTTTTTTTACATTTTTCAGTCTGCAAAGCACACAAAATTGCTTACATTAACGTCTTTAAGCTCATTTACGTGGAACACTTTCAGCTTTCAAATGACTATTAACTTATTACTCTAGCATTTTTTTGGCTGAGTTTCTAACCTTCAAAGGCAGATGTCTATCATTTTTGCGCCGATAGTAGATGATTACTTAACCCTAATCGGCGAGAAAATTCGAGTCCTCTGGCTTTGACGTTGAGAAAGTATGTGAAGAAAAAATGCTAGCTCAATGAATGACGGATCATTTTAAAGGTGGAAATGATCTACGTTCATTTCCACCTTTAAAATGATCGGAATATTCTTTTTTGGTTCATTATCTACGTTAATGAACCAAAAAAGAATATTCCGACAAATTTTTTGTAGCTTACAGACCTGCAAAACTGCACCCAGAAAAAAGTTTATTTGAATCAAAGAAACTTTCTTCAAATCAAAGAAATTCTAGTATTGATATACGATCAAAGAAACATTTGTTTAATTTAAAGAAATTTTTTGTTACATTTTTGAATTTGATTTAAAGAAATATTTCGTTAAATTAAACAGAAAATTTCTTCAAATTGAAGAAATATTTATTTGCTTCAAACCAAAGATTTCTTTAAATTAAAGAAATATCATTTTTTATTTTACCTTTATATTTCTTTAAATGGAATAACCGTTTTGGTTAAAACAAAAAAATAGGTTAGTTCAAAATAAATATATATTTTCTTTAAGTTCAATAACGAATTACAAATTAATGGGCATGCATTTTTTTGCTTAAATTAATTTATTGGGACACAGAATACGATGAAACGCGATTGTTTCTTAAACGAACATTTACAGGCTTTACAATTTGTAGTGATATTAGGTATACCTACACTGTAGAAAATTTCTGTTGGAAACTTCCAACAAATGTATTGGAAGCTTATTTCCGAAACGTAAGGTAACGCTACAATACATGATGTATTGGAATTTTACAATACCTCGTAGAGTTAACGCTACGATGACTCCACCAATTACAACACTTACAATACATTTATTGCAATTTCGCCATTCTCATATGTGACGCGATCCGAGAAAAGGGACCTACTAGGCAAAAGTGGAATTTCACAGGGCAAGCGATTGAAGAAATCTCGAGCTCGAAGTGGCCCGGCGTAGTAGAAGTCTCAGAGGGGAATTCTGACCCCCACTCTGAACAGTTCGACCGTGGTTCCCCACTCTCTTCTTCTCTCGCTCGCGCACCGGCAATCCAGTCCAAGTTCTCGCGTCTCTTGTCCTGTGCTGCAGAAATTTCGTTAAATTTGTTTTTAAACTTAGAAAAGAAAATGATTTTTTACCATTAGTGTATTTGGACATGAATCTTTATTTTCCAAAAAACATTCGATTAAATTATAAAATTCATAAATAAATGTGTGATGATTATATTATTAAATTAAAAGGCTTTTCCGAAATGAAAAGTAATATCCAAGTACACTTATGGCGAAAAATACGACCGTGTGAAAAAGGGACGACTGAATAATTCCGGAAAATAAAACACCCCACACTGTAAAATTCCCGAGTTGAAAAGTTCCCGCATAATACAATTCTCGATTAATAAAATTTCCGAAAAATAAAATTCCTGGAATGGAAGATTCCCGACAGTTTCTAATATTACCGAATTTAAAAATTACCGAAACATAAAATTCCCGTCACTGTAAAATTCTCGAATTGAAAAATATCCTAATAATAAAATTTCCGAATAATAAAATTCCCGAATCATGGAATTATCGAATAATAAAATTTTCGAATAATGAAATTCTCGAATAATGAAATTCCCGAATAATAAAATTCTTGAATTATAAATGTTCCGAATTGAAAAATTCCCAACAATTGCTTATATTACCGAATTAGAAAATTCGCGAATAATAAAATTCATGAATTGGAAAATTTCCGACAGTTTATAATATTACAATTCTTTCTACCTTTTGAATATATATAAATCAAAATTTCTAACGACGATACTTCCAATTTATGAAATACGTTTAGCTCTGTCCTAGAGTGGTTGACTCAGTTATTTAAAATTTCAACAACTAATTTTTTCCGTGTAGAAATAAAAAAATTAAATTTGTGGAAAAACCGCACAAGAGACGGAATAAAAATTAATGGACAAATGTTGTTCAACCAAAAATGATCTACAAATTTTTTCTAAACGTTTGTTATACAAATTTTCCTAGAACCACTTTACGCTAGGATGCGTATTTTTGGTTCAAATCGAAGGAAATAACATTAAAAGTAAACAAATTAAATATAAATTGTTCACCCAATTTTGAAAATTTTGAACATTTTGAATGTTCACCCAAAAAGGATCTACAAATTTTTTATTAATCATTTTTAGATAGAACAAGTAGATTATCTTTTAATCGTGAAAACAAAATAAAAAATTTAACTTTTGGACAAACGACACAAGAGACGAAAAAAATGAAAACACAAAAGTCGTTCAACCAAAAAAATCTACAATTTTTTTATAAACTCTTGTTATAAAAATATATTAAAAATTAAGTTTAACATTTTTGGAAAAAGGACACAAGCTACAATAACATTTTATTTAACAAAAATTTTTGCCTTAATTATATCTGTACAAATTTGCTCAAAACGACTTTCAGCTCGGATGCGTATTTATAGTTTAAATCGTAAAAAATACCATTGAAAATAATGAAATTAAATTTATGGAAAAACAATACAAGTTGCAATAAAATGATTAATAACAAATTTTTTTTTACATCCTCATCCAGAGAAGTTATTAGATTTGTGTAAAATTTGACCCCCCCCCCTGGTTTTTGTCAAATGTCCACGTTTTGAGGCTCCCTGAACTCAAACAACAGGTTTTTACGCATGTGTCTGTCTGTCAGTCTGTCTGTCTGTATGTCTGTCTGTGAGCACGATAACTTTCGAAAAAAATGACCGATTGGATTGGCCTTGAGTCTCCTAAATTAAAGGTCAAGTTAGTTAGCCAGCCCTTTGGACAAAAATTCAAAAAGTGAGCGGATTTTGAACATTTTTGAGAACATTTTGTTCAAAATTTGAGAATTTTCTGTGCGGCTGTTGCATTTGGTCCCTTGTTTTCCCCCTCAGCAATCAACGAAGTGAAGTTAGCTGGTGGTTGAAGTGAAAATACCTAATAACTTGGGAAAATATTATTTTTTCCAGTAAGGGTTTATTTGGAAATTATTTTTTTATTTTTCAAAGGCTATTCAATTGAATAATAAAACGGTTGTAACATAAAGTTTTATTGCTAGGCCCTCGTCAATCTGACGCAACAAAATACTTAATCGATTGGTCAACAATTTTTTGAAATGAGAGTTCATTTCAAAAAATTTTCTTGCGATTTTTATAAAGTTTTATTGTTCAAAATTCAGTAATCTTTAAAATAATGTATAAAATCGAGGCTAATAGCCATATTGTTAGAAATAACAAATTTTATAAGAGTTTAATCTGTCATTGTTTAATAGCAGGTATTTTCACTTCAACCACCAGCTAACTTCACTTCGTTGAGTGCTGAGGGGAAAAAAATGAAGCAGATACATGGGATTCGGTCCTTTTTTTGCCCTATTTTGCTAATATCTTCGTAAAAACTAATTTTTTATATATAAGTGTATTTGAAAAATAGTTTTTATTTTTGAAGAACTATTTAATGAAATAATAAAATGATAATAATTATTTCATTGTTTGATTCAATAGTTCTTAAAAAATAAAAACTATTTTTCAAATACACTTATATAGATAAAATTAGTTTTTACGAAGATATTAGTAAAATAAAGCAAAAATGGACCGAATCCCATAAATTTGGTCTATTGTTTACCCCTCAGCACTCAACGAAGTGAAGTTAGCTGGAGGTTCAAGTGAAAATAGGTACCTAATTTAACATTAGGGGCCCCAGTGTGACGTCACAAATTCGAACACCCCCACCCCCCGCCTTTAAGACAAAATTTGTTCTGCAACTTAATTTGATAAACGCCTAAAATAAAACACAAAACATACAAACTTAATATTTTAACAGACTTCACAGACCAAAATGCTCTCAAAACATATTTCCCCTGCAGAGGAAATAGGGTGGTTTTTCACGAAAATAGAGGAATAAATATATATTACATTTTAAACAAAATATTTTTTTTTATTAGTTGAATGTTTATAGTCGCATCAACTGCCAGGGTCATTAGCGACTGTACTGTAGGGTTAATAATTTTAGTAGAAAATTCATCACTTTGGTTGAAAAGAACTATTTTGTTGAAAATTCTTTTTGTTTGAAAATTAATTTGTTTGAAACTAAAATTTTTACTATTTCATTCTTGGTTGAAAAATTATCTTTTTTGGATGAATATTCAACTATTTGGTTGAAAATTGATAACTCTTATTTAAAAATGAAAGTATTGGCTTAAAAATGTATATAACTTGTTGAAAATACGTCTTTTTTTGCAGAAAATTAATCTTTATGGTTGAAAATTAATCTTTTTAGTATAAAATTCATTTATTCCAGTTGAAGATTCATCATTTTTGTTGAGTGAGCAAGTTAAGTGGAGTACACTGCATAAACTGTGCATCTGGATTATCACTTGCCATCGCGACACGTATAGTCATTGTTATTGGTTGTCGAAACACTCGCGGGCTTTCGCGCAATCTGACTCACGTGTTACTGCATGTTGCCGACTGGCATGCTCTGTAGTATATACAACTGTATTGTACAGTCTACAAATATCAGTCATATGTACCGCGCATGCGTCAGAAGAGAGAGACAGTAGAGTCTCGGCGCTTGGACCAAAATCGCATGCGCGCACTCCGTAAAAGTATACATTTACGGCGGCCGGCCGGCAAAATACCCCCTCCAGCAGACGAGAACTTCGCGTCCCCCAAACAGACAGAGACAGATACGAAAACCGTCCGATTTCGCATAAAATATTTTCGTGCTCTTTTGAAATCCGTTGGAAAAATTTAAAAAAGTTCAACATTGACAAAATGGCGGCGGTTTTTCTTAAAAATTTCAAACCTAATTTTTTCAAAAAATCCATCGTTTTTTTTTCTCTTGATTTTTTTTATTTGTTACTAATATGGTGAATATATTTCACTAGAGTTTATCTTATGCCCGCGTCTTGGAGAGGCTGAAGAATTTTTCTTCTTCTAAAAAATGAAAATTCACGATTTTTGCAAAAAGAAGACGAGATATGAAAAAAGTTGAAGAATCAAGGTTTTTCCTTGAAAAAAGTTCTACAAAAATGTCCTCTGGCACTTTTTTTTGTCTTTCGTTATTATTGAACTATTCGCTAAAATATGAATAATAACAATTTTCCGCTGTCATAAATAATCAAATTGGATGTAAATAAAAATAATTATATAATAAACATGTAATGTGCGAGTGGTGAATCAATAATATTTAACTGCATATTTAATAAATAATAAAATATTATTTATTAAATATGCTTTAGTTCGACATTATATTTCTCAGGCGTAACATTTGCTTTTATTGTGCAATTCAATCATGCTTTCTGTGTCAAATTGATTTCCGATTGGCCCAGGTTGTTTGATATTTGTAGGTCAGTATTTATATTTCTACTTAGTTGATTCATTAACTGTTTTTCTTCTTCTTCCGCTTCTATTTCACTGCTTTTCTTCTTCGGACATAAAGTCCTTTTACTGCCTGCTCTTTAGATTCTGCCCTCTTTCGTCAGACCTTCTGCGGTAGATCGGACGTCGATACTACTACCTACTCACCTCCAGTTAGAGAAGAGAAGCTGCAAGAATTTCGAAGGGTGAGATCTTTCATGCGAAGGAAGGCCTGAGCCTCACCTTGCTTCTTATCGACAGCCTTTTCCTTGTTTCCTCCTATCTCTATGACCTGATCCCAACGGGTTGAGATTCTCTGGTTCTTTCTGGTTCAGGTTTCGCGATGAGTATTACAGGATATGCCTAATTTTTGAAACAGGGTATTTTTAGAGGGCCTCACGGAAAGTAATTTCGTAGCAATACTTGTTATTCCAATATTCGTAGTCATCGTATAGTCAATTGAGCCGCTGGATAGTGTAAGGGCATACAAAATTCACTTGGCCGTTCCGGTTGGTCCTTGTTGTATTTAAGGTCGAGCTGGAATATTCAAATTTTTAAACATATGGCTTTGTAGGAAATTTTATGGCCATATGTTTCAAAAATTTAATTTTAAAAATCGATTTTAGAGATAACAGGGGCCAACCGGAACGGCTATGTTAATTTTATATGACGTTACACTATCCAGCGGCTCAATCATGACTGAGAAAAATTAGGTATATATATATAATTAAAAAATGAGGTTAAACAACCACCGCAGGGTCCCACTGGGAGCAACTCCCATCTAAAAATGACACCGGCTCCCAGTAGGACCGCGATAAATCACACTTATGACCTCGTCTCACAACCGTGAGATGGGTGGTCACAGGACACGACGAAATCACAACGACAGGCCGGCGAAACCCTCGTGTGTTTTATATTTGGTTCCTCATCAGAGAAACGGAACCTGCGAAGAACAGAAGACAAAGCGGGGGCCAACATTATTTCTAATTTAGTCATGCAATGTTGAAATTCATAATTAAAAACGAATAAAATAAATTAAATAAATGCTTTGTATACAAAAATGAAAAAATATAAAAACAGAGTAAAATTTGAATTTTGGTACCTTCAATCAATTGCTTATATCTCCGGTATTTCTGCATATATTTTATTCAACAATACCTTTGTTTCTCTTAAAAGTGCGATCTGTATAGAAAAAATAAGAAACTGGACATAATTTGAATTTTTCTATTTTTGCACGGCGATAGAGTGAATTTTCGTTTTTTATTTTGGCGCGAAAAATTGACTTTTCTCATATATTTTGGGATATAACACGTAAACTACTAAACATATTGAAAAACAATATGCAACGCGATTGTTTAAAGTTTTATTACCATTAATTTGAGACCTCGTGCGACACAATCCGACGATTAGAACTCAATATATAGCCTAACATATGAAGCCACCACCGAAAAAAATGGAAAAAATTTTCAAAAAATCTTATCTCGAAAACCTATCCATAAAAAATTTGTTTAATGTGATTTTCGAGTTTAGCGAGCTGAAATACATAGAAAAAAAATAGTGGCATAAAATGTACAGAACTTTTTTTTTAATTTTGTAAACTAGTGTAATCAATCAAATAAGTAACTATTAAACTATTAATGCTTAGAACCTGTCTTTAAAACAGAAGATTCTTTTCTCCTATATTCATCATTTAAATTATAAGAACCTACAATATTAAGCTAATTCAGTTAACAAAAATCATATTACAGTGCTTCAAAAATGAAGGGAATGTATAAAGGCAGATTTGCGGTATTAGATTATTATAAGGATTATGTCATAAGATATATTATTATTGATATGTACATTACTAACAAGAAATGTCACTGTAATTATCCTCGTCTTCGATATCTTCGATTTCCTCTGACAATTTTGGCAGCTTGTTCTGTGGTTAATCCTTTTTTTTCTTATTGTGAATATGGCAAAAAATATGTAAAAATTAACGCACTTGTAATTTATCAATGTTTAAAAACTGCGATAAATCAAAGTAAATAATCTCAAATAGGTGAATATCATGTCCACCATGGAGCAACTATTTTCGGCAGGCTCAAGTTCGAGGCGTCGAATGAACCATTATTAACAAAGAAATTTTTAACATTAAAAACGAAAATTATTGTTCAAAACCTGTAGAAAAACTTGCAAAAAACCGCGAATAAAAATATTGAAAAGCTTTTCATTTTCAACGATTTGAAAACATCGATATTTCGGACCGCATCGGGTAGGATACTCCCTTCAATTTACGTACGTGGAAATTTTAAAGTTTTATTTACAGTTCATTATGATATTATCAAACCAAAATAGCAAAAATACAACAACAAAAATTTCTTGGGACAAAGCTCCAACAGAAATGGTTTAAACGGCCCTGATTGTCTACGGTATTGGAGAGTCCCGATTTACCATAAAGGTCATTGAGGGTACCCCCGAAACGACCGGTAAAGCGGGACTCCAGTGTATTGAACTAAGGGGTGATTCAATAGTCTTGAGACTAATTTCAGGCACGTGTGAAAGTGGACCCTGAAAAAATATTTCAATGCAGTTGCTTATATTGTATCATTTTATTTTCAGTCTATCAAATACAAGTTTACATTGCAGCCAATGGACCATTATCTTCGATTTTACGCAGCTTACTTGTAACGCTATCCATCATGCGTTGGACGACCGATACGTTGATTTCTGTCAATTTCCTCCTACTAAAAAAAAAGTCAGGAATCGTCAGAAAAAAAGTCAGGACTTCTGACCATTTCTGACCACTTGTGTTACGTTTCTCGACAGAAATCGTCAGGAAAAGTCTGAATTCACGAGAAGTGTTAACAAATCGTCAGAGCTTGGGTTCGAAGGATAATCCTTTTTATTAGGGGTCCAAGAATAGAATGTCAGAAAATCTAATCCCTTTTATATTTGCCAGGTTATTTATATTATTTATTTATATTTATTTATGCATATTCTATTTTTATTTATATTTAATTATCAATATTTATATATTATATGACCCTGAAGGTGAATCTGAAAATTTTGTCCATTTTGACGTATCTCTTTCTCTTTAAGGATACGTTATATTTATCCTATTTTTAAATTTTTTAGGAAAATTTTTAGGTATCTGAAATCGACGAAACCCGTAGATTCTGAATTTCTAACTTTTGAATCAGTAACCTGCGACTTTCTACCTTACCGACCTATGGTAAAATGATAATATTAAAAATAGCCAGCAGCATAGGAGAGAAAGAAGATGGCTGAGTCGAAGGATGATAAAGTACTGAGTGACGTTATCAGTTATTTACACCCGATCGATAAGGTAGGCTCTGATAAGGTATAGCGACAGAGGCTCCATCTATGGCTGGAGATGTGCATTATCGATGGCCCCTGTTTGACCGAACTATGGTAAAATAATAATATGAAAAGTTACCGACTTACCTGTTTTACCGACTGATAGTCACATTGTTCTCTACCTTATCGAAATATAGAAAAATGATAATATCGAAAATTACCGACCTCCCTGTTTTACCGACTGATGATAACATTGTTCCCTACCTTACTGACATAGAAAACTTACAATATAAAAAATTACCGATCTCCCTGTTTTACCGACTTATGATAACATTATTCCCCACCTTACCAACATATAGAAAAATGGTCATATAAAAAATTACTGACCTTCTGTTACACTGACAGATGGTAACATTGTTCCCTACCTAGCCGACATATAGAAAAATGATAATATAAAAAATTACTGACCTCCCTGTTTTACCGGCTGATGGTAATATTGTTCCCTTCTTTACCGACATATTGGAAAATGTTAATATAAAAAGTAACTGACATACCTGTTTTACCGACTGATGGTAGCATTGTGCCTTACCTTGCCGACGTAGAGAAAAATAACACTATAAAAAATTACCGATTTACCTGTTTTACCGACTGATGGTACTAAACTGTTTTACCGATCGATGGTCACTTAGCACAGAACATAACCTTATAATGTTGAATTATCAGGAATCTTCATTACCAATATCACTGTTTTACCTACATAGCATGACACAAACAGAACCCTCCCTTCGTCGGTGGCGCCATCTGTTGGCACATTACTGCATTATCGATGCGCAGCTAACTTCAGAGTGCAGCCACAGCCGCCTAGCCCTACTACTTATGTGGAATTTGTACACAAAGGGATTTGTTGGTTCGGACTTTTTAACGAAGCTGCAGCATGGTCAACTGCGCAGAGCGGAGAGTACTCAGCCGCACGCTGTGGAGGGCAGGCAGGCAGGTCATAAATGTGTATAATACACGTGGGGTGATCGCTAGAGAGATTGATCAGCAGCCTGGGTCGGAGCAGTGTTGCGGAATGAATGTGTTATTTAAAGAAGTAACACTAGAATTCTAGATCAATCTAAAATATCTATACCTTGAACATATATACCTATCTACCCTTCACCTATATACCCATCTGCACATCACTACTTTATCACCGAGCAATTCACGCATTAATAAAGATGAAACCACAAAAACACTCGCCAACATAACTTTAAACCAACCGACTTGTGTTCAAGAGGTTCAAGATGGAGCCCGACTGACAACAGATTCACAGCCAAGTTGATGGCGCTGGAATCAAGAGCTGTGAGAAAGAGTTGGTTTGAACTAAATTTAAGATATGAACCCTGTTGTAGCCATAAAATAATTTTTCAAGTTGGGGCCAAACTTGTAACTGGGCAAACATTTGACAATTTCCACACGGGAACCCGTATCACGATCATCTTTTTGCAATTTAATTATCGAATCATTTCAAGTTTCAAAATGTCAACACCGTCTGGCTCCATTGTTTTCATTTAGTTTAGTGTAAATTTGAATTTGCGCGCCGAACTCTAATATCGATTGTCGATCTCTTCGATTCATTCTTTGTTAATGCGGCAACTTCGCTATAATAAAACAAGTGAATTTCGTGGTTGAAAATTTGAAAGCGTAATTCTGATTCGCTTTGAAAGAAGTTTATTTCAGTGCGGTATTACCATGGTAATTTGTTTACAATTTGAAGTGCAAAATAAATCCTCTTAGAGAAAAATTAAGCTGCCCCATGTATTTTACTTGATTTTAAAGTTTGGAAAACATAACCTCAATTACGTTTCACATTTCAGCATAGGTCTCCACTAATTCCAAAGATTGGGATGGCACCCGAACGATGAGGCTGACGACGAATAAGCCGGTTCAGGAATAAGATTTTTCTTAAAATGTTTAGCTACTTGAAATGTTTTTTTAAATAAAAAATTTGTAATTATAGTGTGGCTGAGACTAGAAAAATAAATAAAGCCAAATTGGTGCGAAGTCGGTCGGTAAGTTAGGCTCTGACCGGGTTAGGCGTTTCATTTGTGGTTTGGTCCTGTCTAAATCCCCAATTTGGGGCCAAGTTTTTCCTATTTTGGGCCTTCTCAGATTCAGAAAAAAATTCAGAAAATTGAAAAAGTGAGGCCGGTAAGGTAGGTATTTATGCGTGTCACATGCCAAATGTTCTTCAGATTTCTGGGAAAATTTGAAATCATTTTTTGTGTTAACAAATTATGTAAAAAGAATTTTTTTTTTAATTTCAAAAGATTTCTAAAATTGTAAACAAAGACCTGCAAAATTTCAAGTCAATTTCTTTAATTTTGCTGGATTTTTTAAGAAAAAAATTCGAATTATTTTAAAAGATGCTTAGAAGTTTTTTTTAAAAAATTTTTATTTGAAAATATTTCACAAAATTTTAATCAAAATGTGGAATTTTAAAGATTTTAAAGAATTTTAAGTTTTAGAGATAATGCAAAAATATTCTTAAGATTCCTGGGAAAACTTGAAATTAATTTTTAGATGATTAATTTTTAAAGAAAATTTAATAAAATTTCAAAAGATTTATACAAACGTTGAAAAAAAAATTGGAAGATTTCAGGGCATTTATTTGATTTTGAAATTTTCATTTTAAAATTTTAGGAATAATATCGAGTCAGTATAGGAGATAATTATAATTTTTTTTGAACTTTGAAAGTTTTTAAGGATTTTGAAAGGTGCCAAGATAATAGCAAAGTGTTCTTAAGATTCTTGGAAAAATTTTAAATGATTTTTTGTGTTAAAAAATTAATTTACAACAAATTTTAAAACATTTCAAAAGATTTCCAAAATTGTAAAAAAAATTTGCAAAATTTTGAATCAATTTCTTTAATTTTGCTGGATTTTTTTAGGAAAAATTCAAGTTATTTTAAAAGTATTCGATTTTTCATTGGCACCAAAACTGATTAAAAAAGGTTGGATCATGAAAAAAGGTGCACGAGTGCAGTATACATAGTTTCTTTCCATGTATATTTGAATAAGGCTTTAAAGTTGCGAAATATATATGATGGAATGTCCTTTTTATTTTTAATTGTATCTCTTTATGCTGTTACTATAGAAAGAAATAATAGGAATAAGCTAGTTTTTACAGATACAAAAATCTCCGATTGTTTTTAAATATGGTCGTAACACGTTCCACATAAAACTGTGGACTAGCACTCTATTATTACTATTTTTATTTTAATAATAGAGTGTCAGTCGTAGTAGATGCGGAAGCGAGAGAGCAGGGACATGCGAGCGAGGCGAAGCGAGGAAGGCAAGTTGATAAGAGCGTGCGATCCTAGAGATAAGCTATGGAAGGATGTTAGTTTTAAGGCTTAGTTTAAGGAAAATTGTGTAAAAAAGGAAAGTGTAAGCACGTCAATTTTTTAAGGCCAACAGGCTGAAGAATAAACTTTTATACTACTATATAGCTATAGTTTACTCTTGTCAAATTACCGCCAATTGTTCAAACATTTTTCATTTGTTTATCCGAGTCGAAATTTATTTTTAACTCCCAGAGAATGAAACATTAAAGCCTACTTTGACTTTATTTCAATCTATAGGCCCTACTTTGAATCTTTATATGCAACAGTTTTCATATTCTAGAACCTCCTTTGACGCTGTAGCACCTCTCTGAATCTACTTTGAATCTTTAGGGAATTAATTTTTATAACTCAAGACCCTCCATTGACGCTGTTTAACCTCTTCTTCAATGCTGACTCTAATTTGAATCTTTTTAGCCTACAATGTTTGAGCTGAAGACTATACTTTGACGTTTTATAAACTTTATGAAAATAAACTAACAATTATTTGTTACTTAGGTTAAATTAACTCATTGCTCATCTTAATGACTGCAGACACACTTAATTAATAAAAATATTTAATTCAAGATTCAACTTGATTGTCATAAATTATCATATATATGATAGTCATGTAAGTATGTCATGTAAGTCACGTAATTAAAAAATTTGAAAAATATATTTAATATTTATAGTAATTTAAATTTACTGATTGTTCTTACATTTTTATTAGAGTATTACGGTTATTTTTTTTGCAACATGATTTCGTAGAGAAAACCATTTTTTCCAAGGAACAGTAACACTTTTTTAATTGTTTAATCATTTTTTTCACTAAACGATAACAATTGAGAGTTTCTAAAACATTTTCTTAGAGAAATATTACTATTTATGTGTCTATCACTTGATTTAGTAGGAAAAATAATTTCTCTCTGTGAGAAAATGTTTATTGTATGTTATTATTATTATTATACCACTCAGCCATTTCCCTTTCGGGGTAGGCGTGACTTGCTCGGTGAGGAAAGGAGTAATGTGAGGTAGGGGGTATAGATTTTTCCTAAAAACCAAAAGCATATTAAACAATTCTTAGGTTTAGCAGGATATTACCGTAGATTCATAGAAAATTTTGCTAATATAGCAGTCCCAATAAATCAGCTGCTTAAAAAAGGCATATCATTTAATTGGACGGAAAAGCAGCAAAAAGCATTTGATAATTTAAAGGATAAATTAT
The DNA here is from genome assembly GCA_011634705.1 of Andricus grossulariae. Lineage (NCBI taxonomy): Eukaryota > Metazoa > Arthropoda > Insecta > Hymenoptera > Cynipidae > Andricus > Andricus grossulariae. The sequence continues at coordinate 209,392,705 of JAABKJ010075445.1, read as the reverse complement.
GTCAAGAACCACTTTCAATTCGACCTGATTTTTCGAAACCTTTCATTGTAATTACAGATGCATCAGGTTATGCCTTAGGCGGAATGCTTCCGCAAGGTAAAATAGGCCAAGACCAACCAATTGCGTATGTCTCAAGATCACCAACCGATACTGAACGTAAATACTACACTTATGAAAAAGAAGCTTTAGCGATAGTCTACTCGGTAATATATTTTCACCCTTATTTGTACGGACAAAAATTCACACTCGTTACAGACCATAAGCCCCTTGTCTGGTTTAAAAATTCTAAAGATCCTTGTTCTCGAGTTTCAAGATGGCTATTGAAGCTCGCTGAATATGACTATGACGTCGTCTATAAAACAGGAAAATGAAATGTCAATGGAGATGCGCTTTCAAGGAACCCTGTTCTAGAAAACAATGAAACCATAGGAATTAATATAGTTTCGGACAATAACTCAACATTTGAGGAAGAAACCTCTATCAATTCAATGGAATTCTTGAACTTCGAGAATCATAAAAATTCAGATTCCAGGGAAAATATCAAATTAAACAGCGAACTTTTTAACGAAAAAATTCCTGAAATTTTTAATAATTCAGTAAGTGAAGAATCACTAAATGAAATACAAAATGAATTTTTTGATAGTCCAATACAGAAACTTCTGTACTTTTCAGTTTTACTTTTAATTCTCAAAATTATAAAGAAAAACGAACTTCTCTGTTAATCTTGGAACGCTGTGGTTACAAGAGGACAGAAGCAAAAATATGAAGAGCAAGCACAAATTAATGAACAAACTGAAAATCCAGGTAAGTCACATAATGACAGTGAGGAAGAATACTTACCTCCCCCGACTGCTGTTAAAAAAGCACGAGGTAGGCCCAAGGAAGCTGTGCTCACAAAACCAAGCAACCCGCAAGCCTTGAAAAAGAGAGGCAGACCAAGAAAAGAGGCAACCACTGGTATGCATTTTTTCATGCAAGCTCTCGTGTTTCTATGGCTTCTTGTGTCTCTTCGGATTAATATCTCATTCACAGATTCTAACCATTCTTTCGGCGGTATATCTCTGGGCATTCTGCCATTTACTTTACCTTTATGCACCTGTTTGGTCAATCATTCATCTTTCATTCTTTCAACATGTCCGAACTACCTTAACTGCTTTCTTTCCCATATATCAACTAGTGTCTGTCCTGTATCACATTCTTTGAGGATTATCTTGTTTCGGACTTTGTCCATGAGTGTTTTCCCGCATATTGAGCGGAGAGGTTTCATGCCAATCGCTTTAATTTTACTATTGTCCTTTTCTTGACATGTCCATGTCTTGCTACCGTATAGTACAATCATAGAACTATATATGGTCATTTTAGATTATTTTAGATTTTTTACATTGTCATCATAATGAGAAGGTATTGGTTTTATGTGGAAAATGACTTTCGTGGATTCCATCAAATGTCGACGTTTTGAGGCCCCCTGAGTCAGAAAAAATAGTTTATACGTCGGTGTCTGTCCATCTGTCGTTGTCTTCGTAGTCGTCTGTATATCGGATAACTTTCGAAAGACTAATCGGATTGGATTGTGCTTTGGAATACAGTTTCAGGGACGAAAAAGAAAGATCGAGCTCGTTACCAGCTATTTTGGATGGAAATTCTGAAAGATTGGGCACTTTAAAAAATTTTTAAACCATTTTTTTCAAAATTCATGAATTCCATGAACGGCCATCCGTAGTACTCGAAAATTAAAACAAATTATTCTCACGACTTTTTCAATACAAAGAAAATTGACACAGTTATAGCATTTTCAAAATCTCTCCAAAAAAGCGAAAATTAACATTTTAAGCCAAATAAAGCACGATATGAAAAAAAGTCGAGAGAAAAAAAGTGTTACTTTTTGATAGTCCTATAAGATTATTGTGACGACTTTTAAAGTTTTCTTAAAAAATTGATCACTCAAATTTTATTGGCACAGAACATAATGAATTATTACATTCTCATTATAATGAGAAGGTATTGGTTTCATGTGAGAAATGACTTTCATGGATTCCATCAAATGTCGACGTTTTGAGGCCCCCTGAGTCAGAAAAAATAGTTTTTACGTCGGTATATAAAATATTACACATAGAATTATTTTCGTAAATATATTTTTTGTGTCTTCCAGTATGTCAGATTGATATTCATAAGAATTTCAAATGCTATAATGAAATATAACCTAAATCCATTACATATGCAGTCTAATTGCAACGCTGATCACATAATATTATTTTTTGGTCGAAGACAATGTTTTCTTCCTGATATCTGGAAACTTTTTTCTATAATTTGTTACTACTTTCAGTAAGTACTGTTTTTGGTGAACTAATGAAATGCTCGGTAGGGATTCGTACAATAACCTCCATTTTTAAAAGGTCTTCGAGCAGCAACTTTGAAACAAGTTTAACGCTGCATGTGTGAATTACAGAAATTACTTGAAAACAGTCTTATAAATAACCGTGTAAAGCCAAAACGAAAATCAGCGACACGTTTTAACATTTATAACGAGTATGAAAATGTAAAAAAGCAATCTGTTGAAGCTTGAATCATAATTTACATTAGTGAATGTGGTTTTTTTATAATATAATTATGATAAAGATTGTCAGAAAAATAATTATGTGTATTTCATTTTATTTTTTAAAGTTATCGAAAAAAACTGCTTAAGCAAATCAAAATTGTTTAAGCGAATAGAAATTTATTAAACATTAAGAGAAATGTATAAAAATTATATAATTATTCAACAAAAAGTAGCATAGGATACCAATTTGAGAAAAAACTGGACATTTCTATGTCAATTTTTAGAAATTTTGAGAATAAACAATAATTAACTGTTCAAATAATTACATAATGTTTTTAAACAAATTTACTACTCCAAACAATGATAAACTATTATATTTCAATAATTATATACGATTATTTTTCACATTTTTGGGAATAAAGAATTGTTTAAATATGTTATATTTGTTTAAACAATTAAAAATTGTTCAAAGAGTCATGGGAAATATTTCAATTGTCCATTAGTAATTATTTGTATGAAAAAGATTACGGAAATACGACGTTTAGTCTAGCACCAGAGATGAGGAGGGAGATTGCCGATCCCATACATTCAATTTCGAGTGATTTTTCGCAGCGCCCCCCCTGCACCTAAGCTTTTGCGAACTAAAATCAAAGCGCCCCCAATGCACCTAGCCAGTTCACGAACTAAAATAGACCTGTCGTTGTGATTTCGTCGTGTCCTGTGACCACTCATCTCGCGGTTGTGAGACGTGGCCATGAATGGGATTTAACGCGGTCCTACTGGGAGCCGATGTCATTTTTTAGATGACAGTTACTCCCAGTGAGACCCTGCGGTGGTTTTTAACCTTTAGTTTTTAATTATATATATATATATATCAACCGATTTGTTTTAAATATAGAGAAAGTAATTTTTGGTAAATTCTCAAACAAAGCCACAGGGGGGGGGGGGCACAGTGTAGAAATTGTAGAGAAATTGACACTTAGTTTAATTTATAACTACGGTAAACAGAGCGGGCGCGGAAACTGTCTGGTGCCATCTGTTAGATAAAAAGTGGCAATCGCGATTGGATTGATTCGTCTTATTTATCACGTGAATTCTCAGAATTAATTTTTACATTCTCATCTCAATGAGAGGGTATTGGTTTTATGTGTGAATGACTTTCGCGGATTCAATCAAATGTCGACGTTTCGAGACCCCCTGAGTCAGAAAATACGTTTTTTACGAAGGTGTCTGTCTGTCTGTCCGTCTGTTTGTCTGTCCGTCTGTGTCTATCTGTCTGTAGTCTGTAGTTTAGTGTAGACACGATACCTTTCGAAAGATTGGTCAGATTCTATTGTTCTTTGGCACACTTTTTGAAGGCCTAAAAAGAAAGAAGAAGTTCGTTAACCAGCTATTTTGAATCAAAATTCGAAAACTGAGCACATTTTGAAAATTGTTGAGACCACTTTCTTTCAAAATTTAAAAATTCTATTGACGGTTGTTAGTAGTACTCCAAGAGGCAAACAATTTATTTTTGTGAAATTTATAAATAAAATTAAAATTATCAGAGTTATAGCATTTTCAAAATCTCAAGAAACAAAAGAACATTGATATTTTAAGCCGAACAACGCATGATATGAAAAAAAGTCGAGAGGAGAAAAATATTTTTTTTTTGAGAGCCCTACAAGATTATCCTAACAATTTTTGGATTTTTCCTAAAAATCGAAAATTGAAATTTTGATCGCACAAAAAAAAATAATGAAAAATTTAAAATTCCATTTTGCGGTCAAACTATGCAAGACACAAAAAAAGATGAAGATACAAAAATCGTGCAACCAAAAAAGGTCTTATCATCTGTCTGTTGGAAAGCTTGAAGGTACATCCACACATAGTGAGATGCATAGAGAGATTGATGCCTCTTTTAAAAACTAGATTTACTATCTCATCTGGAAATTATCGTGTGACAACGAACAGCGTCACCTTCCAGAGTGTTATTTTATGTACTAAAAAAAAATTCATTATTAAAAAGCGCAAAAAAAAAAGATAATTAGCGCCAGAAACTCGCGAAACCCAATTTTTCACTTATGGGGCATAATTTCTCAAGTGTACCCAACTCGAAAATGAAAGTTGTCCGATCGGGCTAAAAATTGGCCCAATTGTAGTCATAGTAGATAGTACTCCTCACACCCAAAATTAATAAATTTTGATAATTATTTATCAAAGTGGAGGGAGTACAATTTTTGGGGTTTTGAGCAAAGCCTTACTTTCAAACATTTGTAACTTTTTTCCTATTGCTTTAAACAAAATCTCACTACGCATGTTTTTGATAGATTTTTCCACAAACTTCACGATGGTCGTAACGATTTTTAAAAAAGTCAAAATTTGACCCCAATTTTTGAAAATCAAAAATAAATTTTACTTTTTTTCAAACTACGACACGTTTTTTATTCTTCAAAATAGTTTTAAAAGAAAGCTGAGATTTTTTTCTATAAACCCCCTAATTTTCAGAGTGGCTTATTGAAACGTCTTTGAGTAATAGAACGATACGTAAACAAGATGCCATGATAGGGCGGGTGGCGCGCGATCTCCCGTACAACGATCACGCCGAGGATCTTTGTGCAACGCGTTAGTGCCAGTTTTTTAAGTTAGCAATACTATATATTATAATATTATGTGTCTTTCTGATTGATTTTTTGATTATAGTTTCAACAGTTGTTTTCTTTGCAGACCTCTTGTGCGGTTTCTTTTTTTTGCCATTCGAGAAGACTTCGTGTTTCTCAGAGAACGAAAACATTTTGATTTGTAGTTTTTTACCTTGAGTGGGAATGAAAGTGTAGTACTGTAATGTACCTGGTAACGTAACAGCTTTGTCAAATCTGGCTTTCAGTAACTCGGTGGCTAACGCATGATTTTCTTTGCTGCTGAAAAAAACTTCGGTTTCCTTACAGTTACTCTTTGCCCACTGAAACAAAACATGGGGTGCATCAACTGAACAAGAAGATTGGATGGGCAAGACAGAATGCGTCCCGTGTTCAATGTGTGATTGACTACATAACACCTGGTAGAACGTTCACGGTAAGGGTTCGAAAGTTTGCCCAAGAACTGAGGATTTTGAAGCACACACTGTACAAGTCAAAGTTGCTGATAATCAAGCAGCATATTGTTGATAGAATACGGCTGTTCTCTGACGCAAGGAGGAGAATACAGAAAAGGGAGAGATGGATCACGGAGACATACATGTGCTCTCCTCCAAGCCGCCTTCAGACCGTAATATTATTGAAGGATTCTCTCCGAAGCACGTACAAGCATCTTCTGCGACAGATTCAGTCTTCCAATCTGTCGGCGTTGAACAAGGTATCTGCGATTAACATCAATACAACATCACTGCCAAGGAGAAAGAACAGGAGGAGAGGTATCAAGACCTTAAAAGGGATCTGCAAAGGCTTTACCCAAAATATTCGGTACAATTTATTTCCCTTGTAATAGTTGCTCTCCGAAGTGCGAAACTATCACTGGTTCGTAACCTTAAAGCCATACCCGCGTTCAAAAAATATGTAAAGGCACTTGCGAGATGGATGCAGAAAGCTGGCATCCTTGGGTCACTTCGTGTCCTCAAAACATACGAGGGTTTTGCCGACCTGTCGTTGTGTTTTCGTCGTGTCCTGTGACTACCCATCTCACGGTTGAACGGCATGGCCATGAGTGCGATTCACCGCGGTCTCACCAGGAGCCGTTGTCATTCTTAAATGGCAGTTGCTGCCAGTGGGACCTTGCGATGGTTGTTTAACCTTTTTTGTTTATTATATAGTGGAAAGTTTGTCATAAGGACAACCGCAGGATTTCGCCGGGAGCAGGTGCGTATTTTTGAAGTTGCACCCGATTTCAGCGTAATCGCTGTAAAATTTCAGCTGTAACCACGTCTCACGACTGTGAGGTGAGTGGTCAGTCTGCGACAAATTCAATACGATGATACGGAAAAAATCTCGTGTACCGTGAGGACATGGAGCGATCCAAGGACGAGCGCCTTCTGCATTTACCCCGCAAGTGTCTCAGCATTTTCTTGACACGCATATATATATATATATATATATATTTTTTTTTTTTTTTTTTTTTTATCACTACTTTCCAACCGAGAAATTCACGCCTACCCCGAAAGGGAAACGGCTTAATGATATAATAATAATAATATAAATTGAACCGCACGAATAAAATTTTTCCTCTTTATATTAAAGTCTGAAATTTTCAGGAACTGTTTGTAGGAAATTCGAACTGTTCGTAAAAAACTTCGAAATTTATCCAAAAATTTCTCATAGAAATGAGGATATAATGTATCATTTTTTCATCTCGTATCCGAGGCCTAGCTACAAGTTCGTGACTTTTTCACGGATAAATTTTTTCCGTGTAGATGATCGAAAGCAGGGTTGTGCAGTGACGCGTCACTCGAGGTTTTCTACGTATAATACATAAACGACTTAATATACGTACAAAATCGTAGAAAACTATGTATAATACGTATCAAAGATGACGGACGTAATTTACGTGGGCTCGGGCCTCGGATAGAGCATAATATAACGTCACTTTTTTAAATTATGCTTGTGTGCACCTTAAGACCTGAATTCTGTAGTACTGTTTCTGATCATTAAATTTTTTCTAAAATGATGCCAAACAAAAATAAATCAAGGATAGCCAATATCTCATGGAAAGATATAAATTTGAAGCGTATAAAAGTAAAAGTGAATATGTACGTTAATAAAGAATAAATATTATGTTATTTTCTTAAATAATTTATGAAATCTTCTTTATTTTTAATTTTCTTTGTATAAAGAGAATGTAATATAATTTTTGTGAATCAAACTCCAGAACTCGAGACTCGGAAAAGTCCATGATTTATGAGTTAATGTTTAATGCATGTTTATGTAACTTGTGTCGGAGGGACTATATTTATACATAAAAGGGTAATGTTTATTCATACAAATTATATTTAGAAATATAAAAATATTTAGAATTCCTAACTTATAAATTCTAACTGATGATATTATATTGATAAGATTGATGTCACTGACGATGTCACTGTCGGCCCCTATGCGAACTAATCAATATGGCCGTGGATGACATATTAAATACACGTAAAACATCACGAAAAACAGCAAAAATATAGAGTTTAACTGTAGTGATCGTCCCACTGAATAAATAAGTGCTGTAATAAGTAGCTCTGATGAGCAAAATACTTCCTAGCTCATAATTATTTACCTATATATCATGGACCCGGTAGTGTGGCTTAGATGCGTAGAGCTAGGAAAGTCCTAAAAAGGACTGTAGGTTGACCAGCTCTAGATGCAGAAGTCTACTCTGTACGAAAGCTCGATCGAGAGTGTTGATTGCTGTTTGGTGTTGATTGATGTTTGATTGATTCCATGTCTTGATTATGCGACCCTAAAATTAAGAATTTAAAAGCGACACGATGGGGAGAGCGCATCAATCGGCGCAGACTGGAGTGGGCCAAGACGCAAGAATCGCCGGTTTTCCCCCACTCCGTTCAGCGCAGTTGTGGTGCGCCATACCACACCTCCCTTCTTCACCAAAGTGCATAAAACGCGAGTTTTCAGAATTTTTAGTCATTACTTCAATCGAGTTTGTCGTGAGTTCGTCGTTCGTTAAAAGATTATCTTAAAATGTCTGTTCGTGGAAAAGGTCGTGCAAAGGGTGGCAAATCAAAGACTCGTTCTGGTAGGGCTAGACTTCAGTTCCCCGCTGGTAGACTCCATCGTCTCCTCCGCAAAGGAAACTATGCTGATAGAGTAGGAGCCGGAGCCCCAGTTTACTTGGCAGCTGTTATGGAGTATTTGGCCGCTGAAGTTTTGGAATTGGCAGGAAATGCCGCTCGTGACAACAAGAAGTCAAGAAGTCAAGAATCATCCCTCGTCACTTGCAGTTGGCTATCAGAAATGACGAGGAACTGAACAAACTTCTCTCGGGTGTCACCATCGCTCAGGGTGGAATTCTGCCTAACATTTAGGCTGTTCTCTTGCCCAAGAAGACAGAAAAGAAGGCTTAAATTTAAGGTCACATACTACCTACACAATGGGCCCTTTTCAGGGCCAACAAATATTTTAACGGAGGAATGGTTTCTTGCTCTGGTCCATGTGTGACAACTTCATGTCGCATTAAGTGTTCTGTACCTACGTGAGGATAAGATGCGTTTCAAGTTTGTCCGTAGCTAATCATTTGACAGTTCTTTGATGCCGACTTATTTTTCCCTGTAGTTCATATATTGCTGCCTGTCAATGCAAAAATGGGACATGGTGAGGAAAATCATGAAAATTGCATAAGTTTTCTTTAAAAAATAAAAGTACATTTATAGAAAAGTTATAGTATACCGCAATCGACTGTGTGATGATCATATGAGTTTCTGAGTATTATTACTGACTGATTTAATACTTTTTATACATTCCAGCAATTTCATGCAATTTTAAAAATATGTAGTAGTCAAAGTGATTGAAGTAGGTACGTACTTTCGATTTTGTAAATGTCCCGACAAATATATTTTATTTACCTACCGTAGAAATTAGATGCCACAAAATTTTAAAACTCTACTTTGAATTATAAGAAATTTAATAAGTATTAAATTCTTCAAACTCCAAATGAGTTGAAAATATACCTCTCTTTTTACCTTTCTGTTTCATATACATATGAACATGTTCTATTCATATGATTGACAAAATAAATGCTTAATGAGAACAAAATGACATTCTGATAGAGCGAAGTTAAATCCTTGAAACAATCGAAACATAGTCGTGTTTGATATCGAATTAATCAGCAATAGACAAAAAAGTATAATATGTAATCATATTTCGACTTTAACTATTCATTAAAGAACACTAATTAGGATTAGCGCGTCAGAGTAGCGAAAGAACGCTCCCGCGAGCTGCCCGCTTCGCTAGCGCACATCTGTCGCATTCCTCGGAAAACCCGAGGCGAAAACGAGGAAGAATGTGACGAGGCAAACCGGGGAATGGGCCCGGGAAAACGAGACGGAATCGAGGAATGAACGAGGCGAAGGCGAGCCAGGCTCGGTATTTCTCGTCTCGGACGGCAACACTAATCCGGACTCTACAAACCGTTCTTCTCCTTCTTGCTTATGGCTTCTTATAGTGTCGAATCGTAAACATCGCAACTCCGCTGATATTAGTCCGAGATCCCACTATGTTCTTTGGCAGGTGAGAAGCCAGCATAATAAAAGTTTCTGGAGATGAAAGCTTAGACGTAGACGATGAATGAACGCCCATCGTGCCAGCGCCCAGTCGGTCATAGGTGCAATAAAAATGGATTCTTAGCGACCGATTTTTTCGTTTTTTACATGCCGTTATCCAGCACAATGTAATCTACACCATATTGTAGAGGGCAATTAGTGCTTTCAGAAAATGTAATCGTGCCACCCGCCACCCGTCCAAGAACCCCCGGCACGGAGGCCTAAAGGGGGTAATTGAAGTTAAGTAAGTGGGAAAGTCGACCAGCATTTAACAACCACATGTTTATTTATTTCAGGAGTGTTATTTACAGCATATATAAAGTCATCTAGATGTGAATAAACTCTAGGTGGAAAGAAAAATGTGATCAGGCGTTTCCACTTTCCTTTAAACAGTTCCATTTTAAAACCTTCATCAGTTGAAATGGCATTATTGTCGCGTTATTTGTCAGCATTTTCGGATAAGACTAAATCTACACTGCTCGTCTCATTAACTCGAACGCTTTCAATTGTAGATTTTTCAATGAGTCCTATTTTCTCTACAATTGATGTTGGTACAATTAAGATGCGATTTTCCATGCTTGATGCACCCCTCACATGGAGAAATGATCGTGGAAACTGAATCTCTGTGAATCCCACCACCCAACGACCATGCAGTCGAATTTCATGTGGAAATTGTGTGATAAAGTGGGTGATTGTATTCTGTGGGAAATACTTCATACTTTAACCTCAGATGCAGTTTTACTTTGCAGTGGATCAACCCAGGCAAACTTGCTCAAAGCATCAATGACAACTAGTAGATAGGAAAAATCATCATTATAGCTTTTCAAAGATCTCAAGTCTGCTAGGTAAATTTCCCAAACATCATCAATATTACAAACACTATAATGTTGTCTAGCAAATTAACGTCTAATAGTACGATGGAGATTGTATGCATCTGGAATCTTTAACCAGTCAATTATCTGATTACGTGGAATATTTTTCCGTGCAGACCTGACAATCTTTTCTACTCCAGAGTAAGAAGCCTCATGCGAGGGGTTATAATATATGTCTTCCAATTGCTTAATTTTTTAGGGATTTAAACATATGCAGGTACGCGGCTTCGTATTCCTTTTAACAGTAGTTGGTACTTTTCCAGTTCTCGCTATCGCTCAAGAGAGACTGATATTCTATAGTTTTATCTCCATCATCACCATCAAGTTTTCTAGATTTTTTCGGTGTAGAAATTTTACGCGAGTTGTTTAATAACCTTGTTACGAATGTATGTGATTTTGATCTCCAGTACTCACTATTACCCAAAATTTCTTTAGGTGTCGTAATTCCTTGGAGAAACTTTGCAAACTGACGTCTTCCTGGCACAACAACTGATTTCCTATATCTAACAGCATCGTTCACTAAATCTGAAAAGTTTACTTCTATTTACCTTGTCAAATGCTTTTTCTAGGTCAACAAATGCACAGAAAACTTTCTTTCCTATTCTCTAGCTTTTTTATATGATCTGTCTTAAGCTGAATATCTGATCTGTACATGATAATTATGTATAAAATTGAAAACAGTTTTCTCGAATTTGCACGAATTGTGACAATGGTCCAATGCGCTCTCTGGGTGTCTTTTAGCCTTTTCAATTTAATTTGTATCAATACTTTCTTTTCTGTTAACAGTTTCTTTTCGTGAGCAATCAGAACACATTTATTCAGATATATATTACTCACAATGTTGAAATCTCAAATTTGATTGGTTGAGAACCTAGAGAGAAACTTAGAAGCTTGGAAGTAGAACAGAAAACTCTTTTGCCGGACGTTTGAAAAAATATCGTCTTTTACAGGACGTGTTGCAGGACATTTACCTTCGCAGGACACATTGCTCAAATGTGGGACTGTCCTGCGAAATACGGGACGAATGGTCACTTTACACTATTATAAGATAGTTTCGAAATTTGATTAATCGCGTTTGTATGAAATTTGATACCAATGGTTTCGCAATTTATACAAACAAAATGTTCATAAGTTTACGAAAACGGAATATCCGTGTTATAAAGTGTGAAGCTGTCTCAAATAACAATAAAATTGTTTATTTTAGTTATATTTTGACAATTATTAAGTAATCTGTTAGTATCAAAACAAAGTTCATATTTTTTCCGCTTGTATTATTTCATCAATCATGTTCAAATGCTGATATTGTAATGTAATTTTACAATGAGCAAATATGGGTAATTAACAAAATACCCAAAGAGTCATTCGTTCAAATTTTACAGAAAAAAATGGGATCGACAATCGAGAACTAAGGGTCGATTCCCTGAAGAATTCCATGATTCCAACTTTTAAAAAACCTTCTCGAAGATTCCAGCACCATTAAAAACGCAGGATTAAAAACATCTACTATTATTATTATTATTTCATCATCAGATAGTACATTGACAATCTCGAGTGAATGTCGTCGTACGCACACCTGAGAAAATATATATATACGCATATCGCATGTTGTGATTCACACATATGCATGTGTATAATATATATATATATATATATATATATATATTTTTTTTTGAGAGAGAGAGAGAGAGAGAGAGAGAGAGAGAGACGGTCGTATACACATGTCCGGGTGTAGAGTAGAGAAAGTAGCGGTTTAATTTGAAATTTTAATTTCAAGAAGTCAATTTAATCCAGATGTACTCAATAATTTAAATAGTTTTGATGCATTTTTAATTTAATGAAAATAATAAACACATTAAGAATTGAGTTTTTAATAGTTTGAAGCGGTTGTCGCAAACTTCCTACCGATTTCTCGGGATTATCGAATTTTGTCGGTTTAGCACCATTTCGCAAGCACGATGAATAATTCGCCCTTCGCTAACACAATTTACACACTTTCTGATAATATCGTTCACCGGAAAATGAAACTCGCAAATACGTGCCTTTGAACGAAAAAATTAATGCCGGGGACACACGATTCCCAGTATCTCCGGACGAAAAGATGACTTTAAAAGTTTATCACTTGCCTTTAGCTTTTGAAGTATTTGTTTTGCACTTTGGTACAGCACAAACATACGGCATTTTTGCATTTCTTTTATTTAAATATTACAGATATTACATATCGAACACTTCACGATTCGGTTAAGGTACGGTCGCGCATACTATCTGTAAAAAGTTAGTCCTACGTCTATGTCGAAAAATAATACTATTTGAGTGATATAAGTTGCATTAACCCTACAATGTATAATATGTAGCTTATTTACGTCGAAGAAAGTCAAAAATTAGATAATTATGCTGGTATAATGTTATTTCCGACAATGGGTCGGCAAACAATGCCGATCATCCTAGAGTTCGAAGTGCTGAAAATAATTTAGACGGAAACACGACGACGAATCGGCGAAACGCCCACATTGAGTGGACGAATCAACTCAAGGATGACTTGCTAGACTTCTACGATGCCAGCAGTATCCCTGTTCACTGAGGCTTTATGGCACGTATGCATACTCTGTGTTGACAAAAACACCCGGAGCTTCAGAACGTTTCGCTTCAATCCTTGCGAAATCAATGTGCCTACCTCTCGAAAAATGGATATGTACGCGGAGCGCTTCTCCAACCGCTGCTTGATCAAGCTGCAGCTGAAGATGAGGAAGCGACATTAATACCAACCGCGGAAAGCAGGCACCTTCTGAGAGATGATCACCTAAGGTCCTAAGGGGCACGCTCGATCTTCAGGATAGACATCATGTATACTAGAAAAATATCACAAGTTCCTAACTTCCTTCCCTCCCTCCTTACTTGCATTTCAACGGCTTTCCAGGACACGAAAAAAAATTTTTTTTCTCATTTTTTCGGTTGGAAACTTGTCCCTAAATTTAGCTCATTACACGCTTATTTTAATTTTTAATTTTATTAAGAGGCGCGAAAGTGATTATATTAACAGGCGTGAAAAAAGATTAATTTTCAACAAAGTAAATGAATTTTCAACCAAATAGTTCAATTAAAAAAAAATGAGAGGAATTTTCAACTAAAATCATGAATCCTCGAAAAAAATGTAATCAAGTAATTTAACTCTCAACCAAGTAGGTTAATTTGCAACAAAAAAGTTTAATGTTTTATCAAGAAGATTAATTTTTAAACAATTAGTTAAATTTTCAACCAAAAAAGAACGAATTTAAAAGAAAAATCCTAATTGTCAACAAAAGAATAACAAATCAATTCAAATTTGAAATAAATAGTTGAATTTTCCAAGTAACGAAAAAATGAATTTTTCCCTAGGAAGATTAATTTCCACTGAAAAAGAATTATTTCCAACAAAATAGTTCAATTTCCAACTAAAATTATAAATCTTCAACCAAAGAAAAAAAAATTTCAACCAAGTCATTTAACGAAGTAGGTTAATTTGCAAGCAAAAAGATGAATGTTTTACCAAGAAGATTAATTTTCAAACAACTAATTAAATCTGCTATCAAAAAGATGAATTTTCAACCCAGAAGACTAGTTTTCAAACAATTAGTTAAATTTTTAACCAAAAAAGAACGAATTAAAAAAAATCTAATTGTCAACAAAGGAATAACAAATCAATTCAAATTTGAAATAAATAGTTGAATTTTCCAAGTAACAAAAAAATGAATTTTTCCCTAGGAAGATTAATTTCCACTGAAAAAGATTAATTTTCAACAAAATAGTTCAATTTTCAACTAAAATTCTAAATCTTCAAAAAAGAAAGAAAAAAAAATCAACCAATCAACCAAAATCAACTAAGGTCCTAAGGGGCACGCTCGATCTTCAGGATAGACATCATGTATACTAGAAAAATATCACAAGTTCCTAACTTATGGAGATAAACCCATCAAGTTTATTTATTCTCGATCGTCCAGGCGCGACCGAAACGAAAATATCAGCGTAGCCAAATACGAATCAAGAGTTCGGTTGGTGTTGAACCGTATCAAAATATGAGTGCGTGCAAAAATGGGTTAGCCCACGCGCCACGGGCAAAAACGAAATCTTTAACTCGTTTTTGCCCGTAGCGCGCGGGCTAATTCGTTCTTGCGCTGAGAAGTAATCAACCCGCTTTTGCTCAGACTCTTTTCTTAGTACGCTTTTGCTATCAGACCCTCGGCTAATGTAATATTTTGACTTAATCGGTGACTAAATGATATATTCTGTAGTATTCTAAAATACTCGACGTGCGTAGAAATTAGTAATTGAAATGACATTAAGTCACTCACAAACGCTACTAACAAATTGGATGAAGAACAAAAATTATTCCAACACATCGAATCAAACAAAACAAACAAAAATCTTCTCATACCCTACTCTACCATTTTTTGCATATCGGTTTCTAGAAAAAATGTTTTAATACTCTTAACGTTCCACTTTAACGAGGCAACAAGAAAAATAGGATTAAATTATTTAATTTTATTATTTGAGTATATTTTCTTTATTTATTATTATTTATTACATATGTAATTATAGGCTACGCATATAATTAAAATAACAATACATAAAATCAAAAAATATATATATAGAACCCAATAATATTACAGTCTGAGGCTTACCTTAAAAAGAAGAAAATTTCAATTCCTCCAATTCAATATTCACAGAGTGTTCCATAAGTAGGTGATGTCCTATAATGATCCATAATACACTTTTCCGCAGCTTTTGTCATACGCATGTTCATTTTCCTTTTGGTGATGATGTTCACTATATCTTTTTAATGTGAACATGCGCCAAAATATTTTTCCGCATGTATCGCACTTATGATACCGTTGGTCACTTTTGTAAGGTTCCAGGTTATGGACCTTACGTAAATGCATATACAAGATTTCCTTCAAGGTGAAGACTTTATTGCATTCGCTTCCGGTAAGAAGGCTTGCATTCAAAGGTATTAAAAATTTCAATACCTAGAAATGCCGTTTCTGTCCTCATTTTTTGAATCCCCGATTAGGCAGCGAAAATATTTAGATTCGGATTTACCGCGGTCCTACTGGGAGCCGGTGTCATTTTTTAGATGGCAGTTGCTTCCAGTGGGACCCTGCGGTGGTTGTTAACCTTTAGTTTTTAATTATATATACGATTGAGATATTTTCCTTTCAGAGTAGGCGTGACTCACTCGGTAGGGAAGGGAGTAATGTGGGCAAGGTGGTGTAGATTTTTAGGTTGATCTGGAATGCCCGTGTAACCACGGTCGTTCCACAACACTGTTCCGACTCAGCTTGCTGATCAATCTCTCTAGCGATCACCCCAAGTGAAGAGCCTCTCAAAGTCATCATGTGAAGCTCCCCAGTCCGGCCCATTAGTATCCAAGGTCTTTGTTTCAAGCGTCATTCACTTCACTTAAACTCTTTTTATAAACTATTTGTCGCCACACTTTTCTGCCCTGGCATACCTCTTGGGCTTCCTTCACGTCCATGCATTTTCTCATGCAAACTCTTGTGTTTCTATGGCTTCTCATGTCTCCTCGAATTAGGGTCTCATTCACACTTTCTAACCATTCTTTTCGCGGTCTGCCTCTGGACACACTGCCATTACTTTACCTTGATACACTTGTTTCGTTAGTTGTTCGTCTTTCATTCTCTCAACATGCCCAAACCATCTTAGCTTTCACATATGTCAACTAGTCTCTCCTCCACACCACATTCTTTGAGGCTTATCTCATTACTTATGTTTTGCATCAGTGTTTTACCGCACATCTTGTGCAGGAGTCTCATGTTCTTTGCGTTAATTTCACTCTTTTATTTTTCTGGATAGGTCCACATCTCGCTACCGTACAGTACGGTCGATATGAATATAGAACTATGTATTCTCCTTGTAGCTTTATTTGATATATTTTTACTTCTAATAGTGTGCCCTGTTCTATCGATAACCTTCTTACACCCGTTTATACGCCTATCTAACGCCCCATCTATCTTTTCGTCACTACACGGAGCAAAATGTCTAGTTGGGGTAACAAGAATTCTGGTTAGCCCTACGAGACAGTCTAGTAAAATATAAACCAACACGCTGTCTAGTTAGACGCGCCAGGAAGTCTAGTTGAACTCTGTCTAGTTAGAATTACAAGACATGTGGTATGAGTTACCAGACATCTAGTACGGCCAACTTTAAATTACAGTTGTCGATGATTTGACCTTTAATTTTAAAAGGTCTGGGCGCAAATGTGGGGGAAATGCAAAGACCGAGAGCTTAGCGCGAGGTAAACACATCATCGAGCGCGAAGCGCGAGAACCAACAGTAGCGCGCCCTCGGCGCGCTCAAACTTGCGAGCGAAGCGCGCAATAAGAATGTGCCCACGCAGCGGGCAGATTTTTTTCGACGGGAAGCTGAGAGAAAATCTATGACAAGAAGCAACTCTTTGAGGTGCGTTTCTTAACTGGCATTTTCGTACCTGCGGAGAGTACCCCCACTATTGCATCCAGCGTGTTACCTCAAGCTTGCTTGTCTCCCCTGGGATTATATCTTAGATTTTAGAAGGCTGGCGTACCTGCGATATTTAAAGTGGACGTTGTAAACAGAAATTGTAAATTTTATTGTCGGGATTTCCGATGTATTCCAAATTTTGGAAGTTCAAGTACAATGAATTCTTTCCTTCCATTCAAATAGCTTGAAATTAAATTGAAAATCTAAGTTATTCACAAACATTGATACATATTTTTCTATACAATTTATCATAGTTAAGTATTCATCATAAAATATTCCAGGGACTTTTACTGAGTGAATCTTAGGATGCAGTGTTATTCATTCTCAAGCTATTTTGATTTATAAACTAATTTTTTTCTACGTGTGACTGCCCACAATTTTTAATTTGCTTATCTAAACTGACTATAAACATTTCAATTGTTATATTTGTCCAAATATTATCAAAGATATATTATTTTTATTAACATTTGCATCAATTCAGAAAATTAAAAGACATCCAACCTTGAAAATACGTTAAATTAAAATATTTTGTTACAATACTATTTAAACAATTGTTATTCTTAACTTTTAAATTACACAGGCCGACAAATTTTAAAGCCTGTACGTCAGGTTTTCAAGATATCCTAACGTAAAAGTGCAAAAAACGCGTTTTTTAGCTGTTTTTGAGGTTATGTAACCGAAAAAGAAAAATGTCTACCACAAAAGCTAATATGGAATTTGAAAGTATTAATCTTCCCCTTTCAAACCTACTTGGATTTATTAGGATATCTTTATTTTTCACCAAAATATTGTAATTTGAAATAACTAACTAAACTTATTGTTTCTTCAGTCACCAAATTTGTACATACGTGAACACTAATAATTTCGCATTCAAACAAGATAGATAATTATTATTGTACCCGATCATATGTAACATAAAAATTGAAAACTGAAAATACTTAGTATTTGAAAATATTTAGTATTTGAAAATATTCAGTATTTGCATCTATAAAATAATTTTTGTTTTAATTTAGCATTTGAAAATATTTAGTATTTGCATTTATAAAATAATTTTTGTTCCATATTTCGTTATCGCAAAATTGGTACATACGTGAACTCTAATAATTTCGCATTCAAACAAGGTAGATAATTAATATTGTTTCAGATCGCATATAATATAAAAATTGAAAACTGAAAATATTTAGTATTTGAAAATATTTATTATATGAAAATATTCATTATTTGCATTCATGAAATAATTTTTGTTTCAATTTAGTATTTGAGAATATTTATTATTTGAATTTATAAACTGATTTTTGTTCCATATTTCTTCACTCACCAAATCGGTACATACGCAAACACTAATAAGTTCGCATTCAAACAAGGTAGATAATTAATATTGTTTCAGATCACATGTAATATACAAATTGAAAACTGAAAATATTCAGTATTTGAAAATATTCAGAATTTGCATTTATGATATAATTTTTGTTTCAATTTCGTATATGAAAATATTTAGTATTTGAATTTATATTATAATTTTTGTTCAATATTTCGTTATCACAAAATTGGTACATACGTGAACACTTATACTTTCGCATTCAAACAAGGTAGATAATTAATATTTTTTCAGATCACATGTAATATAAAAATTGAAAACTGGAAATATTTAGTATTTGAAAATCTTTATTATTTGAAAATATTCATTATTTGCATTCATGAAATAATTTTTGTTTCAATTTAGTATTTGAAAATATTTATTATTTGAATTTATAAAATAATTTTTGTTCTACATTTCTTTATTCACCAAATTGGTACATACGAGAACACTAATAATTTCGCATTCAAACAAGATAGATAATTATTATTGTTTCAGATCATATGTAATATAAAAATTTAAAACTGAAAATATTTAGTATTTGCATTTATAAAATAATTTTTGTTCCATATTTCTTCAGTCATCAAATTTGTACATAACTCAAAAAACATAAAAGATCCAAAAATAGTCAAATTTCGAAAAAATAAAACTTGTGCTGGGTTGTGCTCGACAAATGCAGTCTTTATTCTTTTTGACCAAATTACGTGAGATCAACAGTTCTCATAATAAAACTCAAAACGTAAAACTGAAAAAACATCAAAGATCCAAAAATAGACAAATTTGGCAGAAATAAATCTTCTTCTGGGTTGTGCTCGACAAATGCAGTCTTTATTCCCTCTAACAAAAGTACGTGAGATCAACGGTTCTCATATTAAAAACTCTGAACGTAAAACTAAAAAAACATGAAAGATCCAAAAATAGTCAAATTTGGAAAAAATAAAACTTGTGCTGGGTTGTGCTCGACAAATGCATTATTTATTTACTCTAACAAAATTACGTCAGATCAACAGTTCTCATGTTAAAACTCAAAACGTAAAACTCAAAAAACATAAAAGATCCAAAAATAGACAAATTTGGAAAAAATAAAGCTTGTGCTGGGTTGCGCTCGGCAAATTCAGTCTTTATTCCCTCTGAAAAAATTACGTGGGATCAACAGGTCTCATATTAAAATTTAAAACGTAAAACTCAAAAAACATCAAAGATCCAAAAATAGTCAAATTTCGAAAAAACAAAACTTGTGCTGGGTTGTGCTCGACAAATGCAGTCTTTATTCCCTCTGACAAAATTACGTGAGATGAACAGTTCTCATATTAAAACTGACAAACGTAAAACTCAAAAAACATAACAGATCCAAAAATAGTAAAATGTGGAAAAATGAAAACTTGTGCTGGGTTTTAATTGTATTGGAGAAAATAAAGGCTGCGTTTGTCGAGCGCAACCCAGTACAAGTTTTATTTTTTCCAAATTTGACTATTATTGGATCATTTATGTTTTTGTGTGTTTTACGTTTTGAGTTTTAATATGAGAACCGTTGATCTCACGAAATTTTATTACAGGAAATAAAGGCTGTATTTGTCGAGCACAACCCAGCACAAGTTTTATTTTTTAGTAATTTGACTATTTTTTTATCTTTTATGTTTTTCAAGTTTTACGCTTAGAGTTTTTAATATGAGAACCGTTGATCTCACGTAATTTTATCAAAGGGAATAAAGGCTGCATTTGTCGAGCACAACACGAACCACTACAGCTAGAATCTTCTCGATGTCGGTAAGGTAGGAATTTGTATCCAGAACCGGCCCTATACATCTGCAAGGGGATTGAGCCAAACCTGAGACGCGAGTACTAGAGGTTGACTATTTAAGGGCAAGGGATACCCCTCCACCTGCATAGTTTGTATTGCAACGCCTCCTTCATTTTGGAAGCTCGTGCACTGCGTCTCATTCATTGGTTACAGAGCAATGAATTCTTAGGATAATGAGTCAGTACTACCTTTTTCAATACGGCCTTTCTGTGTAAGGGGTATCTACCGACCTTTTGAAATTCGTGCATCGACACCCTTTACGAGGTGATCGTGCTTTTCATGGAAAATTTTTTGTATGTGTTTCTGATCCTCAAACAGTTGTTCTGATTTTACAGAGCTTTTACACTATAGAATAGTATGTAATTTTCGATGCTACCAGGTCTAATTTATAGTCTCCACAGGATTTAGCTCTTTAACCGGTACGACTATAAAAAACTGGACTGCTTTAGTCTACATTTTGGTATGTAACTAAGTGTTCACTGCAGGTGCTTCGGCTGTTCACAAAAGAATACTTCGAATACAATTCGTCTAAAAATCCCTTGCGTTCTTCTTGTTTTTCACGAGTGACCCTACTAAGATCTTACAATCAATGGATTGTCACTTGTTTCACAAAAGATCATTCACTCGGTTTCAGTGATCATTTTCAATTCTCAACAAAAGAAATTCGTATCCTGTTATTTCATCTTTGGGTGGAAACATTTTTGAGAACCTTTTCAGGGTGACGTTCTACTATTTCCATTTCTGAAAAATTTACCAGAATAGTTTTTTGGCTTCAATAGCCGTAAGATAGTAAAAAATGAAGTCTTATATCTTGTCATTGTGTGATTTATAGGTTACAGGTGTTCAAAATCTTTTGTGAAATTCCGAGAAAACAAGAATGTGTGATTTATTGTACACACGTGTTCTTTGGTGTGATTTTCTTAGAAAATACGAATTATTTTGTCTGATTTACATACATCACTAATTCTTTTGTCCTGTTTTCATGACATGGATTCTTTTGTATGATTTCAATGGAACACCTGGTCTATTGTGTAATTTCTAAGAAATACGGTGTTATATACTTTCCTCTCTAACCCTTCTACTCTCTCCCTCAGCTCTTTCATCTCCTTTTCCCATTTCTCATATCTGATTCTCAAGTCCTCCCTCATACCTTCCATTTGCTCCTTAGTCCCCATTACGTCCTCCCTCAGCCCCCTGATCTCGCCCAACAACAACCGGAGAGCCTCCTTCCCTGACTTTCCCTCCATTTTTTGGGGGGGTGACCTACAAGTCCTCCCGCTTTTTTCAAACGGACTACCAGCACTGCCAGCACTCTCACTGCCCACCTCCCGTTCTGCCGTCGGTAACTGTGATCTCTCCATGCAGTCGGCTCCGCAACCGACAGATGTCTCTGGAGAATAGTGCCGACTATTACCGCAAAAATTTCCCTTTACTTCCCTTTTTCTTTTTTTTTCAATTCCTCACAGCCCTTGCATACACCCCTTTCTCTCCTTTGAGATCCCCCAACTCTGCGGGGACCACCCTTGACCTCTCGAAGGCCCCAGATTCCTGACAACACACTCCCCCGACTCCTTGCCAACCTAGCCTCACTTTCTCTAAGAAGCTAAATCCCACCTCACACCCACGCTGAAATCACTTTTTATCTCCCTACTTCACCCCACACAACCCTACTCACCTCGTAGGCTTCCACCCTCACACTCCACTCACACTGCAAGAAACAAGCTCAATATTTCTTTACTCAGAAAGAGTTTAATTTTCTTATTTTATTTCCTTTCATTGTAAGTTTTATATTCAATGTGAAAACTACCTTGCCGACAGCTCATGCGTCAAAAATTGTAGTACACAATATTGGCGTTCCACTTGCGGTCGCTGGCTACTGTCCTACATGTCATATGTTACGTCTTTGTTCTCGTCAGATTAGAAAATTGGGGTTCAAAATGATCCAGAGCCTACAATTTTTGACGCATGAGCTGTCGGCAAGGTAGTTTTCACATAGAATATAAAGCTTACAATGAAAGGAAATAAAATAAGAAAATTAAACTCTTTCTGAGTAAAGAAATATTGAGCTTGTTTCTTGCAGATCTGACTTGCGAACGTACAGAATGTAGGACTTGCATGTTTGTGGCGGAAGTGAGAACGTGTTCAGTGTCAGGTGGTGAGAGGATTTTACAGAATTTGTGTGGAAGGTGTGAGTGGAGTGAGTTCACTTTTGTAACCTGATTTGCACCCCGGAGCGATACAACATCTGCATAATTAATGCGATAAACACACATAAGACACTAGTAGAAAACTTCACTGGGCCATTTTTACAATAATTGCATAAAGAAACCGATTTATTGTTACATTTTTAAGAGTTTGTAACGAGTTTTTGACTCTACATGACGAAAGCCATATAATCGTCAAAACAGCCAGAACAAAGTTACCACTAGCGCCGCCGCATGGCCGTTTTCAACACATAGACCATTTTCAACTCTCGGAGACAGGAGGCTGCAACGAACCGAATCGTGAAGTAATATTTAAATTAAATAAATGCAAAAATGCCGTGTGATTGTGCCGTACCGTTCATTAATAGGGTCCTGACCTGAAATATTTGATTCTTCAATACTAGGGACCTAAATTATGGAAATAAATAAAGCCTTGATCCTAAAATTATACGTATGTATTTATTTCTTCTTTATTCATAATGTGTCCCCTAAGGGACACTAGTGTTCGTTATTTTTTTGTACAATTTTCATAATTAGCATTTATTATTGACAATAACATTTTATCACACAAATACAAGATTCTTAAATAATTGCAAACAAATTTGTTGAAGTATTAATTTTGGAATTTTGATTACTGTAAATATTGTATCGTTTAACTTAATTTGCTATCGCCAATTTTTATTTATAGGAAATTTTTATCATGGTTGATAAGGTGTGTTAAAGCCACTCGTTTCACCATTTTAATATTTTCAAAAATCATTCTCATGCAATTTACTTTAAATCATATAATTTTCAGCATCAATATGTGTTTAATACTTTTACTTATTACTTCTTGAAATTAAAATTTCAAATTAATCCGCCATTTTCTCTACTCTACTATTACGCCACTACCGGAAGTGTCAACTTTGTGAAATAATCGGAAGCTTCAATAAGGGACCCCCCCTCCCCCCACCACGAGAGCCCCCGGACCTGTGTATACGACCGTGTCTCCGGTGAAGATTAGAATTACTGAGTTGAAGTGCATAGCGTTCTAGAGTTTGCGCAAGATCCGTTATGTACGCGCGAGAATAGCGAACTCCCATTGGTTCTTTACAACTCTCAATAGTTTAAAAACTATTGATCGTACAATGCAGCTATCATCGGGAATGTCTTGGCTCAAAATGTGGCGACGGTATGCTAGAGTGAAAATGACACCGTCTTGACATTCCAAAATGAAACTCTCCGTACCCGACTCCAATCTGGATTAATTGAGAAAAGAAAACGCTAGCTCATACGACATCGACATATCCTCCACAGCTCTGTGGAAGATGCCGTGCATCTTCTTGTCGAGAAGCTGTTCGCGGAAGTTTCTCTCCTGTGCTTTTTTAATCCAAGCCTTCAGGAGTGAGTACTGGAGATAGACACGATTTGATGCATTTTGCTCATCCCTGATATTGAAGTCAAGGCCGAGTGTTTCAGCAGATTTGTACAGAAACGCCCCTTTGCCCACTTCTTCGTGTTTCCTGACCATTTCAAAAACAGGGTCTTGTCCATTTACGACAATATGTGCTGTACCCAGAAAAATCCTGTTGTACAGATATTCAAGATTCAGTATTCCGCGACAACCTCGACGGCGCGAAATGTAAAGTCGCGGAACAGAAGATTTAAGATGCATGCTTTTATTCATGTGCATAACCTTTCGGGACCCGATATCGAGGGACCTGAGCTCGTCCTTCGACAATGAAACTACTCCAAATGAAGAGAGTACTACTGGGACGGCAATCATGTTCGTCGCAGATACTTTGTTCCTCGCAGACTGTTCGGAAGACCAAATTCGTCGAATAAGACTTTTGTATCTGCATCGGAGAGTAGCCTTAATAGATATCACGTCCTGAATTTGGCTCTGTGGCACTTCCAGGTATGTATAGGTCTTCCCAGCGCCGAAGTGTCGTACAGCACTTTTGTCGACGAGCTCAGGGTCTTCCGGGATGCCATTAAGTTTTCCTTTCTTCAAATGAACTTTGGCGCATTTTTCTCACCCGGATTCCATTCTAACCTCTTGAGTGTACTCTTTAAAAATGTCTGGAGTCAGATGTAGTTTCTCTTGATTTTTAGCATAGATCTTGAGATCATCCATGTAAAATACATAAGTGACCTCATGCTTTCATTTTTGAGGTTTGCCGCAGAGGTACCCTTCGGAATGGCAAAGTGCGAGAGATAGTGGCAATAATGTGAGGCAAAAGAGGAGAGGGCTCATGGTGTCGCCCTGAAACACACCTCTCTAAGATCTTTCTACTCAAAAACAAAAAATAAAATTTGACAAATTACTTCCAGTAAGGCACGCACCATTAACTAACACAATAAAAAACATCTCTAACCATCCTCTCAGCAATGAAATGATTTCAGCCTTATCTAAAGGACATAATTTTGCAGGAGCTCCCTCCGAAATCCCGAAAGAAGAAATCATCAGTAATTTAGAATCCACAATATATAGCCTTCCACCCGAAAGAGCGAATGACATACGGCTTAGGACGGCTAACATCTTACGCCAAGCCCAACGTCCCTTCTCAAACTTAACAAAACAAGAAAAAGCAGCAATTAAAGAACTTAACCAGAATCAAGATATCATAATATTACCCGCAGACAAAGGCAACACAACAGTAATAATGGATGAAGAGGACTATAACAACAAAATCATGGACCTTCTAACTGACGATACATATGAAGAACTTAAAAAAGACCCCGCAAAAATAATAGTCAGCAAAACAAAAACCCTTCTAAAAAACTCGAAGCTTAACAGCCAAACAATAGCTCAATTAATACCTACTAATCCCACCTCTCCAAGACTTTACAGACTCCCAAAAATCCACAAAAACAACATTCCACTCAGAACGATCGTCAGCGCAATAAACTCACCAACTTACAACCTAGCACGTTTTCTCGCCAAAGAACTAAATCTTTTTACAGAAAACTCTATCACGCACGTCCAAAACTCTTTCGACTTCGTCAGAAAGATACAGCAGATCCACATTCAACCCCAAGACATCTTAGTGAGTTTCGACGTAGAATATCTCTTTACGAAAGTACCAATCTATGATACAATCGATATTATTAAATCCTTTGCAAAGTTTCCTTCCGATTATATACCTTTGATAAAACACTGTCTCAATAATGCTTACTTCTCTTTCAATAACCAGTTCTATGAACAAACTTCAGGAGCAGCTATGGGATCTCCAATCTCACCCGTAATAGCCAACATCTTTATGGAAAATCTAGAAAAAAAAATCTTTAACAAATCAAAGCTCAATCCGGAATTTTGGTGCCGTTACGTTGACGACAATTTTTTCATCTGGAGACATGGACTAGATGAACTACACAAGTTCTTCGATTTCATCAATCAATTACACCCTAATATCAGAAATGTAAATGATTTTTGAGGCACATAATTTTCTTTACGGGGACGGTTTTTGGCCACTGAAATACAGCAAAATCACCAAAACATTTCATCCTATCTTGATGCGCGCGATTTTTACAGCTGCTGGCCCTGAAGTGGACATCACTGTAGTCAACATGAAGAGTTTCAACACACAACAATTTTTTAATAAGATTTGGATGTTAAAACAGATTTTTGAATCGAGAATTGTTTAATGGAGAGGATGGGTTGTAATTCTTAGTAATAAAATTTGACCAAATTGAACTAATGTTTCCTCATGTGGAGTCACATTATGATAATGTGTTCGTTAAAGTCGAAGAAGGTTTTACAAAAGAGAATTCACAGCTACCAAATTACAGTTATCGATAAGTTGACCTTCAATTTCAAAAGGGCTATGCACAAATGTGGGGGAAATAAGAAGGACGAGCGCTTACTGCACGGTAAACAAATTATAGAGCCGAGTGGTTTGGCCATGATTTTGATCAAGGAGGGGGTTTGAAAGGCTTAACGGAAAGGAAGTTACTACTTATAGAGAAAAATTACAATAATTGCTAATTATGGTCAGGTAATTAACATAATTCATAAAATTCACATTTAATTTATAAATGTCATATTTATCATCCTTGCGGAAAAAAGTGATTTACAATTACAAAAATTCAAAATCACGTCAAATTGTATAATTATGAAATAATAATGATAATAATAGTAATATAGGAATAATGTAAAATATATAAAATATAAGAAAATTCTACAGCACGCACATCCATTGAACTTTCCTTATATATTTTTAATTATTCAATAATTGTGGACACATTAGAGCCATCCAGTTCTATATAAAACGTCATTCTATTTCTGACTGATGAAAGAATAATCTACAAAAGTTGACATCACCAAAACTGTTAAAAATTCTCAATTCTTCTCTCTAACATTGACTAGCAACATGACAGAAACAAAACAACCTTTCTCTCAGTAACAAAAGCTTGAACATTCGCGAAACCCAGCAAACTTGCTTTGTTAAAAAATAGTTACGGAGATGAACGTAAAAAAAAGGTTTGTTACAAAAGAATTGCCCTTTTCAATTCCTGTCAGAATTTCTGTTACACAACTTATACGAAAAGTATTTTTGTTCATCTGTTTCAATATTATTTTCATGGTTCCTTGAAAGTCGTTTTGTAATTTCTTTTCTTCTTCTGTTTTGATTTTATATTTACTTTCCTTGACTAGTCGTTTAACTTTCCTCAATAATTTCTTAAATTTGTTTCCAAGGTGTGTAATTGTGAATAATACTTTTTTTTTAACTTTTATTCAATTTTATTCTTGTTGTCATGCTTAAAATGTCATGCATATTTGAAATATCGATATTTTGAATAAAATATATTTTTCTGAGATTAGTGAAAATTTAAAAAAGGAGTGTCATATAAATAAGTATATATGGAGTCATCGTGGCTCACATAGTATCGTGATTGTCTTATGTTCCAAAACTGCAGCTTTGACAGTCACGCTGGCGATGTCCGTGAAGTTAGCACATCAATAATTAAATATCCAACTTTTGTTTAATGGAATCGTTTGGATGTCGTTCTGATGCGTTTTGGAGCAAATTTTTTTCGTTTGGACGGCAAAACTCGAAAAGATATTGAGTTTTCAAAATTGGAGTTCTAAGTTCACGCTGCGGAACAAATATCAATTTAAAAAAAATTTTTGTTCGCCAATCGTTTGGATGTCGTAAGGATGCATTCGGAAGCCGATTTTTTTCGTTTGGACGGAAAAAGTCAAAAAGTTATTGAGTTTTCAAAATGGAGTGCTAACTTCACGCTGCAGCACAAATTTTAATTTTTTCAAAAATTTTTTAGCAACCGTTTGTATGTCGTTAGGATGCGTTTGGTAGCTCACTTCTGACGTTCGAACGATGAAATTATTTGAGTTATCAAATGAAAAAGTCATTAGCACCATACTCGCGAGCGGCGTCTTCTCAAGTGGTAGTGGCCTTCTTGGGTCAACCGTGTCCATATTATATTTAAGGACACGGCTGACCAAAGAAGGTCACTACCAGTTGAGAAGGCGCTGCTCGCGAGTATGGTGCTAATTACTTTTTTATTCAATAACGTCCAAAAGAAAAAAATCGGCTTCCAAACGCATCCTAACGACATTCAAACTATTGGTAAAAAAATATTTGAAAAAAATAAAAATTTGTTCCGCAGCGTGAAGTTAGCACTCCAATTTTGAAAACTCAATATCTTTTTGAGTTTTGCCGTAATTAATCTTTATAGTTGCAAATTAATATTTTTGGTTAACAATTTATTTCTTTGGTTGAAGAATTATTTTCTTGTTGGAAAATGCAACTATTTTGTTGGAAATTAGTTTCTTTTAATTGAAAAGTATTTTCTTTTTAGTGAAAATTTGACAATTAAATTGGTTTGAAAATCTTTTTTTTTTTTGTTAAAAATTTAACTATTTGGTTGAAAATTCGTATATTTTTATAAAAATTAAAATTTCTAGTAA